>JAYDZK010000114.1:863254-875443 GCA_034509185.1 Euphonia xanthogaster | reverse complement strand
TTTTGTTTTTTTTTTTTTTGTTTGTTTTTTTCTTTTTTTTTTTTTTTTTTTTTTGTTTGGTTTGGGGTTTTTTTTGGGTTTATTTTTTGGGTTTTTTTTCTTTGGTTCAGACACATTTTCTGTCCTGTCCGGGCTGATTTTCGAGGCTGGGCTGGCCCGGGAAAGCTGCAGTGGGAGAGCAGGGGGGACAGTCAGGGGTGGCTCGGGGGCCTCTCCTTCCCCACCCGGGGCCTCTCGCAGCACAGATTGTTCCAGGAGGATTCCTCATTCCTGCAACACCAAATTTTGGGGGTCCTGAGGTGAGAGCTGCCCCCCCGAGCTGCTGCCGGCCGGGAGGAGGAGGAAGGATGGGCTCCCCACGGGCAGAGCTGGGGGATTTGGGAGTGGTGGCCCTGGGGATGGGCTGGGATCCCTTGCTGAGCATTTCCCTTGGGATTCCTCATCTCCTGCCCCCTGATCCCAGCCCTGCCACCCCTGCCTTCTCCTCAGCCCCCATAAATCACCCACCCCTGGGGGGTCAGTGCCGTGCCAGGGGCTGTCCCCATGCCAGGACAGCTGTCCCCTGGGCCACGGATGGGCTCTCCTGGGATCTCCTGGAGCAGCCCGGGGCACAGCAGAGCTCTGGGATGATGGCCCCTGAGCTGGGGCTGCTCCTTCTCGACGTTCTCCTCTTGCCTTGGAGGACTTTGCTCGCTCTTTGTTTCTGCATCAGGGAAATCAGTGTGAGGCAGAGCCCCAGCTCTTGGGCATCTCCTGCATTCCAGCTCTTGGGCATCTCCTGCCTCATTCCAGCTCTTGGGCATCTCCTGCCTCCCAGCTCTTGGGCATCTCCTGCCTCCTCCCAGCTCTTGGGCATCTCCTGCCTTCCAGCTCTTGGGCATCTCCTGCATTCCAGCTCTTGGGCATCTCCTGCCTCCTCCCAGCTCTTGGCAGAGAAGGATTTGGCAGGGCAGTGGTGGGGATGGGCACTGGGGACACTGGGTGGGCTTCCCTGGCCCCCTGGATCCGCTCCAGCAGGGGCTGCCTGGGCTGACCAATGCCTTGAAAAACTGGAAACTCCTTCCCAAATCTCTTTCCCCTTCTTTTCCTTCCAGAAAGGGAACTCCAGGACGGGTCCTTGGCACCGGGGGGCTGCTGCCAGAATCCATCCATCCTCCTCCTCCTGCCAGGGCAGCAGGGAGCCTGCAGCTGGACAGAGCTCTCGGGGGACTCCTGGAAGTGGGGCCAGCATGGGGGGCTGGTGGCTGGCCAGGCTCCTGCTGGGCTGCACGGCCGTGCTGGCCGTGGCCCCGGCCCGGGGACAGTACCAGGGGGATTTGCAGCCAGACAGATTCACAGCCTACGAGGAGAGACCCCCGAGCAGGGTGAGGAGAAGGGGCCAGGACTCGCTGCGAGGGTGAGTTGGAGTTTTTGTGTCTTTGGGCTGGCAGGGTTGGGGTGGTTGGCAGAGCACACGGAGCTGGGAAGGCAGGGTTGCTGTTCCCTGAGCTCGGGAAGGAGCAGCTGGAGCTGGGAGGATCCCATGGGAGCAGTGCTGGGGCTGAGCTCCTGTTGGGGTCACCTGCAGGGGCTGGAGAGCCCCCACACCCACCTGCTGGTCTTCCCTGGGAGGGTGGGCACAGAATTCCCAGACAAACTGGGGACATCCCATTCCTGGGAGTGTCCCAGGCCAGGTGGGAGCACCTGGGGCAGAGGGAGGTGACCCTGCTATGGCAGGGGTGGCACTGGGTGGGCTTTGGGGTCCCTTCCAAGCCAGCCCTTTCCATGCCTGGCAGTGGTGGCTGTGCCACATCCCTGGGGGATGTTGGCACCTCGGGATTTGCCCCTGGGGTCCCTCTGGCTGTGCTCCAGCTGCTGGGGCTGAGCTGGGAGGGTTTTGCCCCTGGGAAGGGGCCCTGCTCAGTCCCTTGGGGCAGCTCCTGCTCCCTCCCAAATCTGGGGCCATTTCCCCCCTGAGGAGGGAGTCCAGGCCCAGCAGGAGAGCCCGGGCTGAGCTCAGCCCTGCTGCCCCAGGTGGCTCCTGGCCCCTGCTGCCCTGGGGTTATTTTCAGTTCTCTGAAGCCCATCTGGCTGCAGCTCCTGGGCAGTGTGCCCGTGCCCTGGGCAGCAGCAGAGAGGGATCCCCGTGCGGGGCTGGGGAATGCTGGAATGCTGCTGGAATGGGGGCACTGCCCCAAAAATGGGCTGGGTTGGGAGCTGGAGCCCAGGTGGGGATGGAGGCATCTCCTGGAATTCCAGCCTGTCCAGATGGAGGCATCTCCTGGAATTCCAGCCTTTGGGGATGGAGGCATCTCCTGGAATGGAAGGGAATCCTTGAAACGATTCTGGGAAGTTTAGTTACGGATCAATGTTGGGAGGTTGGACTTGATGATCTCAGCAGTTGTTTCCAAATTTAACCATTCTGGGATCTTCCCTGGCCTGGCTTTTGCCACTTTAAGGCCTCAGGATCCTTTGCTGCTGTGGGATTTCCCTTTGGGAAAAGCAGATCAGTCCCAGTTCCAGGTTTGCTTCCCTCAGAGTGGCCAGAGGAATGAACCAAGGGGGAAATGGCAATAAAGGTTGGCTCAGTTGTTTAAGTCTGGGGTTGTTCCACACCGTGGGCACGTGGGTGACCTTGACAACTGCATTTTGTGGAATTATCTCTTCCCCAAAGCCACCCAGTGAGCATTTAATCCCATTTATCCCTGCTGTCCGTTTAACAGCTCGGGACACCATTGCAAATATTTGCTGTGGCTTTGCCTTCCCAGCCCCCCAGCTTTCCCTTTCAGGGAGACAAGGCAGCTCCAGGGCTTGCAGGGAGGGATTTGGAATTCCAGAGCTGGAATTTAAACCCAGCTGAGCTCAGCTGTGTCCCTGGGCTGGGCTGGAGACTCCCTGGGCACCACCCTGGGCACTGCCCTGGGCACTGGGGTTGCTGAGAGAGGGTCCAAAAATGTGGATGTTGGGTCTGGATGGAGGAAGATGGACAAAGCTTGAGGATTTGTTGGATTTGAGGGTGGAGCAGGGCAAGGTCCTGGCTGTTCTCCCTTGGGAAAACCTTCCCAGGGCCCCTGGGCTGGCTGCACCTCTGCTTTGTTTGTCCCCTGAAAGAATTTGATTTCCCCAATGCGAGTTAATCAGAGTTTCCCCTTCCCACACCTTTTATTCCAGCTCCCAAAATCTTTTACAGCGTTTTCCTGCTGTTCCTGGAGCATTTTTTTTCCATGTTTTCCTTCCCCAAAAGCCTGGTGAGGGACAGACACGTCCAAGGACTCCAGGGACAGTCACCAACCCTGACAAGATTTGGATTTTCCCCTTCCCTTTGGGGATTTTTCCCTTCCCTGCTGGGTTCGTGGTTGGGATGATCTCTGAGGTGTTCTCCAGCCCTAATTCTCCTGGGATTTATCTTTGTCTGTGCCTCCTTTTCTGCCTCCATTTCCAAATTCTGTTGCTTCCCAACCTGGAGGAGAAAACAAAACCCCACCAGAACTTCAGAGAGAAAAATGGGACCCAGGTGATTTTTAGGGAGCTTTTTGAACTCTGGGAGATAAAAATACCCAAACATTGGTTCAGTTTCTCTTAAACATCACCCACAAGTGGCACAAACCACTTCCTGTGGGTTTTGTAGGATCCCAGCGTGGTTTGGCTTGGAAGGACCTCAGAGATCATCCAGAATCCATCAAAGCCATGGGACTGGGAGGGAGGAGCTGCTCCAGGTGCCCAACACGAGCTGTCCCTGCTTGGAGAGGCTTTGGGAAGAGGCTCCAGCAGTTCAGGCCAAAGAGTGGGTCTGGTTCTGCTGGAATTCAATTTATTTAGAGCTCATTCCCATCCCAGCCTCCTTCAATAAAGGGAAAAGCATGAAATAAATGCAAAGCAGGGATGAAATGCAAAATAAACAAGCCTCTTATCCAGCCCTGCTTTCCCAAATAACAATTCATAAAGGCATGGGGAGCAATAAATCCCAGCCCAGGCCCAGCTTTAAAGCCATTAAAGGGGAGACAATTCCAAAGGAGCCTCTCCTGAAGGGCCCAGCCCTGGCAGACCCTGTTCTGAGCAGGGCTGGCTGGGATTGTGGCTTTATTATTGCTTTAGTGAACCCTTGGGCAGTTTCCAGGAGCAGGGATGTGTGGAACAGAGGGGGAGCAGGGCTGGGCTGTGCTGGCACTGCCATTCCCACTGTCCCAGGAGGGCTGAAAGCCTGGCTTTAGCCACAGCTCCTTAAGTCAAGCCCAATAATTCCCAGCTGGCCCCTGGGGCTGCAGAACAGGAGCTCTGGGGTTCTCCAAAACCTCCCTGAACCTGGATTTTCCATTGGGGATGGACAGGGAAGTGCTGGAGCTGCAGAACAGGAGCTCTGGGGTTCTCCAAAACCTCCCTGAGCTTGGATTTTCCACCAGGGATGGACAGGGAAATGCTGGAGCTGCAGAACAGGAGCTCTGGGGTTCTCCAAAACCTCCCTGAACTTGGATTTTCCACCAGGGATGGACAGGGAAGTGCTGGAGCTGCAGAATGGGAGCTCTGGTGTTCTCCAAAACCTCCCTGAGCTTGGATGCAAAGGAGAGGGAAAGCCAGGAGCTGGGATTTGGGGCCAGGGGACACATCCCTGACTCTGGGGTGATGTTAAAGGTCAAGGATGGAGCTCCAGCACCTCTGAGTGTCCCCAGAGAGGGGCACGGGGGATTTCCAGCAGGATTTTCATCCGAGTCCATCCCTGACCCTGCAGTTCCACCAGAATTTTAGGAATGACAAAGGGTTCAAGGCCACGTGGAGGTGGCACCTGGGGACCTGCTGGTGGCCGTGCTGGTGGCACTGGCTGAGCACCTCCAAGCCTTTTCCAACCTCAACAATTCTGTGATTCTCTGAACCAAAGTGCTCCCAAGAGGCACCAGAAGTTGAGATTTCCCAGTTTTTACCTCAATCCTGGGTTCCAGGCAGCCAAACCCCCTCACTGGGGGGAGCTGGAGGGGGGGGAAGAGCAAAGTTTGAAACGCTTCAAAAACCAAATCAGCAAGAAGAGCCCCAGGCTTCCCTCAGGAAAGGTGCAGCTGCAGCTCTGCCCCTGTGAGCCAGGCTCCTCTGGAGCACATTCCTGCTTCCAGCTCCACGTCCCAGCCTCATTCCCTGAGCCAGGGCTGGGATACTACGGACAGCACCAGGAACAACGTGAGGGCAGCACTTGGAAACCTCTGACTCGAGACTTTTGTTCCTCAGTTTTCCTCTGGGCCCTGATTTATGTTGTGAAATGGTTGATCTTGGCCTCCTGGCCGTGGCTGGGCTCTCTTGTTTTTGGCAGGAATCGTGGGGGGAGAGTATTGGAATGGCAAAGGAATATCTGGCGGAGGAGCCAGAGGTTGTGTGGGTTTTGTCTGGAAGTTTTAAGGGCTGTGTTTGAAGTTTTGATTTATTTCAGAATGTAAGGAGGGAGAGAAAAAAAAAAATGGAAGAGTTGGTAGTGCTGCATTCCAAATGAAAGTGTGAAGTAGTTCCTGGAAATCTGGTGGATTTTTAGTCTTTTTTCAAAGGGGAAGGTTCCTTGCTGGTTTGTAGGGGTTGAATTAAACGTGCACCAAGAAGGGAGATTTTCCTGCCATCACTCAGAGGAGATGTGGGAGGAACCCAATAAAGGGGGAAAAAGCTCCTATGGACAAAGCAAAGGTGTTTAACAAGATTTTAATAGATCCCCCCTTGCTGAAAAAACATAAAATAGAAAATAATCAGGATTATTGGGCTCAGACCCAGAGCAGCTGGAGCCCAAGCCCTGCACAGCCTTTGCAAGACTTTCCTCCTGTTTTCCTTCATTCCTTTGATGGAACCGAATTAGAATCTTTACAAATATGAATTCCATCTCCCAGAGGTGAGGCCCTGGAGCAGAATTCCCAGAGCAGCTGTGGCTGCTCCATCCCTGGAAGGGTCCAAGGCTGGCTGGGAGCACCCTGGGGCACTGGGAGGTGTCCCTGCCCATGGAAGAGCTGGGTTTGGATGGGGTTTAAGGTCCTTCCAGCCCAAACCAGTCTGGGATTTTGTGATCCCGTGTTTCTACGTGCTGAGTTTGGAATAGTTTTGTGCTGGCAGTGTCACACATCCAGATTTCTGCTGGAAGTTCTGAGCTTTGTGGCTTTTCCTTGTGGTACAGACATTCAGCACCTCTCACCTTTGAACACCAGCTCTTAGAACCGAAAATAATTGGAATTGTTGGGACTTGAGCCCATTCCTAGAAGTCCTCAGGAGCTGCTTTGGAGAACCAGGGATGGATTCCAGCTGGGAGGAATTCAGGAGCCCCTTTGCAGCACCTTGTCATTGTCCCCACATTGAACAGGGGCAGCTCTGGCCTTCCCAGGGGGATTTTTGGAATTTTTCCATTGCAAATTCCTCATTGAACACAACCAAGCCTGGGGCAGTGAGCAGAGGACTCCTCAAACTGGGAATTCTCTGAAATAAGAGAATTCTTTAAATAAATTCTTTAATAAATAAAGAATTCCCTGTCAGCATTCCCTGGGGGGGATCTGGTCAGTGCAGGAGGGGGACACAAAGGTTTGGGATCTGCTCCCACGCCCTGACACAATCCCAAATCCCTCGGGGTGGGAAGGGAGGTGCTTTCCCAAAGCCACCCTGACATTTGGCAGCAGAGATTGTCCCCCGTGGTCCCCACTGAGGCCAGGGGGGCTCCAGAGCTGCCCCCAAGCCATTGTCAGAGCTGATCCCAAGGGAGCAGCAAAAATCCAGGCAGGGAGCAAAACCAGAGCAAATCCTGAATTGGAGGGAAAATGTCCAGCTTGGATGGAGAGGTGGGATCATTGTCCCTGGAAAACCACAGGCTGAAGTCATGCACATTTCATTTTGTTCAACTCTGAGTTCCACAATGAGAAAAAGGCTGCAGGGGGGTGGGGATGTCAGGAATAATCCCAGAAGAAACTTCCCTGTCTCTCCCTTAAAGAAGCTTTTCCATGGATAGCAGACATCCCTTCTTTTGGCACTGAAAATCCTCATCCAGCTGGAATTAGGTAATTTTTCACTGGGGCAGCAAAAGGTGACTCTGGAAGGTTGGAAAAACCTGGAGTCAATGGTAATTAAAAAAAAAAAAAGGTGAACAAGTTGGGAATTGGCTGATGGGGTTCCCATCCAGCATTTCCCAGCCCAGGGCTCTGTTCCAGCGGGATTTTCCTCTTTTTTCCTCTTTTTCCTCCTCTTTTTTCCTCTCTTTTTTCCTCTTTTTTCCTCTTTTTCCTCCTCTTTTTTCCTCTCCTTTTCCTCCCTTTTCCTCTCCTTTTCCTCTTTTTCTTTTTTTCCTCCTTTTCATCTTTTTTCCTCTCTTTTTCCTCTTTTATCCCTGTTTTTTCCTCCTTTTTTTCCCCCTGTTTTCCCTCTTTTCCCCGCTCTGGAACTCCTCCCATTGAAATTTCAGTTTCTCCCATTGAAATTCCCGCTGCTCCCTCCCTGTTAATCGCTAATCCCGGCGTTTGTTTAAGGAGCACAAAGGCGATGCTGAGCGTTTGTTTTCCCTCTGTCCTTCCTTCTGTCACACTCACCTCATTTGCATAATTCTCATTAGCTAATGAGCCCTTTTAGAGGCACTGAAGGTGAGAAGGGACGATCCAGCCATGGAAAAACTCTCTGGGACTGGAAAAACCCCAAGGAGGCAGAGCTGAGAGGAGGGGGGAAAACCTCTGGGTTTTTAAATTTAATTTAAAATTTAATTTTAAATTTAATTTTAATTATGTCCTCATCCCTGGAAGTGTCCAAGGCCAGGTTGGACGGGCTTGGAGCAGCCTGGGACAGTGGAAGGGGTCCCTGTCCTTGGCAGGGCTGGAATTCCATGAGTTTTAAGGTCCTTCCATCCCAAGCCTTTCTGTAATTCCATGATTTTGAGACATCCCTTTTGTCCTGACCTTTCTGATGGAACTGAGGGATCCCAGCTCATGTTTCCCAGCACTGAGCAAACTGCTGATAACTCCAATTTTATCCCAAATTCGCTGAAGATGTTATTTTATTTTCCCCCTTACAAACCAGTGTTGTCCTTCTGGAATTTTTGCTTTGGAATCTCATTCCCTGCTCCCCCTGGGTCATTGCTGGGACATCATCAATCCCAGTTCCGAGGGGATTCTCCCCGTGGTTTATTTTGAAACTCTGCTGATTTTTAGCAAGGTTCACTTTGGGAGGAACAAATTGGCATCCTTGAGTCTCACCCTCCATCTCCCAGGATCCCTGCATGAAATCCTGGGGTGAATCCCTTTGGGAATGAGGTGGTGTCTGCCCCCTAATCAGGAATATTCCACTCCATCCATCTCATTGAGCTCCCTCCTCTCTCAGTCCCTGGCATTGATACCTCACCATTTTGACCAAAACCTCCCAAAATTATAAACAGGAGGGAATGGAGTTGGGAGGGAAATGTCCCCCAGGGAGCTGTTCCCTGCTCTCCTGCAGAGCCTGGATTTATCCAAAGCCACCAAAACAGAGGGAAAAGCCCCAAACTGTGTTTGATTTTCAGCCCAAACGTCTGCGGCTCGAGGTTCCACTCCTACTGCTGTCCTGGCTGGAAGACTCTGCCCGGAGGGAACCAGTGCATTGTCCGTGAGTATCCCTTTGTCCCTGCCTCCACTTCATCCACCTGATCCATTGTTCCCTGCTCCCAGCCCCTGGAGAAGGAATTCCCAGCTCCTGGGAATCCCCAGCTCTGCTAATCCCAGTTAAACCCGGGTGGTCCCAGTTGCTGAATTCAGCTTTTCAGCCTCTCCTCAGGTGTCACCTGTCCCCTGGCAGTGCCAGCTTTGGGACAGGAGGCTCCTGAGGAAGTGATTTCCTGCTTGTTCCCGTGGAAAAATGCCATTAATTGATGGGGACATGGCAAACCTGGTGTCACCAGAGCTGTTTCCAAGTGGGAATTTGCATCTTTAAGGGGTCACGAGGATGATTGAGATAAATCTCACCTGGCCTGGGAATTTTCCTTCCTGTCTGGGCAATCCATGAATTGGATGTCCTGCATTTCTGTGGGGTAAAGATGGGATGGGATTTCCCACTCCTGCTGTGCCCACAGAGGTGCCCCAGCCCCTCCCTGGGTGATTCCTCTCCCGAGGGATGAATCCAGGGGCAGAACCAGCTCTGGGAATTCCCGAGGGATGAACCCAGGGGTAGAACCAGCTCTGGGAATTCCCAGGGAATGAACCCAGGGGCAGAACCAGCTCTGGGAATTCCCAAGGGATGAACCCAGGGGCAGAACCAGCTCTGGGAATTCCCAGGGAATGAACCCAGGGGCAGAACCAGCTCTGGGAATTCCCGAGGTGTGATCCCAGTGTCCTTGTGTGCCTCCAGCAATCTGCAGGAATTCCTGTGGGGATGGATTCTGCTCCCGGCCCAACATGTGCACCTGCTCCAATGGACAGCTCTCCCCCAACTGTGGCTCCTCTGGAGGTGAGGGAATTCTCCTGCTGATCCCGGGGCTTCCCTGCTCTCCCAGAAGGGAAAGGAGTCCAATCCCTGCAGCTCCACCCTGAACTGGGCAGAGCTCAGCAAATATTCCATGTTTCAGAACATATTCTGTGGTTTGGGGTGCTTTCCCTGAGGGTTTTCCCTGCAGAAATAAATGGGATTTTGGAGTCTTTTAAGGTCCCAGATGGAGAGAGGCATCCCAAGGATTAATTTTCCATCAGTGCCCAGATGCAGAGGAGCCTTTGTGATACAGAGACCCCTCAGAGCCACAGTCAGGGGGGGTTTGGGAGAAGGGGATTTCTGGGATCTGCTTCCCAAGTGCCACACTGTGCTCCGGATCCCCGGGAAGCAGCAGAGCCTGCAGCCCTGGGGAGGGGAAGGTGCTGGAGCCACCAAACTGCGGGAGTCAGGGTCCATGTGGGAGCAATCAGGGAGGAATTCCAGGAATGCCGAGAGCCCTGCATCCATCTGGGCACGGCCCTGGCATTCCCAGAGCCTGGGAGAGGGGGGGGCTCCTCTGCAGGGGCTCCTGCAATCAGCAGTTCCCTGTTGGGGGCTGGATTTCCGTGCAAAAGCAGCCAAATGGTGCATTCCAGAGGCAAGGCAAGCCAGCCTGCCTCCTCTGGAATAACAAAGAGCAGCGTTCCCTGCTTGGCTTCCTACTCCAGGGAGTAAGGATGCTTCAGGAGTGCTCTGGAGGGGCTGTTTAGGTGGAGTAGTGAGTGAGTAGGGACAAAAACCCCACAGCTGATC
Source organism: Euphonia xanthogaster (assembly GCA_034509185.1). NCBI lineage: Eukaryota > Metazoa > Chordata > Aves > Passeriformes > Fringillidae > Euphonia > Euphonia xanthogaster. The sequence continues at coordinate 865,285 of JAYDZK010000114.1, read as the reverse complement.
CCTGGCAGAGCCACTGATCCCTTCCAGTAATTTGTAGGACTGATCCAGTCCAATCCAATCCCAGGAAAAGTTAATGAGGATGAGCTGTCATTCCTCCTTTTCCTGTCATTCCTCCTTTTCCTGTCATTCCTCCTTTTCCTGTCATTCCTCCTTTTCCTGCCATTTCCCCTTTTCCTGTCATTTCTCCTTTTCCTGTCATTCCTCCTTTTCCTGCCATTTCCCCTTTTTCTGTCATTCCTCCTTTTCCTGCCATTTCCCCTTTTCCTGTCATTCCTCCTTTTCCTACAACTTTGGCCTCTGCTACCCTGGCAAATCCTGACAAAGCCTTGAAGTTCCTGGTTGGGAGATGTTCTTCTGCATTCCAGATCCAGGAATCAGTCAGAGCAGCCTGATCCAGGCAAGGCTTTGAAGCCTGGAGCTCTGTTTCCTGCAGGATTAAACTCCCATCTAAATTTGGGCTGCTCCCTGGCTGTGGGGCAGGAGGAAGAGGAGCAGACGTGGGGATGGATCCAGCCCAGCCCCAGATCCCATGTCCAGCCCTTGTGCTGAGCTCTTCCCAGCCCAGCCCTCCCTGCTCCCAGCATTCCCAAAAATCAGAATTCTCCCACCTGGACACTCGTGAGTCCTGCTGCTCCTGGGCAGGCGCTTGGCCCCGGCTCTTCCCAGCCTGGAATTGGTGTTGGAGGAGCCTCCATCCCATAAATGCTCCCCTGGAGCTGCCAGATCCCAGCCCCTTTTCCCCTGGCAGCCAGAGCCGTGGGGTTTTTGTGTGAAATTCACTTTTCACTTGATTTGCTCCAACCTCGGGCCCTTGCACTTGGAGTGGTCAAACCTTCCAGAGGGGGAATGTGTTGTTCCAGGCGTTCCAGAGGGAAAGTTGTATTTGTAACTCCCTGTTGAGCCCCAAAAATCCCTCTTTGGGCTGCTTTAATCCCAAATTCCTTCAGCATGCAGTGAGGAAACAGTTAAAGCCAACACTTGGTGTCCAGAGCAGGATAAAACTTCCCAATTTCTTTATTGCTATTGTTTTCCTGCAGTGCCTCAGTCACATCCAGTGGGTCATAATCCTGTGGGAAAGCTGAGCTCTCACATGGAAGAAAGGAGGATTCGTGCTTTTCTTTCCAAATTCCTTAAAAAAAAAACCCTCTCCCAGTAACTGGATCTTGTCAAGGAGGCCACGTTCTGTGTGCAAAAGGAGGAGAAATATCTTAAAGTTGATGATTTTCCTCCACCAAGGAAATTCCATCCCCCCAAACTCCTCAGAAGGCTTTGACAGGGAGGGATTTGGAAGATTAGACAGCCCCAAGTGTGAAACGAGTTGAAAATGGAGCAATAATGGAAAACAATGATAAAAAGGGTGGGAAAATATTGGCAAAGTAGAAAATCCTGACAGAAGAGATTGTCACAGGGTTGTGTCAAAGACAGGGAAACATCAGGAATTATCCATGCCCTCGTTTGCAGGAGATCCTGCATGAAGGACAAAGCTGGAAAGGTTTGGTTGGGGTGGATTCCTTAAGGAAGCAAAAGGATGGAGGCCTTGGGTTTGGGATGGAGCTCAGGGAAAAGCTCTGTCCCCGAGGGTGCTGGGCACTGCCAGGCTCCCAGGGAATGGCACATCCCCACCCTGCCCGAGCTCCAGGAGCCTTTGGAAAACCCTCTGGGATGGGGTGGGGTCTGGAGTCAGGAGCTGCATCCGGGAGCCCCTCCCAGCCCAGGGCAGTGTCCCCTGTCCCTGGAGGAATTCCCGGGGTGACTCCTGTCCCTGTCCTGTCCCTGTCCCTGGAGGAATTCCCGGGGTGACTCCTGTCCCTGTCCTGTCCCCAGTGCAGAGCTGCAGCGTGCGCTGCATGAACGGGGGCAGCTGCTCCGAGGAGTCCTGCCTGTGCCAGAAGGGATTCACGGGCACCTACTGCGGGCAGCGTGAGTGCGGGCATGGGAATGGGAATGGGAATGGGAATGGGAATGGGAATGGGAATGGGAATGGGAATGGGAATGGGAATGGGATGGGAATGGGAAGATCGGAAGAGCGTC
>JAYDZK010000114.1:843126-860121 GCA_034509185.1 Euphonia xanthogaster | reverse complement strand
AAAACCAAAAAAAAAAAAAAAAGAAAAGGGGAGAAAACCCAAAAAAAAAAAAAAAAGAAAAGGAGAGAAAACCAAAAAAAAAAAAGAAAAGGAGAGAAAACCCCCCCAAAAAAAAAAACAAAAAGAAATAAAAAGAGAGAAAAGCGGCTCGGGAAGGGGATTTGGGAACGCTGCCGTGTTTCCAGCCCATGCCAAGGAGACGCGACGGGCACACCGCGCCTTTTAATTGGCAATTAAGAGGCAGGCAGCACCGTCCCGGCAATTACCGGGCTGGTACACGTGGGAATTTGGTGATTTCTCCCTCCTGCCTCCCGATCCCGACGTGTTGGTGCCGGAGCAGGATTTGGGCAGGGTCAAGACTCGTCTTTAGGAAGGTGTTGCAGCATCTGGAGGCGCTGGGTAAGGACAGGTTAAAAAGCAGCCCAGAGACACCAGAGCATCCCGAGCTTCCCTCCTTCCCTGCAGCAGCCGGCCTTGGCTTCCCTCCCGAGAAATCAAAGGAAAGGCTGTAAGTATTAGGTTGATTTTCTAAACAATTCCCCTCTGAGCTTTTAAATAAGACCCAGGTTTTTGAGTAAGTGCAGTGCAGGGCAGCTGTAGAGAGCAGCGTGGGGGGGAAAAAAAAAACCCAACACTTTTCATCCACAAAATAACTGGGATGAAAATATTTACATTTTGTTCCTCGGTGTTTTCAAGGCTTGGTTAAAAAAAGAAGAAAAAAAGAAGTTTTTCATTTGGGAAAGCAGCTTCTCTGCAATTTTAGGGGGGAGAAAAACAAAACAAAAGTTCATTGACCCTTTCCAAAATTCAGTAGGTGAAATGAGACCAGGAACTAAAAAAAAAAAAAAATAAATAAATAGTTTTTAAAATCAGGTGCTTTGAGAAGCATTTGGGGAGAGAATCAGCTGTACCTGGAGGTTTTTCACTGCACACCCTCATCCCAGTCAGTTCTTGCCCTTCAGATGAAAAACTAATCTGATTTTTTTATTTTTTGTCAGATTTATGAAAGCCAGGAGCACCTGGACTTATTATTATTATTACTATTATTACTATTATTATTATTAAATTAAATAATTAATGATAATGATAATGATAATAATTACTATTACTGGGGAGGACTAACCCTCCCTCTTTAATCCTCTCTCTTCTTCCTTTCCCTCAGCATTCTCAAATTAAATGTTTCCCTGCTTTAATGCAAATTCCTCTAAGGATCCTGGGCAGGAGCTGGGGGCTGGAAAAGGCCCCCACCAGCAGCTCTGCTCCTTCCTGTCCTGCCAAACACTCCCTGCTGGGCCAGGTCCCTGCTGCCCTCACCCCTGCACCCCAGCAGCTCCTGGGTTTTACCCCTTTCAGTGAGCTGGGTTTGCTGTTCCCAGAGCTTTTTTTGGGGATGTAAATAGGATGGAGGAGGCAGGAAGAGCTGCTCTCCAGGGAGAGGATGTCTGTGAGTGCCTGCCTCGGGAGAACAGCGCTTGTCTGGGCTTCCTGGCTGCTCTGGGATCTGTTCTCCATCCTCCGAGGTGCTGACAGGTCGTGCCTGGCTGCTGGCAGAGAGCAGGGACCGCCCTGAGCTCAGGGGAGGGGAGGATCAGGGGAGAATCGTGGGATCGTGGAATGGGTTGGGTTGGAGGGACCTTAAATCCCACCCGGTGCCACCCCTGCCATGGCAGGGACACCTCCCACTGCCCCGGGCTGCTCCAGCCTGGCCTTGGGCACTGCCAGGGATCCAGGGGCAGCCCCAGCTGCTCTGGGAATTCCATCCCAGCCCCTCACCTCCCTCACAGGGCGGAATTCCATCCCAGCATCCCAAAATCCCTGCCCTCTGGCAGTGGGAAGCCATCCCCCTTGTCCTGGCACTCCATGCTCCTGTAAAAAGTCCCTCAAATTTCACGTAGAGGTCACGTAATTAATTTGTCGTTAATTTGCGTTTTAAGGGGGGACATTCCCAAATCCAGTCACTTGGGAAAGGGTTGGAGAAAGGCAAGGAGGAGAAGGGAGGGCTCTGGGAGGGTGGGGAGGCCCCGGCACAGGCTCAGTCCATGGAAACTGAGGCTGGCCCATCCCTGGAAGTGCCCAAGGGATCCAGATGGGATGGAACAACCTGGGATAGTGGGAGGTGTCCCTGCCCACGGCAAGGGGCTGGAGTGAGCTGAGCTTCAAGGTCCCTTCCAACCCAAACCATGCTGGGATTCTGGCATTCCCTGATTCCCAAAAGCCCTGGACTCCTCACTTTGGGGATTTCTGTGACCCTACCTGCAGCAGCAGGGAGTCCTTCCTTTCCTGGGAATATAATTCCTTTCCTGGGAATTTCATCCCTGGATCCGCCACAACCATGCAGGCTTAATGAATTAAAATAATGAGATTTTAAGTTAAAATCTGCCCAGCTCAGAGGCAGCAGCTCCATCCCCAGGTGTGGAGAGACCTGGGGGTGTCACCCTGGGGCGTGCCAGGCAGGGGGGGACAGAGCCAGGACATTCCCACTCCGCCCTCCCTTCCTCGCTGTCCCCTCCCCAGCACGGATCGTGCCCTCGGGCTGGGAGCCAGAGCTCATCTCCGGAGGATCCATTTGCGGACAGTTTACAGAATCTGCCTTCCTGCTTCTAAATATCTGCGGGCCTTTTGTTTCCCGTCACCTGGGAGGGAGGCGGGAGGGGACTCGGTGTCCCCGTGTGACTCCGGGAGGGATCCAAACCCACGGCACCAAACACCCCGAAGGCATCTCAGCCCTGTTTTGTGGTGGGGGACGCACAAAACAGACACAAGGAGGGACAGCGAACACCGGAGGGTCCCGTTTGGGGCCGCCGTGACATCCCGGGATGGTGCCCGGGGCTGGGGCGGTGCCAGAGCCCGGGACACGGGGACACAAAGCGGGCTCTGTGTCACACCGGGCCCCTGGGGGAGCCTGCAGGGCGATCTCGGCTCCCTCGAGGAAGGAGTTTGGCAGTGTTTGGCTTCTTTTCCAAACCGCTGGAAGGAGAAATCTGGGAGGTGACGCCGTGCCTGTGCTGTCCCCTGCTCGTTCCTCTCTTCAGAGCTGCAGCGAGTGGTTTTCCTGACTATAGCAACTGGAGCAGGAAAAAAAAAAAAACCAAACCAGTATTGTTTTTACACAGAAATCCTATCAAACCTCCTGGAAACGTGTCTGCTCTCTGGCACCAGCCTTTAGTGCTGCCAGCAGCTTGGCACTGGGATCTTCATTCAGCCTGGAACTCAGAAACCGCCCCGGGCTGGCACACGGCTCTTTGGGCACGCCCAGCCCAGCCAAGGGGGGCAAATCCCTAAATCCCGGGGTGCCCCAGCCCCCCACCCCTGCCCCTGGAGCAGGGGGATTTCTGGGATCACAGAGCTGTGGGAATAAGGGAGGTGGGTGCAGGAGCGACAGGGCTGGGACGGTGGGGAGGGATGGAGGTGGGAGATCCCTGAGGCCAGGGCATGGAATTTGGGGTTTGTTGCAAAGGGCCCTGCTGGGAGCTGCCAGGCACAGCTGGAGCAAGCCCCAAAGAGGGAGAGAAAGAGAAGAGAGAGGTAAAGAGGATGAGAGAGCAAGGTTCCCGTTCCAGTACAATAAATCTTCTTCTGTGCTGAATATTCTCATTCTCACTCACCAACCCAGCCCAAGATACAAATCCTGCAGCATTTACCTGCAGCCTGTAAGAATCATTCCATTGCCACGCTGTGTTCCATTTTAAACCCTAAAAACTCCTCTCTGGGCCCCTCTGCCAGGCCAGCAGGGTCTGCTCTGCCCCTGGGAGCTGCTGCAGGCAGAGGGGCTGTTCCACCCAAAGGCCTCTGCTGGCCTCATGTTTTGGCTGCAGAGGAGGGAAAGCTCTGTGAAAGCCTCCACACGTCCCCTGGAGTCTCCCTGCCTTGTTCTGGTCTCCTTCTTTGTAGCATCAGGGAACTGTGGAGTGGTTTGGGTTGGAAGGGAGCTTAAAACCATCCAGGAGCACCTTCCACTATCCCAGGCTGCTCCATCCTGGCCTTGGACACTTCCAGGGATGGACATCCCCAATTTCCTGGACAATTCTCCTGTTCTGCAGCAGTTTCAGATCCTTTAAACTCTCTGCTTCCCTTTTCCCAGCACACAGGAATTGCTTTAGTTATGGAAAATGAGGAGGATTTCTCTCTGGAGGGCTCTGCTCTGGGAGATCTCCCCCCCCAGACCCCTAAACCTGAGCTCCTGGTGAGCTCCTCCTCATTTTTTTCTCCTGAAGCACTGAGATTCCCAAATCCACCCAGACATTGGCTGGGTGTGAGCAGAGAGCTGGAAATTCCTGAAGGAAACTTCTGGAGAAGGCTGGAAAACCCGAGTGCCCTGTGGTGTGGAGAGAGGGGGAGAGGCAGGGGCAGACTTTGGGGCCGTTTGTATAAAATTCTTCACATAAAGGAGCATTTTCACAAAGCCTGCAGAGATTTGGCCGGGCCAGACTTGTGTGAGAGACAAAACAAATCCTGCAGCTGTGTCCACACTGCTCCTTCCTGCCAAGACAAACAGAGCCTGCTCTGCTGGGCTGGGAAGGGGCTCCTGGGGGGGCTTGCAGCCAGGTGAGTGCCTGGGATTGACCTTCCAGGGAAAATCTGGGATCCAGGGAACAGCTTCACCCTCCTGAGGGGAAAACTCCATCCCCAGGGCTGCTGCCAGGGGTCTCTGAGCAGCAGGATTTGTGTCCTGTAGCTCCAGGGGGATCCCTGGGGGTCTCCAGAAGGAGATTCCAGCACCTCCTGGAGCTCCAGTCCTCATTCCCAAGGGTTCTCCTGGAGCAGGATGAATTCAGAGCAGAGCCTGAAGCCCTTTCCTGACAGGGAGGAAGGATAAATCTCCTCCCAGGGCCAGGGAATGTCCTGGGTTCTGCCAGGAATGGAATTCTCTGATAACTGGAATGATGAGGGAGGAGCATGAACACCAAGAGGACCCAAGAAATTCCACCTCAGCAGGAGGGAAAGCTGCTTTCCCTGGAGGTGGCAGAGCCCTGGATTCTCCCTGTCTGGAGACTCCAAACCCACCTGGTTCTGTGTCACCTGCCCCAGGTGACCCTGGGCTGGTCTGGGTGATGCCCAAGCCCAGAATCCCGGGGTTCCATGAGCCCCATCCCTGGCAAAAAGAGCTCACCCACCCCAAATCCATCCAATTCCAGATTTCCTCAAGGGCTTCTCTTGAATTTACTTTGCCACCGCCGTAACAAGGAATAATTTGAATTTTAAATTGGGATAAAGTGAATTTCTGAGTGCTGAGAGCAGCTCCAGTAAGAGGCTGCTTTGTACTGGGAGCAGAACAACCCCCCTCACACCTCATCCAGGAAATTCCCCCCTCCAGAGGGAAATGCCCTCGGAGCAGGCACTCACAGAACTCCAGCATCATTTCCTCCCTCTCCCTGACATCTTTGGGGATGAGTGGCTGGGGGATATTTTGTGGAACCTGAGCTCCCATTACCTCAGTGTGGGAGGAGAAGCTGCAGCCCAGGAGAGCCGAGGCTGCGGGGCCAGGGGCTGCTCATGGATTTCCAGCAGGATGAAGGATTTTGGTGTCATGGCTCTGATCCCACCCTCCCTCCAGTGGGAAAGAATGACTGGCTTTGACTCATCAGGTGAGGGTTGGAGCTCCTCCTGTGCTCCAGGGATTTGGGGTTGTTTTCCCAGCCAAAATTAAATCTTCCCTGTGAAGCCTGTCCCTGGGATCCAGGAGCTTTTCCCAAGAGCTTTCCCCTGGGATCTGGGAGCTTTTCCCAGGATCTTTTCCCTGGGATCCAGGAGCTTTTCCCAAGAGCTTTTCCCTGGGATCCGGGAACTTTTCCCAGGATCTTTTCCCTGGGATCTGGGAGCTTTTCCCAGGATCTTTTCCCTGGAGTTTTTCCCTGGAATCTGGGAGCTTTTCCCAAGAGCTTTTCCCTGGGATCCAGGAGCTTTTCCCAGGATCTTTTCCCTGGGATCCAGGATCTTTTTCCAGGAGCTTTTCCCCGGGCTCCAGGAGCTGTGGTGTCTTCCAGGGGACTCTGGGCAGTGCCAGTTTCCACCTGAGTGCTCGGGGAGAGTCTGGAGCTCTGGAAGTGCCACCCCAGCCCCTGCACTGAGCAACCAGGACAAGCCCTGACCCCGAGGGCTCTTCCAGGAGTTCCCAAGCCCTGCTCTGACTTTTCCAGCCATCCCTCCTGCTCTGGAGCCACCAGCTCCACGTTTCCCTGTGCTTTTTGTGCCTCCTTGAAACTCTCTTGGGTTTCATCAGGCCGGGACTTCATCAGGAAACAGTAAAAATAGGACAGGAAAGCTCAGGAAAAGTCCCCCCTCTACAATTTCCTTTGGATGTGTTTTTCCAGCCCTTGGAATGTCTGGCCTTAGAGAGTGCCCCCGCCAGCTTTTTCTTTTCTGCAAAAGTCCAAACAGTTAAACTTGAGGAATGTGGCTGTGTTTGGGTGAAGTGAGGAAATGACGAGCTGGAGAAAGTATTCCATGAGAAAGGAGCCCCTCAGGGAGACCCTGGGGCTGCTCCCCTCCCTGCCCTGGAGCCCGAGGGGCTGAGGCAGCTCTGGGGCTGGAGAGCCACGATCCAGGCTGGGAAAATCCTGGAGAACAGCAGGGACAACTGGGAAACACCTGGAGAACAACAGGGACAACTGGGAAACACCTGGAGAACCACAGGGACAACTGAGAAACACCTGGAGAACCACAGGGACAACTGGGAAACACCTGGAGAGCAACAGGGACAACTGGGAAACACCTGGAGAGCAACAGGACAACTGGGAAACACCTGGAGAACCACAGGGACAACTGGGAAACACCTGGAGAACAACAGGGACAACTGGGAAACACCTGGAGAACAGCAAGGACAACTGGGAAACACCTGGAGAGCAACAGGACAACTGGGAAACACCTGGAGAACAATGGGGACAACTGGGAAACACCTGGAGAACAACGGGGACAACTGGGAAACACCTGGAGAACAACAGGGACAACTGGGAAACACCTGGAGAACCACAGGGACAACTGGGAAACATCTGGAGAGCAACAGGGACAACTGGGAAACACCTGGAGAACAACAGGGACAACTGGGAAACATCTGGAGAGCAACAGGGACAACTGGGAAACACCTGGAGAGCAACAGGGACAACTGGGAAACACCTGGAGAGCAACAGGAAAAATTGGAAAACACCTGGAGAACAACTGGAACAATTGGAAAATGCTGGAGAACAACAGGGACAATCCATCCAGGCTGGAAGACACCTGGAGAAGAACAGGAACAATCCTTTGGGCTTGGCTCCTTCCCTTGGGGTTGGGCTGATCCTGACCTTTCTCCCCTGTGATCCCTGATCCATCCCTGATCCCAGTCCCTCCCAGTCCCTCCCGCTGGTGGCTCTGGCTCAGTCCCAGCCCTGGCCTCCTGCCCAATCCCCTCCCAGCTGGAGCTCCCTGGGGATGCTCCACAGGCCCCTTTTGTCCTGCAGGTTTCAAGGCAGAGCCTCCATTGTTTGTTGTGAGAGGGGATTGGAGTTCTGGCAAAGGAAAAAGCTCCTCTTCCTCAGCTCTGTTTGTTTGTTTTGGAGAGCAGGAATTCCAGAGGGTGGGAGGAGAGAAAAGCTCCTCATTCCCTTCCCCTTCCCTTGTGCTGGACCCACTCCCATGCTGGATTTGTGTGGCTGGGATTGTCCCTTAGATAACACAGAAAATCCTGGAATTATCCCACTTTTCCATCTCCAGGGATCCGAATCCCAACTGGAATTGACTCAGGGACACCCTCCTGGCTCCATGGATGCTGCAGGAGTGGAGGGAACTCTTTTTTTCTTGTGAATATTTTCAGAAGTTCCTGATCAAACCCTCCCCCCCAGAATCCCCCCTGATCCAGGATTTCTTGCAGTCCTTCAGTGGGAATTGCCATTGGAATTGCCAGGGATTCAGAGCTTCAGGGGTTCCCTAAATCCCCCCATATTCAGGATTTCTTGCAATCCCTTAATGGGATTTACCTGGAGCTGGGGAGGTGGAGCTGCCCCACCGGGCTCTGCTTTTGGGAGGCTGAGGGAACAGCAATCCCAGCTCTCCCTCAGCTTTTCCAAGGAAAAACCCAGCTCCTGAAGGCCAGCTACCTGCAGCAGGATTCCTGGAACCCAGATCCCATGCAGGGACTGGGAAAGGCTTCAGACATCTCCTCAGCGTCCCTGTTTCCTTCATAAAATTTCACTGGTGCCTCATTAAAAATTTAATCATTTGCCCATTAAAATTAGCACCAGCTGGGGCTGGGAGGCAGCCAGGGCTCTCCAGACTGAGATTTCCTTGGCTTCATTCCCTCCAGAGGAGTCATCTGCATAGGAAAAGTTATTTTGGGCAATTATGGGCTTAAAAGGGGGTGTTCTCCTCACAATCCCGCATTCATTATCCCTCTCCAGGAATTCCTGCAGTGCCTGGGGGAGATGAGGTAGGAGGTGAGGTGGGAGGTGCAGGTTTGGCCACTTTTCTCTCCGTTCAGAGCATCACTTTGGGGTTTTTCATTTAGTAATCTGAGTTTTTTTGGGGTCCACCCTGCAGTGACAGCGGCCACTGCGATGGGAACTTGTAAAATTTGGGTCAAAAAAGAAAAAAGGATCATTACTGGTTCGTGTTTCTGGTCAGATTCCCAAAAAAAGGCTTTTTTGGGAGATGCCATCACCTTCACACCGATGTAACTTCCAACCCATTCTTTTTTTTCCCCTCTCAAATCCTTCTCCTCTCGACCTCCCCCCAGTTTTCTCAGCTTTAATTTCCCCCTACAAACTGCTCCAGGACACAAATCAGAGGGAGCATTAAGCTGGAAAGGAGGAATTCTTTGCTAATCGATTCTTTCCCAGACAGGAGGATTTCCTGGGTGTTTTCCACGGATTTTGGGCCATGGTTACCTGGGGCTCCCAGGGCTCTCACCCCCCTCCAAAAAGATTTTTATTGCTTCAAACACATCAAACCCAAACCTTTCCCTGCAGGGACATCTGGGGGTTAATCCAGGAGCAGGGATTTGGGGTCAGGGCAGTTCCTAATTACTGCCTAATTCCAGTCTGGAAATTCCCTGAGCCCATCTCAGCCAGGCTCTGGCTGCCTGACCAGCACCTGACTGCTCAGACACTCCATGGGGAATTTTCTGGGCTGCTCCAAGATTTCCTTTTTTTTCCCCCCAGCCACAGATCAAACACTTCTGTGCCACCACCTCTGCCCAGCTGGAGGGAAAATCCCACGGAAGGATTTTGCTTCCTGCTGGATTCCTGCTGTGCCAATATCCCTCCTCAAGGGTCACGGGAGCCCAGGCAGTGGCAAACCCACATTCCAGAGGGCAAAACCCTGCAAAAATTGGGTTAAAATCCTTGGGGTTTAAGGGATGGGAGGATCCTAATTGGGAAAGGGAAACCTGCTGGTTGTTCCTGCAGTGTCTGGGGTTTAAAGCTGAAATTGCCAGGAGACGTTTGGGAGTTAAAGTGAAGGAATTAATCACGAGACAGAATCCCCAGAGTGTGAGAATTCCAGAATCCCAGACTGGTTTGGGATGGAAGGGGACATAAAAACCGTGGGATTCTCTCACTTCTGCCCAGATTACCGCACGGGGCCCTGCTTCAGCCAGGTGAACAACCAGATGTGCCAGGGCCAGCTGAGTGGCATCGTGTGCACCAAGACCATGTGCTGTGCCACCATCGGCCGCGCCTGGGGCCACCCCTGCGAGATGTGCCCGGCGCAGCCGCACCCCTGCCGGCGCGGCTTCATCCCCAACATCCGCACCGGAGCCTGCCAGGGTCAGCCAGGGGACTGGGAGGGGCTGCGAGGGACTGGGCGGGGCTGGGAGGGACTGGGAACACGAGAGGGATGGGCACGGGATGGGCAGGGAATGTGAGAGGGATGGGCAGGGCTGGGAGGGGCTGCCAGGGGCTGGGAGGGACTGGGAGGGACTGGGAGGGGCTGGGAACAGCTGGGAGGGGCAGGGAATGTGAGAGGGATGGGCACGGGGTGGGCAAGGTAAGGGCAGGGAACGTGAGAGGGATGGGCTCGGGGTGGGGAGAGCAGAGTCTGGAGCAGGAGATTGAAACAGCCCCAAAGTGGTGAGAGCAGAGCCCAAAACAGCCCGAAAATGATGAGAGCAGAGTCCTGAACAGGAGACTGAGACAGCCCCAAAATGCTGAGAGCAGAGCCCAGAATGGGGCCCTAAACCAGCCCCAAAATGCTGAGAGCAGAGCCCAGAACAGGAGCCTAAAGCAGCCCCAAAGCAGAGGGCACAGAGGGCACAGAGGGCACAGAGGGCACAGAGGGCACAGAGGGCACAGAGGGCAGAGCCCCAAAGCTCAGAACTCTTGGTGGAATTTTCCAAATCCCCCTCCACATGTCAGGGAGCACCTCCATGGACCTGCAGTGTCCCCTGGGGTCTCCCAGCACCATTTTATCCCAGAGATCCAGGGCACACTGTGGCTCTCATGTGAGCTCCTCCATCCCACAGGCTGTTCCTCCCAAAGAGCCACGGGATGGACAGATCCTTTGGGATGCATTCCCACACCTTTGAGGATTTGAGTCTCGCTCTTGCTTGAGGCAGGAATTCACTCCTGTCCATCCCCTGTGCAGTCTGGGGGGGAATTCCCTCTGGAATGTGATCCAGCTCCTCAGAGCACAGGGAAATCCAGGGATCCGTGGCTGCTGCTCCTTCACACTCCTCCTCTTCCTCCTGCAGATGTGGATGAGTGCCAGGCCATCCCTGGCCTCTGCCAAGGTGGGAATTGCATCAACACCGTGGGCTCCTACGAGTGCAAGTGCCCTGCAGGGCACAAGCAGAGCGAGACCAGCCACAGGTGTGAAGGTGAGGGATGCTCCACTTCCCAAGGCAGAGCTCCCATTCCAGGCTGGATCCCACTGCCCAGCCAGCCCTGCCAAAGGGGTTTTTGATCTGCTTCCCACTGGCCAAGGGCAGGAAGTGAGGAATAGGCTTTGCCTGATCTCCTGGTCTTGCCTCAAGCCAGAAGGAAAGGGGTTGGTTTGTTCACAGAGGGGTTTTTTTAAGGATATTTTAATGGGAACACTGGTGGCACAGGAGGGGCCTCTGGAAGGCTTTAGCCAGGCTCTGCCTCCAAAGCTCTGCTGGGTTCTGAGTCTGATCAAGCCTTGAAAACTCAACAATTTTTAATTTGGAGGCTCTTCATCAGGGCTGGGGAGATTTAATCACTGTGAAACGGGAAATCAGGGTGGTGCTGGGAGCTCAGGGAGAGCTCTGGCTGCCTCTGGAAGCCCCTGGAATCAGGATGGCAGGAGGTGGGATGAGATGATCTCCCAGGTCCTTCCAGCCCTGAGCATTCCAGGATTCTGTGCCCTGGGTTCAGCCCCTCAGGAAACGTTTCCCAAAGAGAGCCAGGAGCTCCAGAGGTCAATCCCTGCTGGGGGATGGACATTCCTCCATCCCCAGGAAACATCTGTGTCTGAGCATCTTCCTGGGCAGGACGCCAGCAGACTTTCTCTAAAATCCTGACAGGATTCCTGCAGAGCTCCACATCCAAGGATTGAAAGCAGGACAATCCAAACCAGCCCTTTTTTTTTGTGTCAGATGAAGGACCAGCTCCCTGAATCCAATGATATTCCAGGAATTTGCCTGGCCAAGGTGGGAGCAGAAAGCTGCTCCTGCCCCTCCCTGCCTCTCCCACACCAGCTGGGCAGCAGAGCACATCTGAAACCAGTTGAGCTGGAATCTCCCCCGTCCCCAGATCAAACCAAATCCATTGTCTGGATCTGTCCTCCAGATGTGAGGGGCCTCCCACTCCCCCCAGAGCCTGGAAGAGCAGCCCCACGTGGGCACAAACTGCTCCCCTTCCCTGTCCTGCCCACGGAAAGGGACAACTCCAGCATTCCCAGGGGCTGCTCCATCCCTGGCATCACCACCGAGGGCTGGAGGCTTCCCTCTGCATCTGGGGGTCCTGCTGGGAACGACACAAACAGGGGGGATGCTTCCAGGGATGCTTCCAGAGCCTCTGCAGCCTTTGGCTTTTCCAGCTTTTCCAGCCTTAAGGACGAGGCCAATTCCAATCCCAGCCCGGCTCCAAAATCAACGTTTGCCTTGAATCCTGCCATTGTCTGAGCAGCAGAGCACAGGATCCTGCTTTAATTTTGAGCAGAAGGTTGGAAAAGCCGGGAAGGAGCCAGGCTGGAGCTGGCAGGATTCCCTCCCAGAGCTGGGTGTTAATGAGAGGGGTGTTAATGAGCCCATCCCACTGGGTCAGCGCTGCCTGAACGGCTCCAAACCACCACGGGACACTCCCAGAGGGAAAACCGAGGAGGAAAAAGGGGTGGAGAGGGGCTGAAAGGACAACAAAGCCCAGGGATCAGGTTCCTGAAGCACAGGATGTGGAGTCCTGCAGGAATGGGCTCTGTTCCTGGGATTTTCGAGGGGATTCAGAACAAAAGGAGCTGCAGTTTGAGGGAAGCTCCTGGGCTCCCTGGTTTTCCATAGGAATGGGATTCTCTGCTGCCTTGGGATGAGGGAGGGATGGCAGAGGCACAGATCCAGCAGCAGCCCCAGGTCTGGGATCGTCCCCAGTGCCACCCCAAGTTTTGGGCTGGGTTTTTTCCAGCTCTGCCTTCCTAAAGCTCTTTTTTTTTTTTCCTTGCAGAGCCCCGCGGGTTGGAGCCCAGGGCAGGGCTGGGGTTGAATGGCAGGGCAGGGCTGGCTGATCAAATCTCCCTTTGCCTGCAGGGGCCCGGGTCGGGGAGGTGTTTCTGTGCTCTGCTCTGCTGCCCTGGGGGCTCTCAGGGCTCTTCTGAGCATCAGGGAGCCAGAGCAGCACCAGGGGGGCTCAGGGACCCCTCACAGGGGGGTGGCCAGGGGCAGAATTTGAGAGTCCTGAAGAGCCAAGCAGGAATTTGTGTTCCCCTCTTGACTGGAAAAGAACCAGAGAATGGAATTGTGGAATATCCTGGGCTGGGAGGGGCCCACAGGGGTCTGCAAGTCCAACCCATCACCAAGGGCAGACCATGACCGAGGTCACCTGAGGGACCAGGATCCAAACCTGCCCGGGCAGCCCTTTCCAATCTCCAACCCTTCTTTCTGGGAAGAATTTCCTCCTGGTGTCCATCCCAAACTCCCCCTGGGAGGGGCTGTGGAGAGAAGCAGAAACTCCACGAGTGGCAGGGCTTGAATGACCCCCAGCATCCCCTGACCCCAACCCCAGCTCCCATCCTGACCCCAACCCCAGCTCCCATCCTGACCCCAACCCCAGCTCCCATCCTGACCCCAACCCCAGCTCCCATCCTCTGTGCCCTGGATTTGCGTGGGCTCCAGGGACCAGGACCCCAGCCCTCCCTGGCAGCCCTTTCCCGTGTCCAATCCCTGTTTCTGGGAGGAATTCCCGTTGTCCATCCCAAACTTCCCGTGGAGAGAAGCAGAGACTCCACGAGTGGCAGGGCTTTAGTGACCCCCCCCGCCCAGCTGCGTGGGTTTCCATCCCAGTTTTCCATCCTCCCCGCGGGGTTTTCTGTGCCTTGCAGACGTGGATGAGTGCGGGGCCATCCCCGGCGTGTGCGACGGCGGCGACTGCACCAACACTGCGGGCAGCTACGTGTGCTCCTGCCCCCGCGGCTTCAGCAGCAGCCCCGACGGCTCCCGCTGCCTCGGTGAGGGGGGAAAATGCGGGATGGGGGCCGGGAATGCCGGCACGGGGCTGGGGGTGGCGCCGGGACAGGCGGGGAATGCTCCCGCTCCTGCCGGGATGCTCCATCCCGAGCGCGGCTGCGCTCCCTTGGTCTTTGTGCCTCTCCGGAATTTGGGGTGTTGGGGGGGTCTCAGTGGTGGAATGGGGTGGGAGGGGTGGGAGGAGGAGGAGGAGGAAGGCTCGGGGCTGGGAATGTGGGGGGAGTGAGGAAGGGATTGGGAGGAAGGAGCAAGGCTGGGAATGTGGAGGGAGTGAGGAAGGGATTGGGAGGAAGGGATTGGGCTGGGAATGTGGGGAGAGTGAGGAAGGGATTGGGAGGAAGGCTCAGGGCTGGGAATGTGGAGGGAGTGAGGAAGGGATTGGGAGGAAGGCTCAGGGCTGGGAATGTGGGGGCAGTGAGGAAGGGATTGGGAGGAAGGCTCAGGGCTGGGAATGTGTTCCCATCCCAAAGCCCCAAACTGGCCCCAGTCCAGAGTTCTCCCCAGCCTGAGCTCTGCTGCCTCCAACCTCCAGAGCCTGGAGTGAATTTTTTTTTAATTTTTAGCAGATCAAAACTCCTTTCCCGTAAATATTTGATGATCCATTGGTACCAAACCCCAGTTCCTGGGATAGAGGAGCAGCTCTGTGGTTACTCACACTCAGCAAATAAATCCCAGGGTTTTTTTTCCCCTGGCCTGAAAGTCCATTTGCCTTCAGGAAGATGAGGCTGGGGGGATTTGGGAAGAGGAATTCTTCCAGCACAGGCAGAGATTGGTGGTGCAGGCACAGCTTTCTGTGGAAATGAATTCAGCAAAAAAAAAGAAAAAAAATTTAAAAAATCAGCTCCAAATTCTTTTTCTAGCCATGGATCCTGGAGCAGAATTAAATGTTTTAGTTCCAGGAGGGAAAAAAAAAAAGTTGTGAAGTGTGAGTAAAAAGTAAAGCCCAAGTCCTCTTGTTTGGGAAACTGATAGATTTTAATGGGAATGGAATTTTTTTCCTGCTGTTTCCCAGCCCTGCCATGAGCCCAGAGGGGTGTGACAGCTCTGGGATGAGTCATGGGGACATTCCCCACTTTCCTTAAAACCAAGAGCTTCGAGAAACGAAAATAAATAAAATTAGAAAGCCCAGATTTAAAAATAGTGCCGAGCTGCTTGGGCTGCAGTGGACTCTGACTCCACCTGAGCTGCCTCTGGCTGCTGCAGCCTGCCCTGAGCTCCTTTTTGGGACAGGCTGGGCTTGTTTTGGCAGAACCCACAGCTCCTGCTGGGCTGGGGCTGCCCTGGCACCCAAACCTTGCCAGTTCTGTTCCAGGGGGGCTTGTGTGGAGAGTCTGGGGTTCCAGGTTCCCATCCCATGGAATAAAGCCAGGGAGCAGTTGGGAAAGTGGAAATGGGTAAATAATGTGGGCACTTTTAAAGCATCAGGAGAGGGGACACTGCCAGCCTGGAGGTGACAATGCAAAGGTGTTTAGGGGCACCAGCACTTGGTCCATTCCCCTCCCTTCTCAGCAAAGCCAACAGCTTTTTATGGCACTCAGGGATCTCAAAAGGAAAAGTTTTCACAGCTGGCACAGCAACACCCAGAGCTGGAGCAGTAAAACCCCACCAGGAGGAAAACCCAGAGGAGCCTTCATGGACCCTTCAGGCACCAGTCCCAGGGGAGCCTCCTCCATTCCTGCTTGAGGGGCTCTGCAGGCAGCTCCAGGAGCTGCTCCAGCCCCTGGGGGGGCTCCCTGGCTTTTCCTTGCTGCAAAGGGCTCCTCTTCCAGAGCAGCTGAAAAGAGCAATTCCCAAATGAAGAAAGATGGCCTTTCAGTGCATTCCCAGGCGTGCACGTGGTGCTCCTTCCTTCCTTCCCCACCTCCCTCCCTGCCCCTCAGCTCTCCTGCTCTGGCCTTTCTTGAGCTCTTTTTGGTTTTTTTTGGTTTTTCCCAGCAGAGCTCTGAGGGTTTGGGCTGTGCCTCTCCTCGGGCAGCAGCAGCAGATCCAGCACCTCCAGTTCTGGGTCTTGCTGAGCCTGGCCCAGCCCTGGGCTCAGGCAGGCTTGGGAGGGTTCCATTGAGGGCTTTGCCTGCCTGAAGAGCTCTTCTTTTGATCCACTTTGGTCTGAGCAAGAGGAAAAAGGAAACCTGAGGGTTCTGGAATCCTGGAATGGGTCGGGAGGGATCTCAGAGCTCATCCAGGGCACCTCCCACCAGCCCAGTTTGGTGGGATTGGCCGTGCTGGATAATCTCTCCTGGCATCAGGACCCCCCCATGGGATGGGTGCAGGCCCTGCCAGACCCCCAGATCCAGCCTGGAATCATTCCTGTCCCCTGAGGATGAGCAGGACCACCTCCCCCTCCTGCTCTGCCACCCTGGCTGGACCTGATCACCCCCAGAGCCCCCTGGGCTCCATCCCCACCTCTGAACTCTCTAATCCCAGCTGGAATTTCCCCTCCCCTCTCTCCTGCAGCATTTTCTGCTTTTCTGAGGTTTTGTGCAAGCCGGTGCCCTGGGACCCAAACACCCCCAGGGCTTCTCCTCCCCTTCCTGAGGATTAGGGGCTGATCCAGCTTTGCATTCAATCCCTGCTTTCAAATTCCCTTTCTCCAGGTCTGACTTGGTGTCTGCTGGTGGATTTGGTGGGTGAAGTTTCCTGAGAGGAGCAATTCCCTCTGAACCGAGCTCTGAGCAGGGGTGGGGGCCCTGCCTGGAGAAGGAGCTGCTGGTTTGAGCTGGGGTTCAAAGTGTCCCCTGCAGGTCCCCGAGCTGTGCTGGGAGCAGAATGCACCCCCAGGCCACAGATCAAACAGCCCCGGGCCATTAATTCCAATTACACTCCCGGGAAGTGGCAGCCACACCCCGGGAGACTTTCCCCCTCATTAACTGACTTGAGAGGAAGCAAGGTGGGAGAGAAGGAGGGGAAGATTCCAGGTTTTCCTGGAGGGATTGGTGCCAGGTGGATGGAGCCTGCTGGATGTGAGAGACCCTCAGTCCCCTGGGCCTTGGCCAGGAGCCCCAGCAGGGCCAGGGTTGGGGTCAGGGGGGCCAGGCTGAGAGAGGGGATGGCCAGGAGAGATTCCAATGGGAGTGAGCCCTCAGGAGCTGCCTGAGAGGGTGGTGGTGGCACATTGTGACTGGGTGTCTTCTTCCTTTCCCTGTCCCTTTCCCTCTCCCTCTCCTTGTCCCTGTTCTTGTCCTTCTCCCTGTCCTTTTTCCTTTCTTTCTCCTTGTCCCTGTCCCGTACCCATCCCTCTGCCTGTCCCTGTCCCTCTCCCCGTCCCTGTTCCTGTCCCTCTCTCTCCCTGTCCTTGTCCCCATCTCCGTCCCTGTCCCTCCCCTCTCCCCTCTCCCCACCCTGTCCCCATCCCTGTCCCTCTCCTCATCCTTGTCCTTGTCCCCATCCCCATC
>JAYDZK010000114.1:822312-836719 GCA_034509185.1 Euphonia xanthogaster | reverse complement strand
ATTCCAGCACAAAGACCCAGCCAGAAGGTCACAATCTGTGAATCCCTACAGGTCAAGTTTGTAAATGATGAAAGAGTGGAAACTTGGTTTTTCCTGGGATTCTTGCATGCTTCAGTGGCAGAGAATACCAGAAACATTTTAACAGTGAAATTGTAACAATAATTTCACAGATTTTTCGTTTATTTCTACAAAAATCAGCAGATTTTTTTCCAAGTTTTGAATGCTGGAGGTCACTGTGGTGTTCACAACCTGCTGGGGTATTCCCTCACCACACAAAAGGACTTCTTCCCTTTTTTGTCCCCAAGGAATGGGTCCCATCCACCTGAACGAGATCGACTGCACGGGCTTTGAGAAGTCGCTCACGGACTGCAAGTTCAACACAGAGTCCCAGGGCTGCAACCACGAGGAAGATGCTGCTGTGAGGTGCAATGTGCCAGCCATGGGCTTCCAGAACCAGGTGAGGAGCTGGCAGATCCAGGTGGGAGGGAACTTTGGGTGGGAATTTTGGGCAGGAATCATTTCACCCAGGCCCTGAGTATTTAATTCAGGTTTTACCTAAAAAAGGAGGGGAAATGAGGATGTGTCCCGTTTTATGTGAGTTTTGTGCTCTTCTGGACTTGTCTCAGAGTCCTGACAATGAGGAAGGCCAGGCTGGAAGGGGCTTGGAGCAACCTGGGATGGTGGAAGGTCCCTGTCCATGGCAGGAGGCAGCACTGGATGATTTTTAACCAAATTCTCAACCTTTTCCAACACAACCATTCCATGATTCTGTGCTAACTGCATGAACCAGACACAGACTCCTCTGAGTGCTCCTTCCAAAGGTCTAAAGGAGCAGGGAAGGGAAGCTTTCCCAGGGAATCCCTGCAGCTGGTCCAGCCCATTGAGCTGCTGGGCTTGGCTGGACCGTCCCCTGCCAAAGTGGGAGAAGAGCTGAACTCCCTGAGCTCAAGCCCAGAGGAGACTCCCAGTGCTGCTCCATCCCTGGATGGTTTCCCAGTGCCTTCCCCTGGGAGAGCCCCTCCTGATCCCACACAAAGATGGGACACGGTGCTGCACAGCCAGAGCGCCCTGAGTCATTTTTCCTATGAAAGATTTGGGAATGTGTTCATCTTTTCCTGACTCCTCGTCCACCCTGTGGATGTTCCATTCACAGCCAGCGTGTCAATGTCCCAGCTCTGTGTCAGGAATGTCAGGCCTTGGCTGGAAGCAGATTCCAGCACAAAGACCCAGCCAGAAGGTCACAATCTGTGAATCCCTACAGGTCAATCCCCACAGCTCTCCTTTTGCCAGGCAGAATGGGAGGGAAATCCCTCACCAGGCTTCCTCCAGCTCCATGTTCAAAGGGAAGATTTCTGCTGTGCAGCACCCAGGTCACTTCCAGCTGGGGACATCCAATGATTCCCAAATTTGAGGGGAACAAAACCTCCTTCCCCACCTGCTGCCCTTTCCCTCGGAAGTTTGCTGTGGATTTAGGGGTTCTGTGTCCTGCAGCTTCGCCTGAGCGGGGGCCGCAACCCCTACGAGGGCCGAGTGGAGGTGCTGGCCGAGCGCAACGGCACCCTGAGGTGGGGCACGGTGTGCAGCCACAACTGGGGCACCGTGGAGGCCATGGTGGTGTGCCGGCAGCTGGGGCTGGGCTTCGCCAGCCACGCCTTCCAGGTGAGCCCTGGCCCACCCCGAAACATATCCCTAACCCTGACCCTGACCCAACCCTAACCCTAAACTTAACTGTAACCCTAACCCTAACCCTGACCCTAACCCTAACCCTGATCCTGACCCTGACCCTAACCCTAACCCTGATCCTGATCCTGACCCTAACCCTAACCCTAACCCCAACTCTGACCCTAATGTTAACCCTGACCCTAACCCTAACCCAGACCCCAACCCTAACCTTAACCCTAACCCTAAGCCTAAACCTAAGCCTAACCTTAACCCTAACCAAGCCCCGCCTGGGCCTCACATCGGGATGGGTGGGTTGGGGGTGCTGGAGGAGGAGGAGGAGGAAGGGTCATTCCAAAAGGAGCTCCAAGAGTTATTGGAATATTTACCAATATTGCAGGCAGGACGTGCCCTGGCTGGTCTGGCCCTGCTGCTGAACCAAACCACGGCATGGGGGTGCTTCACCAGAGACACTTTTGGCTGCTGGGTGTGTGGTGTTTCACCACAGACACTTTTGGCTGCTGGATGTGTGGTGTTTCACCAGAGACACTTTTGGCTGGCTGGGTGTGTGGTGTTTCACCACAGACACTTTTGGCTGCTGGGTGTGTGGTGTTTCACCCACAGACACTTTTGGCTGGCTGGGTGCTGAGCTGGGCACGTGGGGCCAAGTGCAGGCGTGCAGGAGCTCTGGGGGTGCTGGGATGGAGCTTCCTCCCGTGCAGGGGCCGCTCCTCAGGTTTCCCTCTGCTGGAGAAGCTTTAAGGCGATGGGGAAGGAAAGGAGTCGGTTCTGCTGGAGGGTTTGGATCCAGAGCTTTATTCTGGCCCCCAGGCCCCTGAAGCAGCACCAGCTCCAGCAGAACTCCTGAACCCGCAGCTGCTGCTCCTTTAACCCCGGGGAGAGGGGAGGGAAGGGGCAGGAGCCACCAAGCAGGGACAGGAGGGGAGGTCCCAAGGGACAAAGGACACCTGGATGGCCCAATACCCCCCGGGGGCAGAGGGCATCCTTTGGATCTGCCAATCACTCAACGCCCTTCTGGAATGCCAGGATTGACAGCACTCAGCAAGGGTCAGGGTGGGGAAAGGAACTGGCACACCTGGGAGGGAATCTTCAGGGGAGGGACCCGGGATTCTGAGGTAAACCCTGAAATCCCACTGCACCAGGTGAGGCAGGGTAGTCAGGGCTGGTGCTTGAGCTGAGGGGGTTCTCAGCTGCAGCTGAGGGGGTTCGTGGGGAGCCCCCCTTGCTGATGTCTGTGGTGCCCCCCAGATGTGAACGAGTGCAAGGTGTTCTCCGGGCTCTGCACCCACGGCACCTGCAGGAACACCATCGGCAGCTTCCGCTGCATCTGCGGCAACGGCTTCGCGCTGGATGCTGAGGAGAGGAACTGCACAGGTGAGGGACCCCCCCTCTGCGCTGCTGCTGCTGCTGCTTTTGGGGGGCTCAGAGGGATGGGGATGCCCAGAGGAGTCCCTGCCATGGGGAGGAGCCAAGGGCAGGACCATGAGCAGGAGTGCCAAGGCCAGGGTGGATACTGGGGCTTGGAGCAGCCTGGGATAATGGGAGGTGTCCCTGCCCATGGCAGGGGTGGCACTGGGTGGGATTTAAGGTCACTCCAACCCAAACCATATGGAATTCCATGATTCCACAAGGCTCCTCCTGCCTGTGGGGCAAAGGCTCAGCCCTGCCCCAGGGAGCAGCGGAACTCCAGCCTCTCCAAGGATGGGGAATTCCTTTGCCTGCTGGTCCCTGGTGTGCCTGCAGGCAGCCCAGCCCTGGCTCTGGCCCTGCCCCACTGCCTGTCCTTGTCCCCACGTGAGCGTTCAGGAACACGTAATCACAGAATGATTATGTGCAGGTGCTTTTATTGAAGAGCTCTGGGTGTCAGGGGTACAGACCCAATACCCTCCAGGGGTAGAGGGCAAACATGGTTTTGAGCCAAACATGTTTTATATTCTGGCCCAACATGGTTTTGAGCCAAACATGTTTTATATTCTATTCTTATGTAGCTTAGATATTAATTATTAAACTTAATTGTATCCATTGATTTCATCCAAGCATGGATTTCTCGTGATCCCCTCAAACCCCTGCCGTAGTTTCTCATGATTCTTTAATCAATAATTATATCTAATCACATCTAACAATTATATCATTTATCAAATACTGACAACACAGCTGCAGTTTCACATGATTCAAGGCCTGACATTCCCCAGGGCCTGCTAAGCCTAACTTTCTTCCCAACTGCCTGGATCTGCTGTGATTTTCCAACCTTTGCCACCCCCAGACATCGACGAGTGCCGCATCTCCCCGGACCTGTGCGGGCACGGCTCGTGCGTGAACACCCCGGGCAGCTTCGAGTGCGAGTGCTTCGAGGGCTACGAGAGCGGCTTCATGATGATGAAGAACTGCATGGGTGAGGGGGGCTGAGCCCCCGAGGGCACCTCCTGGCACAGGGCAGGGCACAGCCAGAGCTGCCCAGCTCCCCCAACGCTGCACGGATCAATTCCCATTTCCGTGGGGAGCTCTGGCACACCCTGTGCCCCCTTCCACCCTCTGTGTTACAGGGGCTCCCTTCACCTGCCCTTTCCACCTCCCTTTATCCTCACACAGCTCCTGACAGCTCCTCCCGTCTGCCCAAGGCTTGTTTTTATTCTGTCAGAGTCTCATCTGTTTTCAATTGAATGATTCTTGTTTGGAGCTTAAAAAATCCCATCAGTGACCTCAGTGCCTCAGTTTGTCTCCAACAGCTCAGCCAGACTCCTGCTGTCCTCTAATTCCTGGCATTCCACGTTCCTGTCCTCTGTCCAGCCAGACTCACTTGTCTCACTGACCTGCTCTTAATATTCTGCTTTGGCTTGGACTTTCAAACCACTTCAAGCCATGATTCAACACCATTTATTTATTTTTCGTGTTTTATTCTCTGTGCTCTTTAAAATAAATCACTGCCCCTGGCAGGGCCTTTGTCTTTTCCCTACAATTTGTAGTGTGGGTTTCCACAGCTCCCACTGATCATCCTCCTCCTTCTGCTCCATTTCTGGGACCCTGGGAATGTCACAGTCCTCACCCGTGACCTGCTGCCTTCTTGCAGGAGTTGGATTTCTAATCTTTATAGAAGGATATAAATTTCATTGTTCTTTTTTGGAATTTAATGCTCACTTTTACTTGTCCAATTCCACTTTATCCTTTTTTTCTGGGTGACAGGGAGCTGAGTCATCTCACCCCAAAGGGGGTGGTGACGTTTTGTCATTGCCTGTGGTCAAGGATTAACTTCTTCCCACCTGTGTTTGGCGAAAGAATTTGGCTTCAGTCTCCTGAGGGAGGAATTCTTTGCAGCCTGGGGCAGGGGACAGCACCAGCAGTGAAAATGCAGCCTGGGATTCACCAGGAGCGGGCTCCCACTGCTCTGGGGGTGTTTGGTAGGGATCTGTCACCCCCATTTTCAGGTGTATCTCAGCCCTCTTTACCTGAAAATCTCATCAGTGTTTTAGCCAAGTCAGGGAAAATAACCCATTCTTAACTTCAATGCTGGAGTCAGGAAAATAACCATGGGAGGAAAATGAGTTTTTAAAAAATATATCCAACCTCAGTCCCTTTCTCTGCTGCCACTGAGGGGCTCTTGGGTTCTGCTGAGGTCGAGGCACGAGCTGGGATTTCCCAACATTCAGACTCCAACCAGGAGACCACTGGAGCCAAGCCCAGCTTTCCCTGCTCTGTCACCTCTGTGATATTCCCTGTCCTGGGAGCCAAGCCCAGCTTTCCCTGCTCTGTTACCTCTGTGATATTCCCTGTCCTGGGAGCCAAGCCCAGCTTTCCCTGCTCTGTTATCTCTGTGATATTCCCTGTCCTGGGAGCCAAGCCCAGCTTTCCCTGCTCTGTCACCTCTGTGATATTCCCTGTCCTGGGATCCAAGCCCAGCTTTCCCTGCCCTGTTAACCCTGTGATATTCCCCATTCTGGGATGCTCCCCCAGTGGAGAAGCCTCTGGAAGGGACCAACCCCATTTTCCTGTGCAGACATCAACGAGTGCGAGCGGGACCCGCTGCTGTGCCGGGGCGGGATCTGCATGAACACCGACGGCAGCTTCGAGTGCATCTGCCCCCCTGGGCACGAGCTGACAGCCGAGGGCAACACCTGCATTGGTGAGGGGCACAGCAGGGAAACCCCACGGGCAGGGCTCCTGCAGGGCTGGGGGTGTCTCCTTCCCGTCCCATACGCCCCATCCCTGGAGGTGGCCGAGGGCTCGGAGCAGCCTGGGCTGGGGGAAGGTGTCCCTGCCTGTGTCCCTGCCTATGGATGATCCTTCAGGTCCCTCCCACCCAAAGCCTTCTGTGCTTCCACGATAAGTGGGTCCAGCTCATCCAAGAGGAGCTCACTCCAAGACCAAGAGCTCATCCAGACCAAGCTCATTCCCAGCATTTGTTGCATTGGTGTTCATTTTGCTGCTCCCTTTGACCAGCGGGAAAAAATTCAATTTGGGCACCAGCTGATGGCCTGAGCGTGGCCTGGGCAGAGCTGGCTGCTCCAAGTGCTCTTGTCCCCTCAGACATCAACGAGTGCTCCCTCAGTGACAACCTGTGTCGCAACGGGCGCTGCGTCAACGTCATCGGCACCTACCAGTGCTCCTGTGACTCGGGCTTCCAGGCCACCCCGGACAGGCAGGGCTGTGTGGGTGAGTGCTCCTTCCTCCAAAGGGTCCTTCCGGAGCCTTGGCATGAGCCCAGAACCCTCCCGGGCTCGTGGGGGTTGTGGATGTCCTGGATGAGTGGCAGCCAAAGCTGAGCTGCTGGCGCAGTGCTGGGAGGGCGCTGCCAGGGGCTGGGCAGAAGGAATGAGGGAGATTTGTGTCCTCTTCTCCCACCCAAAATGCCCTCGTCTGTGCAGGGCCAGGGCTTGGGCTGGATCCCTGTGGGTCCCTCCCAGCTCAGGGCTGCTGTGGTTGTCCCCAGACATCGACGAGTGCACCATCACCAACGGGGGCTGTGACACCCACTGCTCCAACTCCGAGGGCAGCTACGAGTGCAGCTGCAGCGAAGGCTACGCCCTGATGCCAGACAAGAGGTCCTGTGCAGGTCAGTGGCCACCTTGGCTCTTGCAGGTGCTGCCCCAGGAACCTCTGTGTCCCCCACAGTTGGCTCCAGGATGAGGGGGTCTCATTTTTAAGTCCCTTCCAAAAAAAGGGTTTTCTTGGATGGATGATTTTGCTTTGCACTGCCACGTCCAGCCGCTCACGATTTGGGATTTCCTCCCTCCCCGTCGTGCTCCAGCTTTCCCTGTGTTCACCTTGGCATGGTCTCCTCCCTGCAGATATTGATGAGTGTGAGGATAACCCCGAGATCTGTGACGGGGGGCAGTGCACCAACATCCCCGGCGAGTACCGCTGCCTCTGCTTCGACGGCTTCATGGCATCCCTGGACATGAAGACCTGCATTGGTGAGGCCCTGCCTGTGCCCTGGGCATGTCCCAGCTCTGCCTCCTGTGCTCAGAGCCACCCCGGGCTCCTCGGGGTGTCCCATGGGTGCTTTTGTCCTGCAGATGTGAACGAGTGCGACCTCAACCCCAACATCTGCCTGCACGGCGAGTGTGAGAACACCAAGGGCTCCTTCATCTGCCACTGCCAGCTGGGCTACTTCGTCAAGAAGGGAACCACGGGGTGCACAGGTGGGAGCTCAGCATGCCTGGAGCTGGGGCTGCCAGTGAGAAAAACCAGGAAACCCCTCCCAGAGCTGCCCTGGGGAGAGCCCCACCCTGGGGTGCTGTGTGGGATGTGCTGGGCAAGCACAGAGGGCCAGGACCCACCTGTTCCCAGGTGATGGCCAAGCCAGGAGCCTGCCCTTCCTCCTGCACGTTTGGCAGGGCTGAGCTCCTCAGCTCCAGGGTCCAACCCCAGGCAGCCTCTCCCCCAAAGCCCTGGGAGCTCCTGGGATCACCCCAGGCTCAGCCCTGCTGTGCTGGGAGAGCTGAGCTGGGCCAGCCCTGGTGTCCTTCCTCTGCAGACATCGATGAGTGTGAGATTGGGGCCCACAACTGTGACATGCACGCCTCCTGCATCAACGTGCCCGGCAGCTTCAAGTGCAAGTGTCGCTCGGGCTGGCTCGGGGACGGGCTCAAGTGCAACGGTGAGTGCTCTCCAGGGCAGGGTCAGCCCTCTCCAGGAGCTCTGCAGGCACCTGGGGAGGCTGGGCTGACATGGAGGGCTTCAGCCTGGAGAAAAGGAGGCTCGGAAGGGACCTTGTGGCTCTGCACAACTCCCTGAGAGGAGGGGGCAGCTGGGGGGTCGGGCTGTGCTCCCAAGGGACAGCAGGACAAAAGGGAACAGCCTCAGGCTGTGCCAGCAGAGGTTCAGGATGGATATTGGGAAAATGTCTCCGTGGAAGTGTCCAGCCCTGGCCCAGTCTCCATCCCTGGAGGGATTTAAAGCCATCTGGTGGTTGGTGACACGGTCGGTGGCTCGGCAGTGTCCTGGTGATAGCCACAGAGGCTCTCAGGGATGTCCTGAAGCCTCCAGCCAGTCTCCTGGGCCATTGGCGTGCCCCTGTAGCTGCTCAGGCTCAGGGCAAAGCCAAGAAAAGGCCAGGGCTTGGTGGAAGGTGTATAAATCTCTGATTATATCCAGGTAGGAATGCTTGGCTCCTCCCCCTGGGCGGAGCATCTCCCAATGAGATGATGTAATTTTATCAGCCATGCAGTGACACTCAATGTCCCATTAACAGCAGATAATTAATAATGAATGGCCCATTAACAGCAGAGATCTCCTGGAGGGAGGATTGGTTGTGGCAGAGATAAAGAAAACTGCCCCATGAGCAGCAGATCACTGCCCCAGCTCTGACAGATGGAAACAGAATAAACACATTATCCTGCAATCCAGGACAGCCCCTCTGAGCCACCAGCCCTGCTCGGTGCTGCCTTGGCTGGGTGTCCTAGGTTGACTGTATGATGCTTTTATCCCCAATTGTCTTGTTCTGTTTATGCTGAATAATAAGTCCACTTTTCTCCAAGGAGGTATTTTCTCCCGGGCCAGTTGGGGGTAGGGGCCGATTAAATCTGCTTTCCTAGAGAAGCCCTTTTGGGGGGGGGGGGTTTCTCTCCCAAATTTGCCCTGAACCAGGACACTGGGGTCCCCTGAAGCCCAGCCTGGCCTGTGCCACAGACACCTCCAGCAGGGCTCCAGCACCTCCTCACAGGGGTCTGGGGTGGCTCAGGGCCGTGACAGGAGCTGCAGCCTCCCAGCAGCGGGTGGGCACACTGCTGGGCTGCCCCGGGCTGGCTGAGGGCAGCCCCCAGCCCCGTGTCCCTCCCTGCAGACGTGGATGAGTGCGCAGACAACGTGAACCTGTGTGAGAACGGGCAGTGCCTCAACGCCCCCGGCGGGTACCGCTGCGAGTGCGAGATGGGCTTCAACCCCACCGAGGACAGCAAGGCCTGCCAGGGTGAGTGCTAGGCTCGGAGCCCCTCTGGCCTCTGCTGGCACCTGCTGCTCCATCAGCCAGCCCCCAGCACCTGCCGGTGCCAGGCTCCTGAGGTGCCACCTCTGCCACTGGCAGCGGTTGGTCCCCAGCCTTCAGAGAGGTCGGGCTGAGCCTGGATTGCTGCAGAATGGAAAACCAGGAGAGCAGGGGTGAGGGCAGAGAGTGGGAGAGGCTGGCGTGGCCCAGCTCCAACAGGAGATCGTCTCAAGTGGCACCAGGACCAGCCTGGGGTGGGTTGGTCGCAGCTGGGCAGGAGGTGGGAGCAGGAGCAGCCTGTCCTGGCCCTCAGCCTGTCCCCAGCTGTCCCTGTTTTGCAGACATTGATGAATGCACCTTCCAGAACATCTGTGTGTTTGGCACCTGCCAGAACCTGCCCGGGATGTTCCGCTGTGCCTGCGACGATGGATATGAGCTGGACAGGAGTGGGGGCAACTGCACAGGTCAGGGCTCCTGGCTCCCTGCTCTGGGCTCTGCTGGGCTCATCCATGGTAGCCTGAAGCCAGCCCAAGGTCCCCATGGTGCCTTTGCTGCTGGGGTGGCCCAGGAGGGACAGCTGGGGGTGGCTCTGCTCCTCCCCTGGGCAGGGAGCCGGGGGTGGCACAGGGCAAGGGGGGTTCTGGAGGGGGCACCGTGGGGTGGGGATACACCTGGGCACACTCAGGCTGGGCTGGGCTTTGCTGGCAGTGCTCTCCTCGATCTTCAGTGTCCATCTGTCCATCCTTTCAGACATCAACGAGTGTGCAGACCCTGTGAACTGCATCAACGGGCTCTGTGTCAACACCCCTGGCAGCTACCTGTGCAACTGCCCCCAGGACTTCGAGCTGAACCCCACGGGGGTGGGCTGTGTGGGTGAGTGGGACCCCCGCCCAGACCCACCCCGGGGGTCCTTCTTGGTGGTCCTGGGTAGCTGGAACTGGGCACAACGAGGGTGGCTGGCCCTGCCTGGCTGGCCCTGCCTGGCTGGCCCCCAGGGGTTTAGCCCTGCAGCAGCAGCAGAACCCATGTCCTGCTGAGTGTGTCCCACCTGGTGTCACTGTCACCACTGTGGGTGCCCCTCTTGTTGCTGCCACGTTGCTCCAGGGCAGCTCTGGAGCTGTTTTATTCCCTGGCAGTGCCCAAGGCCGGGCTGGATGGGGTTTGGAGCAGGTGGGATGGTGGAAGGTGTCCCTGCCCATGGCCAGGGTGATCCTTCAGGTCCCTTCAGTTCCATGATCCCACACAGCTGCCAGCACAGGGCCCCAGTAACCCCCAGTTTTTCCTTATCCCTGGAAGATTTCCCATTCCTTTGCAGCCCATGGCAGGGTGTGGAACGGGGTCACCTTTAAGGTCCCCTCCATCCCAAACCATTCCACGATTCCATCGCTCCTGCACCCCCAGGCTTTCCAGGAGAGGTTTCCTTGCTCAGCAGCCCTGTGTCTGTGCAGATACCCGGGTTGGGAATTGCTTCCTGGACACGCAGGACCGAGGGGATGGGGGCATCTCCTGCAGTGCTGAGATCGGCGTGGGGGTCACCAGGGCCTCCTGCTGCTGCTCCCTGGGCCGGGCCTGGGGCAACCCCTGCGAGCTCTGTCCTCCAGCCAACACCAGTGAGTGGGGAAAAGCTTGGGATGGACAGGGGGGGAAGGAGGGAAGAGGGGCAGGGTCGCTCCCAATGGATCCTCAACCCGGAGTTGGAGGTGCTGAGTTTGGGATTTGCTGCTGCATCCGGGGCAGGGCAGAGGTGAAGTGGGGTGGGGGAGGCCAGGCTGTTGTGTCTGGGGGGGTCTGGGTTGGGATCCTTCATTCCCAGTGCAGTGGGCTGGGGAGGGAATGTGGAATCCCCCCTGGAAGGGAGGGCTGGCTGTGGGATGGCTCAGCAGGCGATGGGGATGGAGCTGCTCCATCCCAGCCCTGGCCACAGCCCCGTGGCTGTTCCTGCTGGGCTTCTCCTGGCTCTCCCCACCCTCCTGCTTCAGGGGAGCCCCTCAGCCCCCTCAGCCCCCCTGCCTGCCTTTCTTCACAGCCGAGTACAAGACCTTGTGCCCTGGGGGAGAAGGGTTCCGGCCCAACCCTATCACTGTCATCCTGGAGGGTGAGTTATCCCTGTTCCCACGGCCCTTCCTGAGGGATGGGGTGCTGGGGGACCCCAGCCCTGTGGGGACACTCTGTGCCATGGCACTGGGTGCTGGGTGCCCACTGACCCCAAGTGATGGACACAAGGTGTGGCTCTCCTTGGCCGTGCTCCGGCCACGACCCAGGGCAGGGCTGGGCATGGTGGGCTGAGCTCTCTGCAGCTGGGGGGTGGCACGGGCAGTGAAAATGTCCCACTGCTGTCCCTCCTCAGACATTGACGAGTGCCAGGAGCTGCCAGGGCTGTGCCAGGGTGGGAACTGCGTCAACACCTTCGGCAGCTTCCAGTGCGAGTGTCCCCTGGGCTACTACCTCAACGAGGACACCCGGATCTGCGAGGGTACCGGGGCCAGGGGCTGGGCACACGGGTGGCACCCACTCCAGAGGCTGGGGACACGGGTGGCACCCGCTCCAGGGGCTGGGGACACGGGTGGCACCCGCTCCAGGGGCTGGGGACACGGGTGGCACCCTGCATGTGTGACAAGGTGATGACCGTGCGTGCCAGCTGCTCCAGGAATGGTTGGGAGCATCCCTTCCCCTTTCCTTTCCAGATTTCCTCATCACAGGCCTGTCCCCAGCCTGGTCCTTGTGCCAAACCCACCCATCCCTCGTGCCAAGCCTACCCCCACCCCACCTGTGCCCTTCTCCACCCGTGCCCAGTGCTCTGACTCCTTCTTCCCACAGATATTGATGAGTGCTCTGCCCACATCGGGATCTGTGGCCCTGGCACCTGCTACAACACCCTGGGCAACTACACCTGCGTGTGCCCCCCCGAGTACATGCAGGTCAACGGGGGAAACAACTGCATGGGTACGGCTCTGGGTCCTCTGGGTTCATGGGGAGGGCTCAAATCCATGGGGAATGGTCCAGATCTCTGGGGAGGGGGCTGGCACTGCCATCCCAGAGGGGGCTGTGCCAAGGGGATGGAGCAGAAGTGCTGGAAACGAGGGCTGGGATTCAGAGCTGGATGTGGCACTCAGTGCTCTGCTCTGGGTGATGGCTTGGGCTCCATTTGGAGGTCTTTCCTCCCCTTCCTGGGGCTGGCAGTGCCATTCCTGGGCTGGCAGTGCCATTCCTGGGGCTGGCAGTGCCATTCCTGGGGCTGGCAGTGCCATTCCCAGGCTGGCAGTGCCATTCCTGGGGCTGGCAGTGCCATTCCCAGCCTGGCAGTGCCATTCCTGGGGCTGTCCCGAGCCTGGCACTGCCGTTGCAGACATGAGGAAGAGCGTTTGCTACCGCAACTACAACGACACCTGCGAGAACGAGCTGTCCTTCAACATGACCAAGAAGATGTGCTGCTGCTCCTACAACATTGGCAAGGCCTGGAACAAACCCTGCGAGCCCTGTCCCACCCCTGCCAGCCGTAAGTGTCCCCACAGGGTCCCTGTCCCACCCCTGCCAGCCGTAAGTGTCCCCACAGGGTCCCTGTCCCACCCCTAAGTGCCCCCACAGGGTCCCTGTCCCACCCCTAAGTGCCCCCACAGGGTCCCTGTCCCACTGTAAGTCCTTCCCATGTGATCCCTGTCCTGTCAGTTTTCCCATTTTCCCATGAATTTGGGGCAGGGACACCAGCAGAATAAATGGGGAGGAGGGAGGGTGCTCTGGGGGTGACTCCAAGCCCAGTGGGGAGCCCCTGGTGCCTCTCAGAGCCCAATTCCAGCGCTCTTGGCCCTCCCTGGGCACAGCCATGACCTCGGTGTTCCCTTTCCAGCTGAGTACCAGATCCTGTGTGGGAACCAAGCCCCCGGATTCATCATTGACATCCACACAGGGAAGCCCATTGGTGAGTCAGTCCTGCATCCCACGGGGCCAGGGCTGCTCCTGTCATCCCGTGGGAGCTTCTTAGGGAATTGGGGCAAGGAGAAGAGGCTTGGCAGTGCCAGGGACTGAAGAGGTGGGAGATGAGTTAATCTTCTCTTCCTGGGAAGGAAGTGCAACAGAGTGCTGGGATCCCAGAGCCATCCCAGTATTCCAGTGACCCCCTGGGCTCCCCGTTTCCAGCCTGGTCCCAGAGCTCAGCTGTTACTGCAGGGACACACTCAGGGCAAGCAGGGGCCATGTCCTGGGTGGAGCCTTCCCAAAATGCTGATGCTGTGGAGCATTCCCGGGATGTAGGGTTGGGATGCTGATGCTGTGGAGCATTCCCGGGATGTAGGGTTGGGATGCTGATGTTGTGGAGCGTTCCTGGGATTCCCGGGATGCAGAGGGGGCAGATGCTGATGCTGCACTGCTGCAGATATCGATGAGTGCAGCGAGATCCCAGCCATCTGCACCAACGGCGTCTGCATCAACCAGATCGGGAGCTTCCGCTGCGAGTGCCCCATCGGCTTCAGCTACAACAACATCCTGCTCATCTGCGAAGGTATTCCCTGTGGGAATTCTGGCTCCTCCCGCCCCGGGGACAGCTCATCCCCGCGGGAAATCCAGCTCCTCCCGCCCCAGGATGCCGCCGCGAGGCTGTGGCAGCTCCACGGGGGGGATTTTTGGGGTGTCCTTCTCCACAGGGAGGATGGGATTTTTGGGGTGTCCTGCTCCACAGGGAGGATGGGATTTTTGGGGTGTCCTGCTCCATAGGGAGGATGGGATTTTTGGGATGTCCTGCTCCACAGGGAGGATGGGATTTTTGGGGTGTCCTGCTCCACAGGGAGGATGGGATTTTTGGGGTGTCCTGCTCCACAGGGAGGATGGGATTTTTGGGATGTCCTGCTCCACAGGGAGGATGGGATTTCTGGGGTGTCCTGCTCCACAGGGAGGATGGGATTTCTGGGGTGTCCTGCTCCACAGGGAGGATGGGATTTCTGGGGTGTCTTGCACAGCACCAGGAGTTGCACTCCCCGATCCCTGTGCTCCTTCCCGAGCTGTTCCGCGGGAGCAGCGATCCCCGCCCCCCTCAGCCATTCCCGGGATCCCCCCGGGATGTTCCCAGTGCCACCCAGTGTCCCGGTGCCCTCTGTCCCCGCAGACATTGATGAGTGCAGCAGCGGGGAGACGCTGTGCCAGCGGCACGCCGAGTGCGTCAACATCCCGGGCAGCTTCCGCTGCGAGTGCGCCACGGGGTACCGCCTGTCCCCGGGGGGCGCCTGCGTGGGTAAGGGGCACACCTGGGCACGCCTGGGCACACCTGGGCACGCCTGGGCACACCTGGGCATGCCTGGGACACAACTGGGCACGCCT
>JAYDZK010000114.1:797999-810643 GCA_034509185.1 Euphonia xanthogaster | reverse complement strand
TGGGGAGGTGTGCCATACCTGAGGGAGGTGTGCCCTGCCATACCTGGGGAGGTGTGCCCTGCCTGGGGAGGTGTGCCATCCCTGGGGAGGTGTGCCATACCTGCCTGGGGAGGTGTGCCATCCCTGGGGAGGTGTGCCCTGCCTGGGGAGGTGTGCCATACCTGAGGGAGGTGTGCCCTGCCATACCTGGGGAGGTGTGCCCTGCCTGGGGAGGTGTGCCCTGCCTGCCTGGGCAGGTGTGCCATACCTGGGGAGGTGTGCCCTGCCTGCCTGGGGAGGTGTGCCATACCTGGGGAAGTGTCCTGTACCTGTGGGATGCATCCTGTGTGGTGTATCCCGTACCTCTGGGGTGTATCCTGTACCTGTGGGAGGGATCCCACACCTGTGGGGTGTATCCTGTACCCATGGGGTGTGTCCTGTACCCGTGGGATGCACTCTTTACCTGTGGGGTGTATCCTGTACCCGTGGGGTGTGTCCTGTACCCATGGGATGCACTCTTTACCTGTGTGGTGTATCCTGTACCTGTGGGGTGTGTCCTGTACCCGTGGGGTGTGTCCTGTACCCATGGGATGCCCCCTGTACCCGTGGGGGGCATCCCATGGCTCGGTGATTCCCTGACTCCTCCATGGCTCCGTGCAGATGAGAACGAGTGCTCCAGCCCCTCTGCCTGTGGCTCTGCCTCCTGCTACAACACCCTGGGCAGCTTCAAGTGCGTTTGTCCCTCGGGCTTCGACTTCGACCAGGCCTTCGGGGGCTGCCAGGACGTGGATGAGTGCTCGGCCGGGGGCAGCCCCTGCAGCTACGGCTGCTCCAACACGGACGGGGGGTACCTGTGCGGCTGCCCCGGCGGCTACTTCCGAGCAGGACAGGGGTAAGGAGCGCCCAGAGGGGCTTTCCCAGCTGGGAACTGCGCCAGGGGTGTGGGATAAGGAGCGCTGAGCTTCTCCTCGCCGGTCCCAAGAGCCTCAATGTGCTGCCTGTTGAGTGACAAAAGTGACAAAACTATCCTTTGTCCCCTTGAAAAGGAGAGAAGCCCAGGAGTTTCCTCGATTAGGTGCAAAAGGCGTCTCATAGGCCTGGGGGGCTTCACCTCCAACTAAAGGATAGCTAATTGGACAGGAGCCAAAAAGTCCCACCTGGGCAATTTACTAGAAAAAGAAGAGAAAAGAAAAAATCCTAATCACTTTTGTGAGGTGTTTTGCCAGGGGCAGGAGGGCCTCTTGCACCTGGCTCGGTTTTTCTCTGTAAGGAGTTTGTTATTTTGCCTTTTGTTGAACCTTTTTGTTTCCAGCACTGCCACAGAAGCCACCCTGCTGATTTTATGCCTCCGAAGCTCTCTTGGGTGAGGAATAGATCTCCAAGAGCTCGTGAGAGCTGGCTGGAGGAGGCTCCTGTTGCTCCCATCTCCTGCCCCGTGTGCTGGTCCCAGGGCTGCCAGCAGGTGCTCTGTGCATACACCCAGTGCATTAATTAATCCGTTAATGAATGAAACCACCTGGTTGTGGTCTCTCTTGGGCACGTCCTCTGCTGCACCCACTCGTGACCCTCTGCGTGTTTCCCACACGGAGAGCCCGGGAGTGCTGACATTTCCATTGGATTCATGGGCTCCCTCTGCTCTTCTGCCACCAGCCACTGCATTTCTGGCTTGGGATTTGGGAAGGGTCCCTACCTGCCTGCGCCCCAGGAGGAGGATGAGGACAACCTGCTGTCCCCTGAGACCTGCTACGAGTGCAAGATCAACGGGTACCCCAAGAGGGGCCGGCAGCGGCGCAGCGTCAACGGCACGGAGAGGCACCAGGTGAGGAATCCAGGGCACCCTGGAGGGGCTGGAGCAAGGCAGGAGCTGGATCCCTTCAGGAATAGAGGCCTGGGCTGGATTCCGTTCCCTCAGTCCAGGCAGAGCCGGCAGCTCATCTGTGTCTGCCCAGGTTTGGCATCCCCAAGGCCTCCCTGTGAAACCAAGGAATCAAGCCCACGTTTCCCATGCCTGGAAGTGTCCAAAGCCAGGCTGGACAGGGCTTGGAGCAACCTGGGGTAGTGGGAGGTGTCCCAAGGGGCTGGAACAAGACTTTTTTAAGGTCCCTTTCAACCCAAACCATTCCGTGTGGTGGAATGCAGGGAGTTGTGGCCTCTGTCCAAAGCTCTCCCGGGAATTTCACAGCCCTGGGCAGGAAAGGTTGTGTTACAGCTTGGAAGGAGAATGGTCCTGAAGTTACTGATCCTCCCTGGGGGTGGGGGCTGCGTGCTGGGACTTCAGTGCCAGAGGCACAACCAGCACACCGAGAAACCCAAAGCTGTCACTTCCCAGAGCTGATTTAGGGCTGAATTTCCCTAAACCAAGCCCACCTTCCCTGAACCTGCCCTGCTCTCCCTGAATGCAGTAATTCCAAATCCTCTGAGCAGAGACAGACATGGCTCTGCCCTTATTGGCATAAAGCCAAAAGGACTCCTCCGTTCCCTTTTTGGACACAAACCTCTGCTGGTGGTGGGTTAATTTTCCTGACCCGTTCCTGGGCAGGAGCACGCCGTGAACCTGGCCAGCATGGACGTGGAGGCGCCGCTGTCCATGGCGCTGAACCTGTCGGAGCTGGCGCACAAGGAGCACATCCTGGAGCTGCTGCCGGCGCTGGAGCCGCTGGAGAACCGCGTGCGCTACGCCATCGCCCAGGGCAACGAGGAGGGGCTGTTCCGCATCCACCACAGGGAAGGGCTCAGCTTCCTGCACCTGGGACGCAAGAAAATCCTGCCGGGCACCTACCTGCTGGAGATCGTCAGCGTGGCCCTGCCCCGCCGGCGGGAACTGCACAAACTCGAGGCCGACAACCAC
This sequence comes from Euphonia xanthogaster, assembly GCA_034509185.1. Taxonomy (NCBI): domain Eukaryota; kingdom Metazoa; phylum Chordata; class Aves; order Passeriformes; family Fringillidae; genus Euphonia; species Euphonia xanthogaster. The sequence goes on along the minus strand of JAYDZK010000114.1, from coordinate 807,816 downwards.
CTCGACTACTTGGCGGGGGAGCTGGGCCAGGCGCTGAGGATGAAGCTGCAGCTCCAGCTCTACTAAAGCCCCCCGAGACCCCCCCAGTCCCAGCCGACAGCGCAGCCCTGCCCCTCGCCCGCCACCCGCCCCGGGAACAACGGGAGCCTCTCCTGCCACCGCCGCCGCCGCCGGGACAGCCGTGGGGATGTCCTGCTGGGATCAGCACCTGCTGGGATCAGCCCTGGGGAATGTCCCTGTGGGAACAGCCATGGGGAATGTCCCTGTGGGATCAGCCACCCCAGGAGCAGCCATGGGGAATGTCCCTGTGGGGTCAGCCATGGGGAATGTCCCTGTGGGATCAGCCGTGGGGAATGTCCCTGTGGGATCAGCCGTGGGAAGTGTCCCTGTGGGATCAGCACCTGCTGGGATCAGCCATGGGGAATGTCCTGCTGGGATCAGCCACGGGGAATGTCCCTGTGGGATCAGCCATGGGGATGTCCCTGTGGGATCAGCCATGGGGAATGTCCCTGTGGGATCAGCCACCCCAGGAACAGCCATGGGGCATGGGGAATGTCCTGCCAGGATCAGCCATGGGGAATGTCCCTGTGGGATCAGCCACCACAGGAACTGTCCCTGTGGGATCAGCCATGGGGAATGTCCCCATGGGATCAGCCACCACAGGAACTGTCCCTGTGGGATCAGCCACCACCAGGACAGCCATGGGGAATGTCCCTGTGGGATCAGCACCTGCTGGGATCAGCCATGGGGAATGTCCTGCTAGGATCAGCCATGGGGAATCTCCCTGTGGGATCAGCCATGGGGAATGTCCCTGTGGGATCAGCCACCACAGGAACAGCCATGGGGAATGTCCCTGTGGGATCAGCCACCATAGGAGCTGTCCCTGTGGGATCAGCCACCACCAGGACAGCCATGGGCAATGTCCCTGTGGGATCAGCCACCACAGGAACAGCCATGGGGAATGTCCTGCTAGGATCAGACCTGCTGGAGCAGCCATGGGCAATGTCCCGGTGGGATCAGCACCTCTGGGATGCTCTGCTCCGGGGGTCCCTGCAGTCCCTTCTGCCTCTCCCAGCTGATCCCTGCAGGGCCATTCCCTGGGTTTGCAGGAATCCTTTGCAGTTCTCCTCCAGCCCTGCTGATTAATTCCTGGCATAAAGTGCTCATTCCTGGGATGAAGGTGCTCATTCCCAGGATAAAAAGTGCTCATTTCGGGCCTAAATGGTGCTGATTCCCGTGATTAAGGTGCTGATTCCCGGGATAAAAGGTGCTCATTCCCACCATAAAGATGCTCATTCGCAGGACAAAGATGCTCATTCCCTGGATAAAAGGTGCTGATTCCCGGGACAAAAGGTGCTCATTCCCATGATAAAGGTGCTCATTCCCGGGATAAAAGGTGCTCATTCCCACCATAAAAAGTGCTCGGTCCCAAGATAAAAGGTGCTCATTCCCACGATAAAGATGTTCATTCTCGGGACAAAGGTGCTCATTCCCGGGATAAAAGGTGCTCATTCCCATGATAAAGGTGCTGATTCCCGGGATAAAAGGTGCTCATTCCCAGGAACTGCCTCATCCCCAGGCCCGAGGTGCTCCAGCTCCTGCGTGCTGGTTCCTGGCCAGCGTTCTGCACTGTCTCCATCCACCCTCCCATATTTATGGAAAACCACCAAAGGAATGCTGGCTCGGTGCTGTCAGGAGTGCATTTTCCTGTAGCTTTGCATTTTTTTGGAGGGGTGTGAATTTCTCTGGGGTGGGGGATGTGTGTTTACTGTATCGGGGCTCCAGGCAAACTTGAAAACTCTTCAAAGCAGCTCCAGACTCTGGATTTTACAAGAGTCCCAGAGCTTGTGACAGGATGGGTGGCCTGATGTTTGGGATTGTTGTTTTGGTTTTTTTTTTTTTAATTATTATTTTTTGTTCGTTTTTTCCAACAGGTACCTTTTTTTTAAAAAAAAAAAAGAAAAACCAAAATCCAAAAAGTATTAATAATAATAATAATAAATTAGCAGAGCTGGGTTTGTGTGCGTGTGTTGAGCCAAAGTCTCAAAGCTCAAGGTTTCCTCTCCTCCTCTCTGGTGTGGTGTTTTGGTTTGTTTTTTTGGGTTGGTTTTTTTTTGTTTTGTTTTGGTTTTTTTTAATTTGTTTTATATTGACATTTCTTGCTGGTTGGTTTTTTTGGGGGGAAGTGTTGAAACCCCAAACCTGTGCCCCTTGTCCCGCACAGAGAGGTGGCTCTTTGTGGAATTCCTTTTTTGTATCAGAAGCAACGGCAACAATAAAATTATTTTGGGTTAAGTGGAGCTGTGTCTTTGTGTGGGCAGAGACTGGGCCCATCCAGCTCCAACCTGGAGCTCCCTTGGAGATGGAATTGGGATTGTCCAGCCTGGAGAAGGCTCCAGGGAGACCTCAGAGCCCTTCCAGAGCCTAAAAGGGCTCCAGGAGAGGGGCTGGGGACAAGGGATGGAGGGACATGACACAGGGAATGGCTTCAAACTGGACCAGGGGAATTTGAGTGGGTCCTGGGAAGGAATTCCTGCCTGGGAGGGGCTGGGATGGAGCTCCAAGAGCAGCTGGGGCTGCCCCTGGATCCCTGGCAGTGCCCAAGGCCAGGCTGGAGCCCCCTGGGACAGTGGGAGGTGTCCCTGCCATGGCAGGGGTGGCACCGGGTGGGCTTGGCCAGGGTCGGGCCGATGGGGTCCAGCCCAGACGCTCCTTCCAGGCCGATATTCCCGGTTTTTGGAAGCTCTGCCCGGCTGCCAGCGCAGACAGAGCCCGGTGCCAGCAGAGGGCGGGCGGGACTGCGGCACCGGGAGCACCGGGAGGGAGCGGGGACAGCACCGGGCAGGGACAAACAGGAGCTGGGACAGCCGGAAAATGTCCTGGAACAGCTCCGTGCGTGAGAGGGGATTTGTGCCGGACCCTGCTGGGACAAGAGGCGGCCGGGCTGGGTCCCCATGTCCTGCTGGTCACTCCTGCAGCACCTGGCAGTGGCCCCTGGCCTCCTCCTCCTCCTCCTCCTCCTCCTCCTCCTGCCCCCAGGATTTGGGGAGGGTCGGGTTGCCCTCCCGGGCCGCAGCACAGAGCGGAGCAGGAGCCGGCGGGGGTCGGCACGGTGCGGCTTTATTTCCATGGAGGGGGCGAGGTTCCCCCCTCCCCGAGCCCAAATCCCTTGGCAGGACCCTCCCGCTGCCCACCACGGCCCTTGGCAGCCCCTCGGCCGCTTCCAGAGCCCTGGGAGAGCCGGGGAAGGGCCGGACACCCCGGCAGGGATGCCCCAGGAGCCTCTCCCGGGTGTTTTGGGGACCCCTGACCCGTCCTGGTGTCCCCAGCCCAGGACTGCCCCTGGCTCCATTGTCACCGGCTGGGCAGGGGCAGGGGGGAGGGGACAGACTGGGGGGGCTGCACTGGGGGGGTCTCCACCCTCCCCTCCCTTTTGGGGGGCTCGGGACTGGCGCGGAGGAGGAACAAAGCCAGCACTGGGGGCCGGTGCCGAGAAAGCCTTGACGGACACAGCTCAGCTACAGGACACACAGACACGCACTGGACCGCGGGGGCACTCCCGGGGGGCGCTCCCGGGGGGCACGGGGGGCAGCAGGGGGTCAAAGCTCGGGCCTGGCACCGGGCAGAGCCCAGCCCAGGGGCCCCGCGGGCCGAGGGCAGGTCCCGCCATGCCCCGTCCCGTCCCCTCCTGCCCCTCCGCGGCGCCCGGGGGCACGAGGGGCAGCGGGGTCCCCGCCCAGCCCCCGACCCCCAGCGTCCCGCGGGCTGCCAAGAGAACTGAAAAGTGCTTAGAAAAGAGAGAAACCCCTAGAAAACCTCCCCGGGGCCGGACCCCCGCTCGCCCCCCTGCCCGGAGCATCCCTGCGGGGCAGCACCGGAGGGAGGGAGGGAGGCAGGGAAGGAGAGAGGGAGGGAAGGAGGGAGGGAGGGAAGGAGCGGGAGGCGGCACCGGAGCTCGGCCCGGGCTCGGCCTCACACCAGGGCGTAGTCGAACTGGCCCCTCTCCAAGCCCTCCTTGTGGTCCGTCCAGGAGGAGGCGGGCATGCGGCTGTAGGGGTCCAGCAGGATGCGGAAGCAGCGCACCATCAGCATCACCAGGAACACCAGGAGGAAGATGACGAAGGCAAAGACAGTTTTCTGCTCGGCATCCATGCCCGCGGCGCCGGCGGGGTGCTCCACCAGGGACGGGGAGAGCAGTTCATAATCCATGGTGGATGCATCATTCATGGCAGAGGCCGGGGGCTCCAGGGCAGGGCAGGCTTGGGTGCCCCGGGGCAACCAACTTCAGGCTCCAGCTGTGCCCAGGCACCTGGGAAAGTGCCTATTCCATGGGCAACCCCTCGGGATCGGCTCCTGGGCGAGCCCAGAGCTCCTGGAGGGAAAAGCAGAGCTGGTGAGGGAGCAGGGATTGGGTATGGGCGTGGAGAGATGGGGAGGGAGGAGGAATTGGACGTGGAAAAACAGATGGTGAAGGAGAAGGAATGGGATGTGGGGAGAGCAGGGATGGCTGGGGAGGAGGAACCAGCCATGGGATACAGCAACAGGCCCAGGGAGGCTCTCTGGGAGTTCTGGATTTCCTGGCAAGCTCAGGAAGCCACTGGAGAGGGCACAAGGCACGAGTGGGCAGCTCCAGGCACTGACGCAGAGGCTGCTCCTGTGACCATGGATCCCCAGCAATCCCTGGAGAGGCCCAGGCTGGTGCTGAGGGACCCTTTGGAAGCCCAAATCCCAGGTGATTCCCACCAAAAAGGAGCTGTGGGGACACAGGGGCGGCTCAGGGAGGCCAAGATGGACTCAACAAGGACGGGGGGGCTGATTCCTGCTGGGGCCTCGTGTCCAGCTGCCGCTTCCCCCCGGAGCAGAGGGAGCTGATTCCCGAGGGAACAGGGGCACCCACCTGGCTGCAGCTGCGTGGGGACAGGAGCAGGGCCAGGCTGTGCCCACACAGCCCCGTCACCGAGCTGGGCTCCGGCTCTCCAGGGCTTTGGGAGGCGAGGGAGAGGGGCAGAGAGAACAGGGACAGGGTTAAAAGGGCTCTGGCCACTGCAGGGAGCACAGCAGCACATCCCGGGACACCTCTGGAATTCCCAGCACTGGGGGGCTCACACAGGAGAAATCCACACCAGCCTCCCTGGAATACCCACACCAGCCTCCCTGGAATACCCACACCAGCCTCCCTGGAATATCCACCCCAACCTCCCTGGAATATCCACACCAAAGTCCCTGGAATACCCACACCAGCCTCCCTGGAATATCCACACCAGCCTCCCTGGAATATCCACCCCAACCTCCCTGGAATATCCACACCAAAGTCCCTGGAATACCCACCCCAGCCTCCCTGGAATACCCACCCCAACCTCCCTGGAATACCCACCCCAGCCTCCCTGGAATACCCACACCAGCCTCCCTGGAATACCCACCCCAGCCTCCCTGGAATACCCACCCCAACCTCCCTGGAATACCCACACCAAAGTCCCCAGAATATCCACACCAATATCCCTGCAATATCCACACCAACATTCCTGGGAGAACATCCATGACAACCTCCCTGGGAAAACATCCACGTCATCCTCCCAGGGAGAACATTGACACCACCCCCTCAGGAGAACATCCACACCATCCCCCCTGCAACATCCACACCATCATCCCTGGAACATCCACATCAATATCCCTGGAATATCCACATCAATATCCCTGGAATATCCACACCATCATCCCTGCAACATCCACACCATCATCCCTGCAACATCCACATCAATATCCCTGGAATATCCACACCATCCCCCCTGGAATATCCACACCATCATCCCTGGAACATCCACATCAATATCCCTGGAATATCCACCCCAATATCCCCTTGCAGCATCCTGGAGCCCGAATTCAGGCTCCAGAAGATCCAGGCTCCAGGAAAAAAAAGCCCAAAATCTCCCTGGGAGAGCTCAGGAGCATCCCCAGCCCTCCCTGCAGTGATAGCAAATATCCAACATCCAATATCCAACATCCAATATCCAGTATCCATGGGGAAGGGCAAGGCAGAGCAATCCCAAGGCCACCACTGACCCTGTCCCACATCCACGAGATTTTAAATGCCCCCAGGAATGGGGATTCCACCCCTTTCCATGGAGGAATTCTTCCAATATCCAGCCTAAACCTCTCTCCGTGCTTCCCATGGACATATTGGGTTAAAAACTTCCCCTCTGTGGTGCCCAGGACAGCAATAAATCCTGGATCTGGAGATGCCCAATGGCTCAGGTCCCAAATCCAGGGAGGATCAGGCACAGTCAGGACAAAAGAGAATAATTCCTGCTAATTGGTAACCCTGGTATTATTTATTTCTGTATTATTAATATATTATTATGAATACATTTATTTATAGATTATGAATACAAATTTTGTATATTTCTAAATTTCGTATCTTATTTATGTTAAATATTATTTATCCTTAAAATAAAGGATTTATTCCCCTTTGGGATGTGTTGCCTTTTCATCACCGGGGGTTCCCAGAGCAGCTGTGGCTGGAAGTGTCCAAGGCCAGGCTGGGGCACCCTTGGGTGGTGGAACTGGGTGGAATTGGGTGGAATTGGACGAGTTTTGGGCCCTTCCAGCCCCACCCATCCCATGGCTCTGTGCTCTGGATTTCCTGGGAATTTGGAGCAGAGCCCCATCCCTGCACCCAGGCCCCTCCAAGGAGCTGCTGTTATTTCAGGAACAGTTGATGGAGTTTTATTAAGATTTTATTCCTGTTCCCTTAGTAACTCAAAAGACACAGGCGAGGAAATTGCTTAATAGGGACAGAGCTCACAAAGGAACAGGATCACTGTCAACAATTCCAGGAGGCTGTGCCCAGGTTTTTCTGGGAACGAGGCACGAATTAAATGTTAATTTGGGAACGGCGAATATCTAATGAGATGCTTATTATGAACAAAGGAGGGAGTCAGCACAGAGCCAGGCAGGATCTGGGTGTGATCCAGGTGGGATGGAGGGCAGGATCCAGGTTTGGGCTGGAAGGACCCTAAAGCCCATCCAGAGCCAGCCCTGGCACCTTCCAGTGCCCTGGATTGCTCCAAGCCCCGGCCTTGGGCACCTCCAGGGATGGAGCTCTGGGAATTCCATCCCAGCCCCTCCCCACCCTCATCCTGACAAATTCCTCCCTCATTCCACCCCGAATCTCCCCTCTTTTCCCTTAAAACCACTACCCCACCCTCATCTTGCTCACAAGTGAAGCACTGGAAAATCTCCCTGGAGCGTTTTCGCCCCCGGATTTTCGGTGCCCGAACTCCCCAAGGGTGGGGAAAGGCTGAGGGGTCCCTCCCTCCTCCTCCTCCTCCCCTTCACCTCCACAGCAGCAGGTCCTGGTGTCTGGGCTGTGTCCAGCAGGACAGAAGGACAGAGGGACAGAGGGACAGAGGCAGCTCCGTGCCCCTCTGGACACCCTGGAGCAGCTGGAATCTCTGCGTTGCCTTTTTCAGTAAATGCTGCTGCTGGGACGGGGCCTGGCTGCCTCTGGAGCACATCCAGGGGCTCTGCCAGGGAATCCTGAACTTCCAGCAGGATCCAACCCCAGCCCCGGGGGTTTGTGCCCCAGTCAGGGCAGGGTGTGAGGCTCCTGCAGAGCACTGGGCTCTTCCCGTGTTTTCTGGGGCAATCCTGATTTTCCTCTCTGTCCTTGCTGTGAATCCCAAAGCTCTGTTAGCCCTGGAATCTGCTCCTGCCTGTGCCCCAGCTCAGGGCGGCCCCAAGAGCTGCTCCTCTGCCCTGTGCCAGGCCCAGCAGGAGTAAAGGTGTTCCCCATGCCAGGAATCCCATCCACTGGGATCCACTGGGATCCACTGGGATCTGCCTTCCCTTCCCAGCCTCCCTGTTATTCCCTGCCAGGGTCAGACCCTTCTTCCCACCCTGTCCATGCCCAGGGGGGTGCTGAGCCCCCCCTGCACCTCCAGCCTGGCTGTTCCCGACCCTCCAGTGGATCCATCCCACCCTGGAGAAGCAGGCAAAGCCAGGACCAGGCAGTGCCAGCCCTTCCCAAGGATCCAGCAGGGTCCAGGGGCTCCCTCCCAGCCCCTCTCCATCCCCCAGTCCTGTGGGATGGACAAAGGGATGCAGGAGGGATCCTGCCCTGGGTCTGGACCATGCCCAAGGAGGATCCCGAGCCTCGTCAGGATTCCTTGGATGTCTGGTGTCCCCTCACATCCCAAACCCTGCTCCCAGGATCTCTCCAGCTCGGGCAGTTCCCTGCTGGAGCAGCCTGTGGATGATGGGAAGGGCTCCAGCTCCTCTCCCAAGCCATGGAGATGCTTTGGGATCTCTCCCAAGCTGGAATCCTGCCTGGATCCAGCAGTCTGGGGCAGATGGACCCTGGATCCAGGGAGATCCGAGCCCCACGGAGTGTCTGGGATGTCCCATCCCGTCCAGGAGCAGCCCAGGAGAAGGCTCAGCCCAGCCCCAGCCAAGCAGGGATGGATTTCCCCAAATCCCAGGCTCTGAGACCCCCGACCCTGCCGAGGACCCTTCTCCCAAACCGATCCAACCCCAGGAAAGGCTGTGCCCACCCCAAATCCCGGCTGCCTGCCCTCTCCACCCTCCTGGACAGCACCCCTGGAATATTTCCCGGCTGCCAAACCCCCGAGCCCCCCCGGCAGAGCGGGGCTGGGGGTCCCCGGCCCTGCCCCCTCGGGATCGGTACCTGGCTGCCCCCCCGGGCTCCCGGCTCCATCCCCGGCCATCCCGCGGCTCCCGGGAGCGGCGGCGCTCGCTGCCGCCCCAGCGGGTTCCTATGGCGATGCGGAATCAATTAGAATAAAAGGTGGAGCGCAGCAATTGGAGCCGGAGAAGTTTCCTGAGGCGCCTGCCTGGGAAAGCCAGACCGTGGGAGTGCTCGGGCTGTGGGGCTGAGCTGCGCCCCCGCCCCGGCTCCGCATCCCTGTGATCCCAAAAAACCCCCTGTGATCCCACGGGCAGCTCCTGCATCCCAAAAAACCCCCTGTGATCCCACGGACAGCTCCTGCATCCCAAAAAAAACCCTGTGATCCCACAGGGAGCTCCTGCATCCCAAAAAACCCCTGTGATCCCACGGGCAGGTCCTGCATCCCAAAAAACCCCTGTGATCCCACGGGCAGCTCCTGCATCCCCAAAACCTGCTCTGACCCCTGGGAAGCTCCTGCACCCCTGTCCAGGATCCAGGACTGTCCCCAGCGTGTCCAGGGGTGCTCCAGGATTCCCAGGCTGGCACAGCCCCCCCTGTTCGTGGCACTCAGGCCAGGATCAGCCTCAGGGACACGCTGGGGTCACAGCTGGCAGCTCCTGGGCACCTTCCCAGCCCAGGATCCGCAGGGATGCAGCTTTTTGGGGTGCAAAGTGCTGCAGCTCCGGTGTCCCCTTCCCACAGGGAAAATTCCTTGGAAATAGTTGGAAACAGCCTCGAGTTTTCCTGCTCTGTCAGGCTCGGTTCTGATGGAATTTGGGTTCCTGGGAGGTGCCCACGGGGAGTTTTCCACACTCCAGCAGAGCAGGGAATGCTCGGTGCCCGGGGCACAGGGCAGCCTCAGCAGGGGCAAATGAAAATTGCTTTGCTCGTATGGATGGACAATTCCTGAAGGTCTCCTTCCCACCTGCTCCTGGAAGAGCCACAGGGGCTTGGTGTGGCTGCCCTGGCAGTTCCCAGAGTTCCTTTGGAGAAATGCATCCCCCTCTGTCCCATCTCCAAATCCCAAATGTGGGCAAGTGACCTCAGTGCTTCCTTCTCCATCCATCCATCCATCCATCCATCCATCCATCCATCCATCCATCCATCCCTCCATCCATCCATCCATCCATCCAT
>JAYDZK010000114.1:786623-797984 GCA_034509185.1 Euphonia xanthogaster | reverse complement strand
CATCCATCCATCCATCCATCCATCCATCCATCCATCCATCCATCCATCCATCCATCCATCCATCCATCCCTCCATCCCCTGGCAGTGCCCAAGGCCAGGCTGGGCAGGGCTTGGAGCACCCTGGGACATGGGATGGGGCTGGAAGAGCTTTCAGCTTTAACTCAAGTTTCATTTCAAGACTTTCATCCCAAAATTCCTCTGCCTCTCCCGAAGTCCTTGATAAAGAGCCCCTGGCTGTGGGAATTGCTGTGTGGAGCTTCCCACTCTGCCCTCTCTCCTTGGAAGGCTCTCAGAGCTGGAAGAGATCCTTGTGCTGAGGAATTGTTCCTCTGACAGCACAAAAAGCTGGATGGTCTTGGGGGAGCTGGGGACAGAGGTGCCCTGAGGCACAGGGATTCAGGAATATTCAGAAATTCTGGCACTCAGGAATATCAGTCCCAGCCCTGCCTCAGAGCCAGGTTTGGAGCTGCAGCCTCAGGGGGATCTGGGGTTTGGGGGGTGCTGAAGGAACTCCAGGCGGAGGCAGGAAAGGAGCTGCTTCCTGCTGGATAATGGAATGAGGTTCAGCCTTTGCCTTGTCCCAGGCTCAGCCCTGCAGTCTGGGGAGAGGAAAATCCGAGCGCTTCTCGAATCCCAACTCCCTTCCCTATGAAATGCCAGAAACCTCCGGCAGGATCTGAGCCCTTTTTAGTGCTGACAAAGGGATCTGAGGAACCTGCAGTGGCTGCTCTGGGTACAGCCCTGTGGCACTGAGTGACTGTTCCTGCTTGGAGGACAATCCCACACTTGGCTGCTCCAGTTCCAGGCAAAAAAAAAAACAAACAAAAACCATTGCCCGTGGCTGGGGGAAAACCATTTGTGCTTCCTGCAGCTTCCAGCCATGGCAGGTTGGATTTCACTGCCAAAGGAAATGAAAGAAAATCACCTTGGGCTTAGTGGGAGCCTGGGTGGCTGCAGGAGGAGAAATTCCTCCATGGAAAGGGTGGACAGGCCTTGGAACTGGCTGGATTCCCATTCCTGCAGGGCTTGAAAGCCATGGGAATGTGGCACTTGGGGACAGGGTGGCCTTGGCAGAGCTGGGGGTGGCTGGGCTCGATGGTCTTGGAGGCTTTATCCAACCCTGGTCATTCCATGATTATTCTGGATGGCACCAAGGCCCCTCCAGAACCCCTGGCACTGGTGGGGTTCCCTCCCACCCCTCCTGGGCAGCACCAGTGCCCCTTCCCGAGGGCTGAGGTCTCATTCCCAACAGTTCCTGGTGACACTGAGGGAGTGTCCTGTCCTGTCCTGTCCTGTCCTGTCCTGTCCTTTGCAGGTCCCCTGCTCAAGCAGAGCATTCCAGCTCGCTGCCCCTTCCCGAGCCAAGCCCAGCCCTGCAGAGCTCTCCTGGACAGGTGAGGGATGTTTCACACCTGAGCTGTTCCCTGGTTGCTGCAGGAGCTCTCCCTGCACAGAATCCCAGCCCCAGCAGCTTCCCTGAACCCCTGAGGAGAGGCCACGAGGGCAATCCTGGTCCTCTGCACGCTCCAAAGGGGAAAAGAGGAAAAGGAAACTCCTGGAGCAGGAATTTCAAGGGTCAGGCAAACACAGGGAGGAGACCCCAATTCCTAGGGAGCCCTGAGTGTCCCCAGACAGGAACTGGGGGCTGCAGCCAGGGCAACCCCCGGCTGTGGACAATCCCAAATTCCTACAGTTTTCCATCAGAATCAGCCTTTCCTGGTGGAGCCAGGGATGTTTGTGACACCGAAAATGGGAGTGACAGGGGGATCAGTCCTGCCTGGCTGGGCAGGGGACAGGGAGCTCTGGGGACACAGTGACACCAGCAGGGCCCAGGTCCCTGCAGCCACCCCAGGAGAGGCTTCAGCAGCTCCAGAGCCACCAAATTCCCTGATCCCTCTTTCCTTGCCATGAATCAACAACAGGAAATTCCCAGGCCCTGTCCCCTCCTCCTGCTCTGGTCCTGCCACCCCAGCCCTGCTCCAGAGCCCAGGGAGGAGCATCCCAGGCTCCCAAAATGGATTTTGATGCCAGCCCAGGGCATCTGTCACGTCCAGTGGGACACATCAATCTGCTCCATAACTCCTGCAGAGGATCTCTGGATAACCAGGAGCATCCCATGGGCTCTTCCTGAAAGAATTTGTCACCATCCATAAATTGCTGGGAGATTTATTCCTGCCAGCCCTAAAACTGCACACAAAGTAATGGGATTTGTCCAAAGCCTTTAACAGGCTGTTCCCCTTGATTTAAAGGCTGTTGAAGTGTCTTTATTTTCTTAGCACATTATTAATTCACATTCTGGCTCTGAGGTGCCTCCAGAGCTGGTGATTTGGGAATCAGAGCAGGGAAGGGCAGCTGGAAGGGCTCAGGCAGCAAAAACCCAGCCCAGGGTAACTCCAGGCTGGGAATAAACAAAGGTTATCCATGGAGTTCTGCATGGAGCAGCCACGCTCAGCTCCACAGCTCCCAGGGCTCTGCACAAAAAATGAAATTATTCCCTGTCCCCAACTTTGGGAATTGCAATCCCAGCCCAAGGCTGGGGCAGCACTTCCTGAGGATCTGGGAAATGGCAGCTCCAGCCCCTCCAGGGGTTTCCAGCTCCCCCGAGGCCCCTGCCCTGCCCCTGTTTCCCTCTGAGCCCCACGGGGAGGAAGTTCAGGATTTCATCAGTGCCACAAACGTGGGGACACCTCCTGAAAACTCCAGGATCCGTCCCTGGGGATCCAAACCTGGGGAAGGCTCATCCCAGGGCCACTCCCAGCCCATCCCAGGGCCACTCCCAGCCCATCCCAGGGCCACTCCCAGCCCATCCCAGTGCCAGCTCCTGACCCTTCATCCTGACAATCCTTTCCATGAAAGACTTTTCCCAATATCCAAATTAAACCTCCCCTGGCACAGCTCGAGGCTGTTCCCTCTTGTCCTGCTGTTCCCTGGGAGCAGATCCCGATTTCCCCTGGCTGCTCCTGTCAGGAATTGTGGAATATTTATAAACACAGCCCCACGTTCCCTTATCCAAAGGCCCAAACTCAGCCCCAAAAGCACCTGGACATTCCAAACTTCCCCCAAACCCACCCATCCAAGGCCATGTGCAGTGGGAGAGCCTGGAAGGGGACCGGGATCAAACCCAGGAGCTTCCCACGGGCAGCCTGGGCTGCCTCTTTTGGTGTTAATTTGCATTTTTCCTGGTCTTTATGAGCCATTAAAAGAGGATGGGGCAGCACGAGGCTTCCCTCAGCACCAATCCTGGGATAAGTTTACAGGAATTCTGCCCGGAAAACAGGGAGGGCGTTTCTGCTGTGTGCAAACAACCCCAGAAATGCTGAGTAATTCCTGGAGCATGGGAAGCAATCATTGCTTTTAATTACCAATTAAATGACTCGGTAATTTCTTGCATTCAAGCAGCAATGGAACTGCAAACAATGCCAGGCAAATCGGGTCTTTAGCATTTAATTACCGGGCTCTGCCATGAATTATTGAGCAAATGGGCAAAGACTCAGCTCCGAAGAACTCCGGCGCTGCAATTAAAGGATTTTTAATCATTCCTGGGTCGGAGGCGCCGTTTGGAGCCGCCCTCCACGTGCACCAACACCCGGAGCAGCGGCTGTGGATCACGGAGCTGAATTCCCCCAAAATAATCCGGGCTGGAAACGCACGAGAGCGGGATGGTCAGTCCCAGCCTGGCCAGCTCTGCTCCTGTCCCAGAATCCCGGACTGGCTTGGGCTGGAGGGACCTTGAAGCCCACGCAGTGCCACCCGTGCCATGGCAGGGACACCTCCCACTGTGCCAGGTGCTCCAGCCCCATCCAACCCAGACCGGGAAGGCAGCAGGGGCTGAACAGAGAGAACGCTCCCAAATCCACAGCTGGACTCTGCCCTGGGAAGGTCCAGGCAGGGATTCAGCCCCGGGCTGGCCCCACAGAGCTCTCCAGGCAGGATCCCAGCCCTGCCCTGGCTCCCAGAGCTCTCCCCTGGAGGGAAGGAGCCCATCAGCTCCAGCGGCTCCTGCCGAGCCAGGGGAGGAGCAGCCGGGGAAGGGCAGCGCTGGAGGGGCCGGCACGGCCCGGGCTCTCCCTGCCCTGGGAATGCCAAGTGCTCCCCAGCCCAGCATCCCCACATGACCGTAAATCCAAGGAAAAATGGACTTTCCCAGGGCCAGCACGGGCTGGCTGCTGCCATCAAGGAATTCCAGAGGCGACAAGAGCGACCCCCCCCTACCTGGGGAATTCTCTGGAATTGTTCAGCCCCTCCACCCACCCAGCTCAGAGGCAAACGGGAGCAGGAGAGGGAGGTGAAGAGGGAAAGCCAAGCCTCGCTGGATTTGGTCCATGTCCTTCCCAAAAGCACAACAAGTATCCCTGGGGAGCGTTTTAACCTGGAGAACGTCCCTGCATCCCTGCATCCCTGATTCCTTCCATCCCTGCATCCCTGATTCCTTCCATCCCTCCATCCCTCCATCCCTCCATCCCTCCATCCCTGCATCCCTTCCATCCCTCCATCCCTGATTCCTTCCATCCCTCCATCCCTCCATCCCTCATTCCTTCCATCCCTCCCTCCTTCCCTCCAGGCTTTGCAGGGCGTGTGGGGCCCCCAGGGCCGAGCAGGAGCCCTGAGGAGCTGAGGGACCACCAGCAGCACCCCCAGAGCAGAGCTGCTCCTGCTCCTCCTCCTCCTCCTCCTCCTCCTCCTCCCCCGCAGTGCCAAAGCCTCTCAGGCGCTGAGATGAGCTGATAAAAATGCAGATCGATGGCGGGGCCAGGGCTCAGCTCCGGGAAATCGATGCCGTTCCCATGCTGCGAACTCCCCGGGATTTTATCCACCCTCGGGAGGCTCTCGGGGCTGCAGGGAGCCAGGGGATCCCATTCCTGCTTCCCTCAGGGAAGGTCCTGATCAAACCTGGCCGTGGTTCCCAGCATTTGGGGCAAACCAGGCAGGGAAGGGAACTGGGAGCTGCTGGTGGATCAAAGGGGCTGCCCTGAGCTCCTTGAGGCTCCCCAGATGCAGCCTCTGCTCCAGGGATGTGCTGTGGGATGGACAGGATTAGGGAGGCCAGGGATGGCCACAGACCCAAAAAATCCCCCAGATCCCCTCAAAATTCCCAAAATCACCAGAAATCTCCATCAAAACCAGGGAGATCCAGCAGGGTGCTGGATCCCAGCAGGGTGCTGGATCCCAGCAGGTCCCTCTGGCCCATCCCCAGGGCCGGGGATGTCTGGCCGGGGTTGGGGTGAGTGACACCCACGGGACAGAGCAGGAGGGAAAGAGCATCCCCAGCACCAGACCCCAGATCCTCTCATCCCACTCTGGAACCCTTCCCCTTCCTGCTCCCCCTGTGCCAGGCAGGGACAGACAGGGGGACAGCACTGTCCATCTGCAGCTGGGACCCCCAGTCCTGCCCGGGGGGTCCGTGTGCCCCCCACCCTGCAGCTCCCGTGGCTCCAGCCTCGGTGCCAGCACCCCAGGCTGCTCCCGCCGGTCCCTGCCCCGTGCCAGGACACTTTGTGCCACGCCAGTGCCAAGCACTCTCCATCACTGCCTGATCTGTGTCCCTGCCGTGCCCTGGTGGGCAGAGGCATTCCTGGAAGCACCTTGGCAGCCGTGCCGGGCGGGATCCTGATCCAGCAGGGATCCTGATCCAGCAGGGATCCTGATCCAGCAGGGCTGTGTCTGCCCGGGCCTGGGGGGACAGCAGGTCCCCTGGGGACAAGGCTCCCTCCCTGCTGCTCCCAGGGAACGTTCCTGATGCCCCTGTCCTGCACAGCTCTGCAGGACCCACGTCCTTACTCCATCCCCTGGTTCCAGCCCCCTCCTTTCCTCTAGAGGAGCTTTGGGCACATCCCTGACCCGGAGCTGCTCCATCCTCCATGGATGAAGCAGCTCCGTGGGATCCAGCAGGGAGCAGCTGCTCCTTCCACAGGAGACAGAGCAGCCCCCAGCTCTGCCCTGCCCTGGAGCCCATCCCCATCCCTCTGGAGCCCTCCCAGCTGCCAATCCAGGGAGTGCCCAGCTCCATCCAGGAGTTCCCTCATCCCTCAGTCCTTGGGAAGGCTCAGCAGCTGCTGGGCACTCGTGGCCCAGCCCCAGCAGTGGCTTAGATCTGGATCCCAGTGCGGGATGCTCCAGGCAGGGATGAAGGAATGAAAGGAGAGCGTCAGGAAAGGAGCCCTTGGAGCAGGGAGGGGAATTTGGCCGGCACCGCTCGCCCTCCCAGGCCTTAATCCCTTCGTTAGCACAGCCCAGCACAATTAAAGACAAACTCCCAGCCCTGCAATGCAGAGGGGCTGCGGGAGATCCCGGGAATTCAGGGAATTCAGGTACTGGAGTCTCCGGCCCAAGGAGCCCTTCCCACCCCGGGCAGCTCCGTGGGGCTGATCCAGGGATTTTCCAGCTGAACTCCCCCAACCAAGAGCTCTCCCAGGCCAGAGGATCCCTCATCCCCCCGGGCTGGGCCAGCTGGGAGCCCCAGGGCAGTGGGAGTGTGGGGACAGTGAGGCTGGCATGGCAAAGCCACCTCTGCTCACACGGGGACACCACCAAGGGAGCTGTGGGATCATGGAATGGGATCAGGGACACCACCAAGGGAGCTGTGGGATCATGGAATGGGGTCAGGGACACCACCAAGAGAGCTGTGGGATCATGGAATGGGGTCAGGGACACCACCAAGAGAGCTGTGGGATCATGGAATGGGATCAGGGACACCTCCCACTGTCCCAGGCTGCTCCAAGCCCTGGCCAGCCTGGCCTCCAGACCCATTCCAGCCTGGAAGAGCATCCAGTAGCTCCTGCCCTGCCTCTCTGGGAGCTCCCAGGAGTCTGCTCCTCTCCAAGACCCCAAAGCTGTGGCTCTTCTGTGGGCTCAGGGGTCTCTGCTCCGACCCTCTCTGCTCCAAACCATTCCCAAGGACTGGGGAATCCCAGCAGAAGCCAAATGTGCTTCCAAAGAAAGGTTTGGATTCCAAAAATCCTCCCTGCAGGAGGTTCTGCCTGGGTGGTTGGGATGTAGAGACCTGGTGGGCACCAAGCCCTGCCAGGCCAGGAAGGGAAAGCCACACAAGGGCTTGGCAGGATGTTGGAATCCATGGATACACCTGTGCTGCCCAATCCTTGGAGCTGCCCAGGCTCCAGCTCTGCACCTCAGGCACATCCCAGCTTCCCAGCAGCATCCTGCCCTTCCCACACCACAGACTCCTTCAGCAGGGTGGCTGTGGAAGGGTCTGGTGGGTCCCTCCCTCGGGATCCCGGGTGGTCTCCACACAGACCCAACCCCAGGCATGGCTGGAATGGGAATGGGAATGGGAATGGGAATGGGAATGGGAATGGGAATGGGAATGGGCAGGTCTGTCCCACCAGCCAGGCATGACTGGGATCAACAATTCCAGACCCACTCCAGATCCCTCTTTTGGGTCCCCACAGCCCTTCCCTGCAGGTTCCAGCCCCTTCTTCCAGAAACAGCCTCCAGCTCCCCTCTAAATCCCAGTTTTCCATTCCTGGCCCCACGCCCGGAGCACTCCCATCCCGCAATTCCCTCCCCATCCCTGGCTGCTCCTTCAATCCCGGGTTTCCCCGCCCCGCCCCGGGCTGCAGCTCAGCCGCGTGGCCTCGGGCGCCTTCAGGGGGCTCCGATCCATCAATTGGACTTCGTGGGGAGCGCTCGGCGGCAGCGCAGCTCGGGCCGGGCAGCGCTTCCCCGCCGGGAGCAGCTGCTCCACAGCACGGCTCGGCATTTACCGGCACCCGGCACTTCCAGGGAGCTCAGCGCCGCCAGCCCGAGGTGTCACCCGCTGCTGTCACCCGCTGCTGTCACCCGCTGCTGTCACCCGCTGCTGTCACCCGCTGCTGTCACCCGCTGCTGTCCCCGTGTCAGGCGCAGGGGAGGCGCGGAGCTCACGAAGCGCGGCTGCCGCTCCGAGCTCCGGCTTTTCCGGCAGCCGCCCACGGCCCTGCTGCTGCTCCAGCCCCGGGCCGGCCTGCCAGGGGCTGCCCGCGGCCCGCTGCGCCCCGCTGAGCCCCGGGAACGCTGCCCCGGCGCCGGGAGCAGCGAGCAGATGCCGCCGGCAGCGGGAGAGCCGCGGGGGCAGCGGGACCGGCCCGGCCGGGGCCACGGGCAACAAGTGGATGGAGCCTTGGGGACAGCAGGCGCTGCCGGGTGGCCCTGGAGCTGTCCCAGAGGATGGAATCAGGGAATTGTTTACGTTGGAAAAGTCCCCCGAGATCATCGAGCCCATCCCCGGCGCTGCCCAGGCCACCACTGACCCCTGTCCCCAAGTGCCACATCCACGGTTTGAGATGCCTGCAGGGATGGGGACCCCCCCAGTGCCTGAACAGCTTCTCTGTGGAGAAATTCCCCCAATATCCGACCTAAACCCTGCCTGGCACTGCCTGAGGCCCTGTCCTCGTCCTTTCCGGGGGGATTTGCAGCCCGGGGGTTCCACCCGTGCAGTTTCCAGGGATGATCCCGGCTCCCTCCCTGCCCCTCCTGGCACAGGAACCGTGGGGAGAGACCCCGAGCAGATCCCAGGCATCCTCCCAGGGCTGCTCAGGGAAAAACAGAGCCTCACCCAAGGAGCTGGGCACTGCCAGCAGCGCCTGGGGCTGCGCTGCCACAGCAACCGGGCAGATCCTGCTCCCACCGCGTCCCTTGGCCAGGAAAACCATCCCCGGCTCCTGTCCCACGCACAGCCCTGCCCGGGCGCCACCAGAGCCACCGCGAGCAGCACCCTGTCCCCTCCTGGGCTCTGGGACACCTTCCCACCGAGTGCCAGCAGCTGGGAGAGGCAGAACCCCGGGAATGGCAGGAGGAGGGGATGGCAGCCGGGCGCTGGGAGCCCCAAAGCGCCGTCAATCCCACAGCTGGCCCTGCTGGAGCTTCATCTCATGTTCAACACGAGGCTCTGCACCAAAAGCTGCCTCCCGCCAGCCCAGACTTCCCGAATTCCCTCTGCCGCTCCCCGGCACTCCCGGAGAGCTCCCGCAGCTCCAGCTCTTCCCGAGGGGGCTGAGAGTGAAACGCCCCCGGCTCCTTCAAGGGGCAGCTCCGTGGCTCAGCCCTTTGTCCCGGGGCTCTGCGGGATCCCCCCGGCTCCAGCAGGGACCCAGCGGCTCCGTTTCATCCCAAAGTTTCCCGAGGCCGCCCTCCCCCGTCTCCC
The DNA here is from genome assembly GCA_034509185.1 of Euphonia xanthogaster. Classification (NCBI taxonomy): domain Eukaryota; kingdom Metazoa; phylum Chordata; class Aves; order Passeriformes; family Fringillidae; genus Euphonia; species Euphonia xanthogaster. The sequence continues at coordinate 788,845 of JAYDZK010000114.1, read as the reverse complement.
AGACCTGGGGTGGGCACCCCCAAATCCCCTCAGCACTCGGGGGCTTCGGCAGCCGCCCCTTTGCTCCCCGACAGCAGAACCCCAAATTCAGCAGCTTTGCAGCAGCTGCGGGAATCCCTTGTTTTCCACTTCTCCTTCTCCAAAATGCCCATCCCAGATTTTATCTAACAGCGATATTCCCTCCAATATTCCCCTTTTTTCTCTTTCCCCCCCCACCACAGACCCCCGGGCGCACCCCGACCCCGGGGATACCGCACCTATCCGGACCCCCCACCCCCGCAGGGAGCCCACCCGGGCACCGGGAGCGGCACCGGGAGCGGCACCGGGAGCGGATCCTCCCGCAGCCCGCACCGCCCCTGCGGAGCCGCGGCCGGGCGGTGCCCGGTGCAGCCCCGGGGCTCCGCCACCAAACTTTCCCGGTTCCCCCCGGTTCCCCCCGGTTCCTCCCGGTTCCTCCGGCCGCGCTGCCGCCGCGTTCCCGGAAGTGCCGCCCCTCCGACCTCAGCCAATCAGCGGCAAGAAGAGCCCTCTCTGCCCCACGTGACGCACGGCCACCCCGCTCATTGGTTGATGGGGGCAGAGCGCCAGCCAATCACCATCGCGGAGCCGAGCAGCGCGCGCGCTGTCCCGCCCACCAGACGGACGCGAGGCGCAGCCAATCAGCAGCGCGGAGGGCGTGGCCAGTGCTGCGAGGCTCCGCCCCCGCGCGCGGTTTTGGGGCGAATTGCGGCGAGTTCGGGTCCGCTCAAAGCCTTTATTGGCGGCCGGGGGGCGCAGCGTCCCCCCGGCTCAGTGTCCGGTCCCCAGTGCCCCCAAGGGGTCAGAGATGGGGCGGTGTCCCCGAAGCCAGCGGTGCCAGTGTCCCCAGTGTCCCCTGCGGGGGCTCAGCGATCTCGGGGTGTCCCCAGGGAAGGGGTCCCTCTGTCCCCGCTGTCCCCCTGTCCCTCTGTCCCTGCTGTCCCGCTGTCCCTTTGTCCCTCTGTCCCCGCTGTCCCTCTGTCCCGCTGTCCCCTGTCCCGGTCAGAGGCGGCGCGGCGGAATCGTCACGCGGTGCAGGACGCGCCCGGTGGCCTCCAGGAAGGTGACGGTGGCCCCGGCGGGCTCCAGGCGCACGTGGGCGAAGCCGCCGGGGCTGCCGGGGCTCCCGAAGAAGAACCGGAGCGCCCCGGGCGGCACCGAGCCCTCGTGCGGCCGCGAGTCCTCCATGAAGTTCCCGGCGCCGCTGAGGATGTAGGCGACCCCCCCCTCCTCCAGGTACTGCGGGAGAGAGGGCGGGGTCAGGGGGGACACCTGAGGGACCCACCTGGGGACACACCTGGGGGACACCTGGGGGACCCACCCGGGAGACACCTGGGGGACACCTGAGGGACCCACCTGGGTACACACCTTGGGCTGCCCCAGCGGGATTTAGGGGTCCCCGCACACCTTTGGGCTCTCCACAGCTCTGACCGTGCCCATCCCGTGCCCGTGCCCCTGCCCGTGCCCATCCTGTGCCCATCCCCTGCCCGTGCCCCTCACCTGCAGGTTGTGGTCGTGCCCGCACAGGTAGGCGCTGACCCGGGGGCTGTGCCCGTCCCTCCCGTGCCCGTGCCCATCCCGTGCCCGTGCCCGTGCCCATCCCGTGCCCCTGCCCGTGCCCATCCCCTGCCCGTGCCCATCCCGTGCCCGTGCCCGTGCCCATCCCGTGCCCCTGTCTCACCTGCAGGTTGTGGTCGTGCCCGCACAGGTAGGCGCTGACCCGGTGCCGCCGCAGCAGCGGCCGCAGCAGCCGCAGCAGGCACGCCGTGGGGCCGTGCTTGCCCACCGACCACACCGGGTAGTGCCCGGCCAGCAGCACGAAGGCGTCGCCCGCCGCCGCCTCCAGCTGCGCCCGCAGCCAGCCCAGCTGCGCCGCCGCCGCCGCCGCCTCCCGGGGCCCCCCGGGGCCGGCGCCGGAGCCGAAGTCGTCGCTGTGGCCGCAGAGCAGAACCGAGTCCAGCAGCAGCAGCCGCGCCGAGGCGTTGGAGGCCGGCAGGTGCAGGCGCAGGCTGTAGTACGGGTGGGGGAAGTGCCTGGGGACAGAGGGGACACCTGGGGACACCTGGGGACATGAGGGACAGCTGGGGACACCTGGGGACAGCTGGGGACACCTGGGGACAGCTGGGACAGTCTGGGGCCACCTGGGGACAGGAGGGCCAGCTGGGGACATGAGGGACATTCATGGACAAAGTGTCATGGGTTGA
>JAYDZK010000114.1:775470-786523 GCA_034509185.1 Euphonia xanthogaster | reverse complement strand
GGCCCCGCCGCCGCTCCCGGCCGCTCCCCGGCGCAGCCTTCCCGGCCGGGGAGCAGAACGGAGCCGCCACCGGCGCTTGCGGGGCCGGGGTTTGAATTCCTCCGAGCGGCCCTGATTGGGCTGCGGAACGGGGGGGGAGCTGCGACTGGGGGGGCGGAGTGAGGATACGGGGTGGGGAAGGGAGGGGAGGGATGGGATGCGTGGGGTGCGGGGATGCGGAGGGTGTGGAGGGATGCCGGGGATGTGAGGGATGGAGGATGCGGGAGATGGAGGATGCGGGGGTGTGGTACCCGGCGTGGGGGGGATGCAGCGGCTGCGAGGAGGCGGGAGGGGGTGGGAAGCGTGCGGGGCTGCGGGGGGATGGGATAACGTGGGGATGCGGAAAGGTGTGCGGGATGTGGCGCCGGGGGGATGCGGGGGAGGTGCTGCCCTGGGCGGGGGGGGGGTTAGGGACGTGGTGAGCCGGGATACAGGTGGAATGGGGGGATGCAGGGATGTGGCACCCTGGGGGGATTTCAGGGATGCTGGGATGTGATTCTTGGGGATTTCAGGGATGCTGGGATGTGATTCTTGGGGGGATTTTAGGGATGTGATTCTTGGGGATTTCAGGGATGCTGGGATGTGGTTCTTGGGGGGATTTTAGGGATGTGCTCCCCGGGTGGGGGTGCAGGGGTTGTGCTGTCGTGGGGGGCGATGTGAGGAATGTGGTGGAGACGCCCAGGGAGGTGACAGCACAGGGCCCTGGGAGCAGGGACAGGGGGCTGCAGTGGGTGTGGTCCTGCAGGAGGACCCTGAGGATGCAGGGAGGAGCAGAGCCATGGGAATGCTCTGGAAATACAGGACTGGGGGGTCAAGGTGGCTGCAGGGGCATCCGTGGGAGTGGCCCTGGGGATGTGGGGAGCAGGAGGGCCGTGGGGTGGCAGGAAGCCTTGGAGCAGCCCCGTGCTGGGACAGGCAGGAGGGATCCAGGCCCCAAGGGGGCTTTTGGCCAAGATCCCTTCCAAATGCCAGTTTGGAATTCCAGGATTGCTGCTGCTTGTGCTCATGCCATCCTGCTCATCCCGAGGATCCCTGGGATGCTCCCGTGGCCAGCACGGGCTGACAGCAGGGACAGGACCGTGGTGATGGAGCTGCTGCTCCTCTCCAGCCAGGAGCTTCCAGCACACCCTCAGAGCATCCCTGCAGCCAAGCACATCCGTGCTGCTGCACCATTCCTGGCTGGATCCATCCTCTGGAGCGCTGCCTTCCACACCCCCGGGGCAGAGCAGGGGCTGACTCTATTTTCCCTCCATCCCTTGTCCCCAGTCCCTCTCCGGCTCTCCTGGAGCCCCTTCGGGCCTGGAAGGGGCTCTGAGCTCTCCCTGGATCCTTCCTTTCCCCAGCCAAACGCCCCCAGCTCTCCCAGCCTGGCTCCAGAGCAGAGATGCCCCATCCCACACGGAATCCTTCAGGCTGGAGATGGGAAGAGGTGCCCGCTGGGGTGGCACAGACCTTGGAAGCAGCAGGGTGCTGGGAGCAAGGCTAAGCTCTGCCAGGGCTCCCACCTGGCATTCCACAGAAAATTCCACGATTCCCTTAAAATTATCAGCCCTTGCTGTGGGCACAACAGAGTCACACAGACCCGAGGAGGCTGGCAGGGGGGGAAAAAAAAAAAAAGGGAAAAACGCCTGGAAAAGTGTTGCTGTGCACGGCTTCGGTGTCTCCATGGCTACGGGAGCTCGTGGCAGACGTTCCCGGGGAACTCAGACGTGCCGGTGCCAATGGAGACCGCGGGGCTCATCCCCGCCAGGGCAGGTCCCGCTCACATCCCGCGGATCAAAACAAACGCCAGGAGGAGAGATCCCGTCCCACGGCCGGGTGGGATGGAGGGAGCCGCGGGTCCAGCGCCGGCGCGTTCCCGAAGGAAAGCTGAGCCTGTGATCCCGGGAAAGCTGAGCCTGTGATCCCGGGAAATCTGAGCCTGTGTTCCCGGGAAAAATGAGCCTGTGTTCCCGGGAATGCTGAGCCTGTGTTCCCGGGAAAAATGAGCCTGTGATCCCGGGAAAAATGAGCCTGTGTTCCCGGGAAAAATGAGCCTGTGTTCCCGGGAATGCTGAGCCTCCCAGTCCCAGGGAATGCTGAGCCCTCTCAGTCCCAGGGAATGCTGAGCCTCTCCCAGTCCCAGGGAAGCTCCGGGCAGTGCTCACGGACCCCGCTGCAATCAGAGCCTGCCGGGGTGCTCAGATCCCTCCTTTCCCAGAGCAAACCTCGCTGGCAGAGAGGATCCATCAAAATCACGGTGGATCTTCAGGGTATTTTAAGAAAAATGGTTTCATGAAGTTTCTGCTGCACTTGTGGTTAAAAAGAGAGGTATTTTTGGAAGTTTTTCCTTTCCCGTTTCAAAATCTATGTAAATCCTGTCAGATAGTCCCAGTTCCCAATTAGCAGCGCTGCAGCAGCCGAGGGAAAATGAATTAAAGCTGTTTTAAAAAAGCACCTCAGCTGAAAACACCCCAGGGAAAGGCGAGATGGAGATCAGGGACAGAATAAAACCAATGGATCCATCCCTCAAGCCGTGGCCACTTCCCTCCCGAGGGCTGCTTGGAAATCCAGCCCTTCCACGCCACCCTGGAACCGGGATGGCTTTTAAGGGATGGCACAGAGGAGTTGGATCCCACCTCCCTGTGGCATTCCCGGGCTTTTCCAGCCCGGCAGGGACATCCCCCAGAGCTCTGTGTGCCCCCTTGGTGACAGCCACGGGTGGTGGCACGTCCCAGCTGCTCCAGCCCCTGTGGATGCTGTGTCAGGATCCTGCTCCTGCTGGGCATCCAGCCACTCCCAGGGGATGTCTGGAAGCTCTTTCCCTCTGGAAAACAAATCTCTGCTCACTCTGCAGCTGCTGCCCAGCCCAGCCCTCAGCGCTGGCATTTGGGATTTTCCTGCTGCTGCTCCCGGCTCCTGCACTTCAGGGGGCTGAGCCAGGGCACCGGGACTGCCTTGGGAGGACCTGAAACCCCTCCAGTCCCACCCCCTTCCCACCATCCCCGGCTCTCGAGCTCCGTCCAACACTCGGACACCTCCAGGGATGGGGCAGCCACGGGCAGAACCTTTCCCAGTGGAATTTCCTCCCCGTGCTCCGTGGGGAGAAGCGTTCTCTAAGCCTTTGCCTTAATTAAGCTTTATTTATTTCTTTTGAATTGGCAGGAATAATCAGAGCCAGAAGGATCCCCACATCCCTCAGTAACTCATCCCTCCACCCAGCCTGACAAAGCCCCCGCTCCTTCCAGCAGCTCCAGGGAGAATTCACAGCTCTTGGAGCTGATCTGAGACAGGAGAAGAATCATTTTGGAATCATTCACCACAAAAAAAAAAAAAACCAAACCAAAACCATCTCCGAGGCTTTGGCAGAGGAGCTGAGCTCTGGAGAGGCAGCACAGAAGGCTGCTGCTCCATGGATCTGTCCCAGCTCCCTTCCCAGATGAAAAACACCTCATTCAAAAAAACCTCCCCCTTCTAATGAATTGTTCTTAAACGAGCTTGGTGCTCGGGGCTTGGCTCAGAGCTGTCATTTGGCAGGGATGCTTTGTGTGCTAAAGGCTGGAAAGAAGAGCCCCTGTGCCAGAAAGGCCCAGGGAGGACAATTTCACCTGGCAGCAGGGGCAGCATCCCAAAAAAAATGCATTGGAGGGAGGAGGAGAGGAGCAAAGAGCACTGAGGGATCACTGGGGACCCCCTGATCATCACATTCCATCAAATCCAGCACTGAACTGGGAAAAAGCCCCAAATGCCTCGGGGTAACAGCGAGGGATGGCCCAGGGGCAGCTGTGGGATCACAGAGTCCTGGAATGGGCTGGAATCATCTCATTCCACCCCACCCCTGAGGCTGGGGAGGCCCAGGAGTGAAGTCCCAGAGCAGCCCTGGCTGCCCCCGGCTCCCTGGCAGTGCCCAAGGCCAGGCTGGAGCAGCCTGGGAAGGGGAGGGGGATGTGGGGGCTCAGAGCCCCCCACGGTGGGATGGGAACGGCCCACGGGATGTCAGAGCCAGCAGGAGCAGCTCTGAGTCACCATCCCAGCATCCCCATCCCCATGGCAACCCTGCAGCATCCCGGGGATGGAGCCAGGGCAGGGCTGGCAGTGCCCAGCCCCGGGTCCATGGAACCCCCCAGGGCTGGAAAAGCCCCCAAGGCCACCACTGGCCCTGTCCCCAAGTGCCACATCCCCCTGGCTTTTAAATCCCCCCAGGGCTGGGGGCTCCAGCCGTGCCCAGGGCAGCTGTGCCAGGGCTCTCTAACCCTTTCCATGAAGGAATTTTCTCACTATCCAACCTAACCCCCCCTGGCACAGCCTGAGGCTGTTCCCTCTTGTCCTGGTGTCCCCTGGAGCAGAGCCTGACCCCCCAGCTGTCCCCTCCTGGCAGGAGCTGTGCAGAGCCACAGGGGCCCCCTGAGCCTCCTCTGCTCCAGGCTGAGCCCCTGCCCAGCTCCCTCAGCCTCTCCTGGGGCTCCAAACCCTTCCCTGGACCTGCTCCATCCCAGCATTCCAGGCTGGAGCATTCCCTGGGCTGGCTGGGACCCAAATGCCACCCCCAGCCTGCCCTGGAGGTGACCCAACCAGGGAATGTGGCATCCCCACCCCCTGGGGATGCTCCAAGGGCAGCCTCTGCTGCTGGGGCTGCCCCATCCCAGGGAAGAGGCTCAGCCCAGGGCTTGGGAAGCTGCCAGGGATGTTCAAAGCTGCAGAAGAGGAACTGGAATTATTCTCTTTAATCACTCTGGCAGGGCAGAGCTCTCCTGCCTCACCCTCAGCAATCCTTGGATTTCCTCTCCCCTTCCATGGGCAGGGGGTGCCTCGGCCCTGGCTCAGCTCTCAAACCCCAAACCCACAATTTCTGCTCCCCCTCAGCCATTCCCCCTGCTCTTCCTCCCAGCAGAAAGAAGCTCAAGAAGGAAAGGATCCCAAACCCCACTGAATGCTGCCACTGGAACCTGAATTTGGGGATTTTTTTCCATGATTTGGGATTTTCAAACCCCATTTTTCAGACTGGGATTCACCCCGCGCTCCAGCAGCAAACTGGGGAAGTTTCTGCTCCTGGACCTGGGATCTGTGCAGGGATGAGGAGCAGGCAAGGCCAGAGAGCTGAGCAAGGAGCACAGCTTTCCTCCTGCCCATGAGACAGGATGGGACAGAAAAATCCCGCGTTCCCAAAGCAGTCCCACTCCTCAGACACTCCCCCTGCCCTTCCCCTCCTGTTCCACTCCCTCCCCAGCACCCCAAGGGACGCAGCTGTGGCTCTTTGTAACCAGAACCACCAACATTCCCCCTTCCAAGCTGTGGATAAACAAATCCCCCCCCGGGATGTTCAGATCCCAGCCCCACCCCACCACCCACCTGAGGATCCAACACCTCCTGTGCAAAGTCCTGGTTGTATTTGGTTTTGGGAAAGTGCAAGACACGGCAGGGACACGAGGCTGGAGCCTGGGCAGGACATTGGCAGCCAGGAGCCCCTCCAAGGCCTCTCCAGGGATCTCCAAGGGTGCCAGCAGGTGGGAATGACAGCTCTGGGGGGCTCCCAGCTGCCCAGGAGCCTCTGAGGCACGAGGATGAAGCAGCAGCTGCTCGTCCCAACGTCCCCGAGCAGGGATTCCCATTCCTCAGGGATTGGGAGCTCTCCCAAACCCCCAGCCTGGGCTGCTCCCCGCGGGGTTTCCAGGCTGGAGCTGCTTCCAGAGGGTGGGAAGGGCCCAGCCCAGCCCTGCTCAGAGCACCTGCTCCGTGCTGGAGGAGGAAATGTCCAGCAGCCTCCAGGCCATGTAGGGGTTCAGCTCGTCCTGGTCCCGGCACAGGGCCCACACGTAGAGCATCCTCAGCACCTTGTCCTGCCAGAGAAAGCTGCTCAGGGGCAGGGCCAGGCTGCCAGCAGGGCACCTTCCAGCCCCAAAGATCAAACCCTTCCAGCCCCTTCCAGCCCCAAAGCTCAAATCCTTCCAGCCCCTTCCAGCCTCAAGGCTCAAATCCTTCCAGCCCCTTCCAGCCCCAAAACCCCAACTCAAACCTTTCCAGCTCCTTCCAACCCCAAACTCAAACTCAAACCCTTCCAGTTCCTTCCAACCCCAAAACTCAAACCCAAACCCTTCCAGCCCCTTCCAGCCCCAAAGCTCAAACCCTTCCAGTTCCTTCCAACCCCAAACTCAAACTCAAACCCTTCCAGTTCCTTCCAGCCCCAAAGCTCAAACCCTTCCAGCTCCTTCCAACCCCAAAACTCAAACTCAAATCCTTCCAGCTCCTTCCAACCCCAAACTCTGGGGATTTGAGGTTCCCCTCTCCCCAAACCTCCCTGTGTTCAATATTCCAGCAGCTCCACCCAACCCCAGGCTCCTGATTAAAGCTGAGCTTTGGGCTCCACTGGAGAATTTGAATTCCTCTCCCTGATTTATTGCAGCCCTGGAGGGATCTGACAGCAAACAGACTTTGATATCCTGTTCAATAATGATCCCATCAATATTTATCTCCCAGGAATGCAGGAGTTTAATGCAGGGAATCACTGGATCAGCTGTTTCTGCCCTGGCTGTGAATCAGCCCAGATGGGCCCCAGCATTCAAATGAATCCCATTTTTCCAGCCTGGACCAAAGGCCAGGGTTGCAAAAGCCAATATTTGTGAAAAGTCTGTATTAATTAAAGGAAAATGAGCTGGGAAGTGGCAGCTCCAGCACTGACACTGTGAGGTGTCACTGAGTCACTGAAGCCCAGGACAGGCTGGAGCTGCCTGGAGAGAGAAATAGTAATAATAGTAACATAATATTAAACAATATAATACATATTAAATACATCATATACATTATAATTACATATTATAATTATATATAACTATATATAATAATAACATTAATAATAATAACTATTATTATTACTATTATTATTATTACTATTATTATTATTACTATTATTATTCCTCCTGGACAGAGAAATATTTATTCTGGGAATTCCATGGGCCAGGCTCAGGCTGGAAGCACCCAGGAGGGAAGGGCACTCAGGAGGTGCCAGGGATTTGTCTCCCAGATCATTCCCTGCTCCCCAAGAACCCCCCACAGCTCTGGGCAGGGGTGGGAGTTCCCTGGGGGATTTCCATGGAATTAATTTCATACATTCTTGTTGTGAGGGTGGGGAGCTAAAAATGTGGATTTGGGTTTTTTTTGATGCAGTGACTCAACCCTGCTCCCACCGTGTTTGCCAGAGGGCTCTGCCCTGCCAGGGAAAGGAAATGGGGAGGGAAACCCAGCAGGGCCAGGGGAGAATGGGATGGAGCTGGAGCTGCAGTGGGAGACCCCAAACATGTCCCTGATCCCAAACATTTCCCTGATCCCAAACTTGTCTCAAACCCCAAATGTGACCCAAACCCCAAACATGTTCCAAACCCCAAACCTGTCCCAGACCCCAAACCCCTCCCAGGCCCCAGACGTGTCCCCACTCACCGGGTCCCCTTCCACCACCTCCCCCAGGTGGTTCTTGATCACCATCACCACCTGGGCCTGGAAGGTGATGATCAGCACGGGGCCCTGCTCCATCATCTTCCCCATGGCCAGCTGCAGGGACACAAAACCCCATGGACATCACCCCATAACCCACGGACATCACCCCACAAACCCACAGACATCACCCCATAACCCCACGGACATCACCCCATAACCTGACAGACATCACCCCATAACCCCACGGACATCACCCCATAACCCCATGGACATCACCCCACAAACCCCACGGACATCACCCCACAAACCCCACGGACATCACCCCACAAACCCCACGGACATCACCCCACAAACCCCACGGACATTTTCCCAAGTCCATAAATCTGGGAAGTGGGAACAAGCTCTGCTCCGTTAGTTCCAATTAGAAAGCAAAATCAAAGCCACCCTGCTCTCCAAAAAATGGAATTTTCTGAAGGAAATGCTTGGAACCAGAACATCCTGAGCTGGAAGGGACCCACACGGATCAAACAGAGCCTTTTCTCCTGCTTTTAGATCAGGTTTTTGCCAGGAATTTGTTCTGAACCAGACAAAACCTGTACCAGAAAGACTTCAAGGTGGGAACCTTTTGTTTGCCAGGATTTTTTCCCTCTATTCCCAGGCTGTCCCATTAAATATTTAAAGACTTTATTCACTGGAATGCAAGAGGAGAGGAAATTCAGCTTTTTTCCTTTCAAAAACCCAGAATTCTCTTTCTGCCCATTGTGGGAAATCTCTTTGCATGCCTTTTTTTGTGGGAATGCAGGATGCCATGGAATGCTCTGCTGCTCTTCAGCTCAGGAATTCCTGCCTGTGCTGCCCCAAAAGGAACCACAGGGACTGAGGACAGCAGGATTTTCCTCTTTTGACATGTTCCCAAACATTCTGTTTTATCCCTAATAAAGGAAGCAGCACCAGGACAAGGCTAGGCTGTGTCACAAAGGAATAAATTCATTTTTAGGGTGATTTTCCTGAGGGAATCTCAACAGCTCTGCCACGTTCCCATGCCTGATCCCAGGGAATGAGCTCCCTGGAGCTGCCCCATCCCAATCCACACTGGAGCTCAATCCATCCACATAAAAACCAATTCTTCACCCAAACCCAAGCCTAACTCAATTTCCAAGATATTTTAGATATCTTGGATATCTGGGATTTTCCTTCCAGCACTGGGATTTCCCTTCCAGCACTGGGATTTTCCTTCCAGCACTGGGATTTCCATTCCAGCACTGGGATTTTCCCTTCCAGCACTGGGATTTTCCCTTCCAGCACTGGGATTTCCCTTCCAGCACTGGGATTTTCCCTTCCAGCACTGGGATTTCCATTCCAGCACCGGGATTTTCATTCCAGCTCTGGGATTTCCCCTCTGGGAGCAGAAATCCCAAACCCCAGGTTGGACTGGATGATCCCGGAGGATTTTTTTTCCACTCCTCCTGATCCCAAAGAACCCCTCCCGAGCCCCTGAGCTGGATTCCTCCCCCAGAGGAGGAGCTGGGCAGGGAACTCACGTCGATGTTGTCGATGTCCAGGATCCTGGAGTGGAACTGGAGCCCCAAGGCCTTGGCCTGCTGGATGGGGTGGGCCAGCTGGCTGTAGGTCTGAGGGATGAACAAACTTAGGTTGGGAATTGTTTGGGATTGTTCTGTCACCATCAAAGGAAAAGAAAAAAAAAAGGGGAATTTTTGCTTGGAGAGAAAAAAAAAACCCTGCAAGAAAAATCCACTTTTTTTTGTAAATGTGGTGAAGGAAGGGATTAAAGAACTGCAGGAAATGCTCTGGGATTCACAAAAATCCCACTGAAAATCCCACTTTTACTGGGAAGAATGTGAGGACCTGAGAGCAGCTGAGAGCTGGGGGACTCACAACTGAGGTGAACAGCAGGAACAGGGAAAAGCAGGAAAAACTGGGAAAAGCAGGGGGAAAACTGGGAAAAAAACAGGGGAAAAACTGGGAAAAGCAGGGAAAATGAGGGAGTTCAGTGAGCAGAATGACCATCTCAGCACCCGTGGGATCCATGAAGAGGTTTTATCCCCCAGGTTCTCAGGGACAGGATTCCCATTTCCTCCCCTGGCTTATCTGACTGATTACTCTGGACTTTGGAGCTTCATTTCCAATTCCAGCTGCCTTGGGAATGTTTGATTTTGGCCTCCCAAAGCGCAGTGAAGCTGCTGCTTCCCTCCAGAGCAATCCAAGGTGTCATTCCCAAGGTTGCTGGAAGCAGGGAAGAGCCTTTGCTTTCAGACTGGATTATTGTTACAAAAAAAAAAAAAAAAAAAGGCTGATCAGGATTTATCAAATTGAAAAAAAATTGGCTCTCCCAGCCCTCTGGTGGTGGGGAACAGCACAGGGAATTCACTTGGAGAAATTCAGCTCTTGGATTTCTTTGGATTTGGAAGAGCAGAATTATTTTGGATTTTACAGCACAACAAATTTTGGAGGAATGAAGACCCAAATAAAAGCCCAGCAACACTGTCAGGAAAGGCTCTGCTTCCAGAACTCCCTGACTTCCAAGCCCCCCCAAATGAGCCCATTTTCAAGGGAGAATCCCAAGGTTTGGGGAGGCTTTTGGGAGCTTCACTCACGGCCTCGTAGCACCAGTCCTTGAGGATGTCGAGCTCCCCGGAGATCAGAGCCTGAGGAGGAAATCAGACAGGACACTTGAAAGGAAGAAACATTTTAAAGCTCCTCCTATGTCAAAGTGGGAGCAATCAGCCCTTCCAGCAGCAGAACACCTTAAATCCCACATTTTGTGGGACTCTGGGGGGAAATTGGAGCTGCAAAGGGGAACAGCAAAAAGGATTTCTATAAAAACACAGGAGCTGAGGCCAAGGGACATCAACCTTGGGATAATTAAACTCTCTTAAAGCTTCCAGCTGAAGCTTCCCATTAAATCTTCCTGTTCAGCCTGCCAGAGAGCCAGCAGAGCTCCCAGTGCTCCCAAACCCTGGGATCAAACAGGAGCAGAGCTGCAATTCCCACACTGAAACATGCAGGGCACAGAAGGAACAGAGCAATCCCACGTTTGGCTCCTCAAGCCCACTTCTGCCAGCCTCTCCTGAGCCTCTCAGAACCATTCCTGCTCCACTTCAAATCCCAAATCCAGAACAATTCCTGCTCCATTTCAAATCCCAAATTCCCTCTGTCTTTCCTGCTGCAGTGACAGGGACCCCCATCCATTTACAGTCACATCTCCCATCACTCTGAGTCCCTAAAAACCTCAAATTCCAGATGCTTCCATGACCTATGAGCCATTGGTCACAACCTGCTGCTCTTCCCAAATCCCAGATGAAAACCCTGGAGCACATTCCAAATTCCTTCCCTTATCCCTCTGCTGTCACCATTTGCTCACCCACTTCCTTCTGATCCCACCTCATTTGTGTTTTCCAGGCCAGAAAAAGCATTATTTATATCTATTTCTTTATTTTTATATCTATATTAAAATATATCTAAATTATATGTATCTATAACATATATATTCTATTAAAAATATAACATATATTATTATACATAATATAGAATATATATAATAATATATATTATATATAATATACAAAATATAATTCATAATATATTT
>JAYDZK010000114.1:752912-770239 GCA_034509185.1 Euphonia xanthogaster | reverse complement strand
GTCACTGCCGCGCGCCGCCCGCGCCACGTGGCCGCGAACGGCGGCACCGGGCGGGACCCCCGGGGCTGCTCCCGACCCCCTCCCCACGCCCGATCCATTTGTGTTAAAAGCGTTTTCTGCAGAAAATGGGAAATTCTCCCCCCTCGCACCTGCAGCAGGCGTTTGCCCCTTACCTGCCTGGGCCAGACACCCCCACAGGAGAGAATAAAAGGGTTTTTTTAACCCCATTTTCAGTTCAAACCTTTCCACTGGCACCAGCACCACCCAGGGGAGATTTTTTTTAAAACCAACATTGAGAAAACCACTAGAGAAAAACCTTGAGCTGTGACTGCCCATGGATCAGGTTGGATACAGGAGAGGGAAGATTCTGCACCCTTGGACAGATCTTAAAAGAGATTCTGTCAGAAATCAAGAGCAACACTGGATTTTTTTGACAAACTGGAGTTTGCTGAGCTGAGCTGGCAGAGATTTTAAGCAGAGTAAAGGATGCTGCGACTGAAATACTGAACGGGCATTTATTATCAAAGTCAGACTGTTTACATCTGTCAGGTCAACGAAATGCCACAACTACAAAAAAAGATTGTGCACATGGCAGTTCCAATGCAAAAAACCAGTAAAACGGGGCTCCCTCGGTTAAAAAAAGGACTTAAAATTACTCCAGAAAGCAACCGGGTCGGGCTGAACAGCTTTACATCCAGTCAGAGGAGGAGGCGCGGGGCAACGGTGCAGGGCAGCGGTGCAGGTGCAGCCCTGCGGAGGTGCAGGGCAGAGGTGCGGGGCAGAGGTGCAGCCCTGCAGTGGTGCAGGGCAGAGGTGAAGACCCGCAGAGGTGCAGCTCTGCAGCAGTGCAGCCCTGCCGTGGTGCAGCTCTGCAGCGGTGCAGCCCTGCAGCGCTGCAGCCCTGCAATGGTGCATCCCTGCAGCCCCGCAGTGGTGCAGTGCAGCCCTGCAGCGGTGCAGCTCTGCAGTGGTGCAGTGCAGCCCTGCAGCCCCGCAGCAGTGCAGCCTGCAGTGGTGCAGCCCCACAGCACAGCCTTGCAGCAGTGCAGCCTGCAGAGGTGCAGCCCTGCAGCCCCGCAGCCTGCCTAGGCGTTGCGGTCGATCCGCACGTCGATCTCGCGGCCGCGCAGCTGCAGCCCGTTCATCATGCGGCACGCGCGCTCCGCCACCTCCGGCGACTCGAAGCGCACCACGCCGCAGCCCTTGGACTTGCCGTTCTCCATCTTGATGTCGGCGTAGAGCACGTGGCCTGCGGGCACAGCAGGGCAGGGTCAGCCACTCTGCATCCGGTCCCTGATCCCCACCCCAAGGACTGCTCTGGCACTCAGAGCTCTGGGAGGTCATTCATACTAATTCCTCAGAGTGAAGAAAACAACTCACCACATTCATTGAATTTATCTTTCAGCATTTTCCATGTAAAATCAAAAGGCAGCTGTGGGAAGAGAGAAATAAACCATTACTGAGGCTCTGCTGAACAACCTGCAGGCACCCCCAGCTCCCCAAAACCAGAATCTATCCCAGGACAGCCACTGCCATAAAACCATGGATCACAGTCTGCCAGGAGCTCTTCTCCTGGTAAGGAAATGGCTCCGACTGTCCCCAAAGAGTGGCAGCATCCAGTATCAGACATTGTGACTGGAAACCGAGCACGGATGGGATCAACACATCAGTGACACTGAATGCCGTGGGTGGGAAGGGAGGGGTGGGAAAGGGCAGGGGTGGGAGAAGGGGGCACAAAAACGAGAAGGAAGAAGGGGCACTGGGAAAGGGCAGGGGTGGGAGAAGGGGGCAGCACGAAAAGGAGAAGGAAGAAGGGGCACTCACATTTCTCACAAATATCTGACAGGCTTTCCGGGCCATGCCGGCCGCAGGGCCTCCGGCTCCTCCCAGGGACCCTGCAAAATTCCCTGCGAAGTTGCCCCGCTCCATGTCCATGGGCCGCTCGAAGTTGCTGCCCATGGCCAGCCCCATGCGCTCCATGCCCGCCCCCATGCCCTGCCCCATGGGCGGCCCCATCCTCTCCATGTTGGTGGCCCCGATGCGCTCCAGGCCCATCCTGTCCATGGGGGCGGCTCCCATCCTCTCTATCCCGATCCTGTCCATGGGCGGGCCCCCGATGCGCTCCAGCCCTGCGGGCATCCTCTCTATCACCTGCCCCATGCCCGTGCCCATGCCGGCGGGCACCATGCGCTCCAGGCCGATGCCCATCCTATCCATGCCCGCCCCCATGCGCTCCACGCCCGAGCCCATCCTGTCCATGGCGCCGCCCACGCGGTCGATGGCGGCGCCCATGCGCTCGATGCCGAAGCCGATGCCGGAGCCCATGCGCTCCATGCCCGGCCCCATGCGCTCCATGCCCGGCCCCATGCGCTCCAGGTTGGGGGCCAGGTGGTCGATGCCCAGCGGGGCCATGCGCTCCATGCCCGAGCCCATGCGCTCCACGTTGGAGCCCATGCGGTCCAGCACCAGCCCCATCCTGTCTATCTCCGAGCCCACCCGCTCCATCCCGTGCCCCATCCCGGCCGGGAGCCGCTCGATGCCCGAGCCCATGCGCTCGATGCCAGGCGCCATCCTCTCGATGCCGGGAATGCTGGCGTTGCCACCACCTGCAACACAGCACAGACAGCGTCAGCGGGGCGGGGGTGCAGAGACCTGAGGGCAGCATTTAGAAGCCAGACAGAAAATTCCTACAGCAAATCTAAAATATGCTTTTTTTTAATCTCTAACACCCCCATAATTTTTGTGAGCAGTTCCGGGATGAAAAGCTGGCAGGAAATGGATTTCATATACTGCACTCACCTATTCCCCTCTCCAAGGTCTCTCCAAAACTCCGGGACATTCCCATCTCATTTCTTCCAAACTCCCTCTCAAATCCCCCTCCCATGGCCCGATCCATCTCTGCAAAGAGGAAGTGGAGAAGTTTCCAGGGGGTTTTTTGTGGCCCCTGAGAGAACACTTTACTACAGGAATCATCTTGAAGATTCACAGCACAGGAGGGCTTTTGTGATTTTCTCCTGATCGTTTTGTCATGGCTTCAGGAGCCCAAAGCCCCAAGGAAAAGCAGGATTTACCCCAACCACATGGGAGGCTCTGGGCTCTGGACAGAGCCAGATATTTCTGAATAAACCCTGCAAGGTACCACCAATAAATCCCTGGGCTTGTGCAGCTCAGAAACCACGAGGGACTTGGGGACACAACTGGAAAAACCCTAAGTTATTCCCATAAAAGTGAGAAGAGGCTCCTGGCAAGAGGGATCCCTCCCAGGGAAGGCAGCAGGACACACGAGCAGCCAGCGCCTACCGCTCATCCTGCCCATGTTCATCCCGGCGGGGAAGCGGCCGATGTTCTCCATGCCACCAAAGGGACCTTCCATTCCTGAAAAACACATTTGCCAGGGATTCTTCAGCAGGGCATTCCAGCTCCACACTGCACAGCCAGCAGCTGCTGCCACACAACAGTCCCACACAACTCCCCAGCACCAGTTCCCAAAAAGGCGTCAGGATTTGGGCACAGCGTTATAAAAACCGTGGAATCAAAGAGTGGTTTGGGTTGGGATATTGAGGATCCAGTTCCAACCCCCAGGGATGGCACTCCCAGATCTCCTGAGGTAAGGAAGCACAGGCCTTGTTTTATGGGATGTACCCACCCTCCCCACACACCTGCAGCAGTTTGAATACCCAAAAAGGACCAAATTCTTGCTAAATTGGTGACGATTCCCCAGCACACCAACTCCTGCCACACGCACACAGCTCAGTCTGCAGGACTTGCACAAAGGCCAAGCTATGAACAGATCAAGAACCACAGCTTACCTCCCATTTTATTCATTCCAAAGCCCATGCCTTCCATTCCCATTCCTCAAAATAAAAGAAAAAGCTTTATATAGCAGGTGTCATCCAAGAAATTCCAGCCAAAGGCTGCAGAACTCAAACCACACAACACAT
Organism: Euphonia xanthogaster; assembly: GCA_034509185.1. Classification (NCBI taxonomy): domain Eukaryota; kingdom Metazoa; phylum Chordata; class Aves; order Passeriformes; family Fringillidae; genus Euphonia; species Euphonia xanthogaster. The sequence goes on along the minus strand of JAYDZK010000114.1, from coordinate 766,298 downwards.
CCATGGCTTGGGCTGACGAGCTTACATGGGACAAGTCTGAGGAGATTTCAACATTCCTGCTCAGAAAATCAAGCAGCAAAGGGGAAAAACCCACTGGCATTTCGACATGGAAAGCTGAGTGTGTGCTACTTTTTAGGTGGCTCTTTGAAACTTGTGCTATTTCAAGAGATCCTCACCAAAGATTTGCAAGCCCACTAGAAGTGTTAAAAGTGAGAGATGGTTTGGAGTTTCATGGATCTTTGCAGTGTCTGCTGCTCATGCTCAAGAGTCAGAAAATGAGAGCTGTGTCTTGACCACAGTGAAAAAAATAAAAATAAAAATGGAGCAGTTGGTTAAATTCAAGTTTCCATTATAAGCTGAACAAAAAAACTCATTTGGCTTTAACATTCCTAAGAAACTACCAACTTTTTGGGGAGGCAAACAAAGCTATCTACCTTCTACACAGCTTAAAGCTCTCATGAAACAAAAGCATAGGAGTAATCTTCTTACCTCCAGGTCCCATGTTGCCCATTCCCATGCCTTTGTTTAAATGATTTGCATCAATAGGTTGACCTCCAGGTCCTAATCCCATGCCAATACCACCAAGACCATCTGAAGAAAATATTCAGATATCAAAAAAGCCTTCTTTCCATAGTTTTACAAAACAGCAAGTTTTATTTCTTAAGTAATTGACTTTCATTCTCCAAAAAAAGCTTGCTGTGTCCCCCCTGTGGGGTGTGTACTGAAAGCAGGGAAGTGTGGAATAAATCAAGAGTAGATGTGCCTTGAAATAGGCTAAGAACTAATCTCCAATTATTTGGTTTTATATTTAAATTTCCATCTTACTGCTGAGAAAACTTGGTTTGGAGCTGACTCCTGAAAAATAACTGGCTAGAACACTGCTTCATTTGGGCAAAGTCCTCAGCTGAGGAGGGTGGAGTGGGCAATTTGGGAGAAGATCCCCTAAAGCCGTGCACAGCTCTCGCCTCCAGCCCTGCCAGGGGAGAACTGAAGCACGCATGGATCAATGACAGCCACCGATGGAATTGGAGCACACAGCCAGCCTCTCTCTGAGCAAACACGACAGGCACTCCCAGGCAGGGAGCTCAATCTGCCTTAAGCATTCCCCAGCCCAAAGAAAGAAGAAAAAGCCCTTTTTTTCCTGAAGCAGGAAGAAAGTTTTCTGCTTGGCACAAACACCAGCTCATGGCATTCTCTGCCTGCAGGATTCCCTCGTTTCCAGCTCAGCACTGAACACAGGAGTGTTGAATCTTGTTTTAAAACAGCACAAGGTCCCCCTTCCCCGCCCCAGTAAAGGCCAAAATCCAGGCTTCCAGAGGGATTTAGGGAGTTTTACACCAAGGTAGTGGAACTGGAACCCAATGACTTTGTCCTGAAGAGAGGAACATCCTTACAGTGACACTGCTGCTGAGGAAGGCCTTGACAGGCACTGAGAGCTGAACTAGGGAGGCACTAATTAATGATCATTAATAATGGGCATTTTAGCAGCACACAACAGGTCTGGTTCCCAGGAAGAAAACAGCATCTGTCTGAATTCAGAGAATCCCAGAATCCCAGACTGGTTTGGGTTGGAAGGGACCTTAAAGCTCATCCACTCCCAGCCCCTGCCCTTCCACAGCCCAGGCTGCTCAGGACAATTCAAATCCCACCAGAGCCCCAATTTAGCTGCATTTGAACAAGCTCAGCCTCCAGCTCTTCCAGTCCCAACTCTTCTCTTCAGTATTCCAGTATCTCATCCCAGCACGGCCGAGGTTGGGAAGGGCCTCTGGAGGGCCTCAGCTCAGCCCAGGCTGCTGAGCCCAGATCACATCCACAGGGATGGAGACTCCTCAGGAGCTCTGAGCAACCCAGTCACCCTCCCAGGAATGTTTCCTTACATCCACGTGGAGCCTGTGGATTTCCACTGCTGGTTTAGACTTGATCTTTTAGTTCATTCAAATTCCAAGTTGGAAGGAGCAGCTTGGGGCAGCCAATTATTCTGAATTTTCATCTCCTGGGTTTTGGTCGGTGCTTTCTGCATCCTGCACCTCCAAGAAGAGCCTGGTTCCCTCTTCCTTCCATATTTAATACATTGATAAGATCTCCTTTGGAAATGTGAAGGCCTGGAAGGCTCCCAGGTCCTGAATTCAGCCCTTCCAATTTAAGGGAGAACATTCCATTCCCAGAGCACCATCCCACAGAAGGAGGTGCTGACTGATTCACTGTATTTCCATTAAATCCCACTATTAATGGAAGGCACTGGGATCTTGGAACTGCAGTGGAGAGCTCTGGAAGCCTTGAGAAGGTGAATGTTTTAAGACAAGCTTCTGGCCATGAGCTGAAAGAAGTATCCAAAAAATCACTGAGCAGCTCTTCTTCACTATTCCCCTTTCTGAAATTATTCAGGAATTTGGATCCCAGTTTTCCAGTCTGAACCAGAGTTTTACTGGGGCTGGGACTGGTTCCCAGGTGCTGAACAGCCAAATAAAAAGCAGAAGATGTTGAATCATGCAGGGGACACTTACGAGGGAGTTGTTGGGGTCGCTCTGGAGGGAAGAAATCTCCCTTGGGGAAGGCTCGTTCATCCTAAAAAGAATTTAACACGTTAAAGCTGGCAAGGAAAGCAGGAAATTATTTCCTGATTCTTAAAACTTTGAATTAAAATACAGAAAATTCAAGTTAAAGCAGTCTTGACTGTAGTTTGTCTTTTAGAAAAATAATCTGAATTAACCTCCCCTGCTTGCATCAATTCAGCAGGCAACAGGCAAATCACACATTTCCCCCTCTGGATTTTGATCTACCCTTGGAACCACAAGTTCCCCCCAGATCAGGGGGGCATTGCCAGGTCAGTGGGAATGGGGGTGTCCTCACCATTTTGACGTGCATGGGTCTGTCAAAGAGCAGCTGCCCATTGAACATGGCTGGGGGTCGTTAAGGATCGTTGTTCAAGCACTGAGGGCTCTGACTGGGAGCACAAAAACCCCTCAGAAAATCTCATCTCCTCAGTTATCATTCACAGATTATCCCAAATCCTACTGCCTTCTCCAAAACTAAAAAGCCTTGAAATGCAAATGTACTGAACATTCCAAAAAAAAAAGGCTTTTTGAAATGTCTGGCTCACACAAGGTTTAGTGAGTGCAGTGCAGAAGGGAATTAACACTCAAACAGAAACTTTGGGAAAGGAAAGAGGGAGTATTTTCTTCCTATCCATACCATAACCAGGAGCTGAGAGAGTAATACCTGGAATTTTATTGCTGTTTGGTTTCTAGGTGGCAAATCATTGCTTGGCCAGTGAAAGGGAACAGGAACAGCAAAACACCAGCTCCATATGCCGTGGCACAGGGACCTTTCCCCTTTCCAGACAAATCTTTTCAGAGAATTGCATTTTAATACTAATTACAACCTAGAGACAGAAACTCATCTGGGATAGAAGTACACTTATCCATGTGGGAAAGAGAATTTCCTTTGCTAAAGATCCTGAGCCAACTGCAACACTTCCTTCAAGAAGGAGAAGTGAAAGAGAGACAAAATTCCACTTCCCATCCGCTACAACTTGACCTTCCCTGCCACGGCAACATCCTCCTTTGGAATACAGTCCCCCCTCTCCCCTGCTGTGTTTCCTGGGCTCCCTGCCCCATGCCCAGTTTGCTGCCAAGGATACAGATGGCCTGCACGGCCTCGATGGCCTGCTCGAAGGTGACAGTGCCGATGCCGCGGCTCTTGCCGTCCTTGTCCTCCAGGATGTCGGCCCGCACCACCACCCCAGCCATGCTGAACACCTCCTTCAGCTTCTTCCAGCCCACCTTGTAGTCCAGCTGGAAAACAGGGCATCGTTGGAAATGCAAGAGAGATTTCCATGAGGAAACAGCTTTAGTGGGCTCCTGTCCTTCCCTGGTATTGGCACTGAAGTTGTCAGAGAGCTGAGATAAAATTCAATCAAAGCACAGAGGTTTGCTCAAAAATCCCAATTAACAGGCACTGTGGTACACCTTAACTGAGAACCTCCTTTGCACAGAGAATCAACAGGACACAGAGGAACTTTTCCTGGAAATGCCAAGGCTTTTCCTCCCTCAGATTTGCCCCAGCTGAGAGGCTCCCGTGCTGGATTTGCAGCAGGGGGTGCCCAGCACTCACGTTGGCCACGAAGACGGTGCTGCCGAGGCGGCCGGCCTGCAGGGCGTGGATGATCTCGTTGGGGATGTTGGGGTTGTTCAGGATGCTGGGGGGGATGTTGATCATGCCAGGGCCGCCAGGGCCGGGCCCGATGCCCATCCCTCCTGCTGCCATCACCTTCTGCATGGCCCTCCTGGCGTGCTCCCCGTCAGGGTCCTGGGGGACACACACACACACACTCAGATCAGATCCCCCGGCCACCAAGGTCAGTGCCAGGGCTCCAACAGGCACAGACAGGAGTTTCCCTTTATCCCAGGATGTCTGCTCCCTAAGCATTCCCAGCCAACTGCCTCCCTTTCATTGTCAGTCAATTTACTTTATTTTAGCCAACACCCAGCACCCTTTTATCATTTAAATGATACCTTTATTATTGGTACCCTTTGTTATCGGAGTTATTCCTCCCCAGGCATTTACCTGGTTCCCAAGGTGTTTATCCATCATTAATACCAAGAGCAAAACTCTGTTACACCTGTTCCAAACCCTGATAAACCCCCAGTGCCACTGGAAAGGGTTTGGAATGAACTCCCAGGAGTTCATTGACTGGCTGTCAACAGCAAAGCCACTAAAATGGAAACACATCTTTGAGGTATTCCAGGAAAAAGCTGATTCTATGGAATTGTTGGTGGAATCCATTCATTCTGATGCAGAACTCAAAGGGAAGTTTGTAAAGAACAAACATGGAGGTTTCTGTGTCAAATCATTAACAAAGGAACTGCAATTAAAGCCAAACTCCTGCTTTGTCCCCACATCAAATTTAGTCTTGATAACCACAAGTTCAGCAGTGGTTAAAACGATTAGGAAAAGGCTGACTGGGGTTTTTTATCCTATTTAAGTCCTGCTTTCTGTCCATTATCCTCTGAGTCAGCCCCAAACCCTTAACAAGAACTCCCCCTTCCCCCTCTGCCAGAACAGATCCCCTCCTTACTTCTTTCACTTTCAGGGGTCTCCCACCAAGACTGTGCTTGTTCAGAACTTCAGCAGCCTTTTTCATGCTCTCCTCCATCTTGAACTCAACCACCCTGCGGGGACACAACACAGCTCAGGATGCTTTGCTTGAAAAAGTCTCCTTGGATTTCTGGTAAAAATTCAGAGTGAACTTACGCGCATCCCTGGCGAGGTGATTTCCCAGGGCAGTCACAGGGAGGAGGGAAGAGAGAAGAAAGAAAGTCAGTGAAAGCCCAAATCACACACAACTATTTTATTATTAAAGCCAAATCACATCAGTTAAGCCCTACCAGCGAAAATAAATGTAACCTTACACAGGCAAGCCTCCAATAGTGGAATTCCATAACTTCTTATGCCTTAACAGGATTAACCTGGGGTCTCTGAGCTTGTAACAAACACTAAATCCCGACTCTCCGAGAAATACCACACGCTTCCTGTGACCTGCTCCTCCCTGGCATACAGCAAAACCCTCCACACTCTCACCCTAAATCCATATCCTTCAGGACACTTAGGAGTGCTCCTACTGTCTTCCCTGATCCTGGGCTCAAGGCCCATGAAGGCACTGAACATTTACATTTAGGAATTTCCCTCTGGCCCAGGAAGTGGAGTTTGCAGCACCTGCTGTTGCACCCTGGCCCTTCCGAACTCAGCCAACCACTCGAGTGACTTTTCCAAAGCACAGGAATATTCCAGAGCCCTGTCCTGCCTGCTGGGCTCCAGGGTCACACGGCCAACGCCAACGGCACGCAGGGAACAGCTCCTGACTGCAGAGCCCACCCCACCTCCTCCCATCCCACAGCACTCCTGACCTAGAGCCACTGCACATCCACACTCTGAGCCTCCCTGGCCTCCTGTCCAGCACACAGAAACATTTCAGGTAGAAAATCCACAAAGAAACTCTCAAACACTTACCCTTGACTTTCCTTCAGCGTCCATTAAGAGCTCCACGTATGTTACCTCACCAACTACAAATCAGATTCCAGACGACACAGATACCAAGGGAGAAAAGCCAAGAAAACAATGGGAATTTAGAACAATCAACAACCGTGTATGGAGCCTCTGCCTTATAAGAAAGCCCAGAAACACTCCATGTTCTCTAGACCACAAAACTGGACAATTACAGGTATGCAGTAAAGGCTTCAAGCACTTCAATATGTTCTTGGTTTTCCTCCACCTCAAAGGACAAATTTCCAGAGTTCCCTGGATCTTTAGTGCCCACTCATTACCTGAGGCAACCCAAGCCCATGGGAAAGGCTGCAGGAACAAGTTTCCTTCACTTCCCACAGGATGCAGTCCTGGATCCATAATCCAGAACTTCGGGTGACTTTGTTTGTGTCAGGATTTAAGACAAAAAAGGAGTCACACTGAATCAACAGATCAAGAGATCACTGCCTGCCATTTCTTTTAATAGGTTTTTTTAAAGCCACAATAAATTATATTTTAGCATTAAAACCTGCCATATTTGCTCTCAAGACAAAACTGTCAACAGCAGAAGGTAGTTCATGGAAACTCCACCTTTCCTCACAGGATTGGGATTGCCTCTCTAGGACCAAATAACCCTGCCAGGGACCTCCAGAATACAACTACCCAAATGGCTGCTGCCTTTGAAGGGACTGGCACACAGAAGAATGGAATAAACACTTAAAAAATAATTATTGTTTCTGGTTTTAGAAGTCCTAGGGTTTAAATTTAAACCAGGAGGACTCCAAGCTGTATTATCTGGACAGTGGAATGTTTTATTTGTGGGAAACCACGAGCCAGTTGAGTATGAATAGTTTAACTGGAGCAAGGAACTGGGGTTTCACAAGACTCTGCCAGGCACAGAGGGAGGTGCTCAGCCTGACCTTCCCAGGCCCAGCAATTTATAGGACACTGTGGAAAACTGACAGCCCAGAAGGGCTCTCCTGAAGCTGGGAAAAAAAACAGGAATGCTTAATGAAACCACTGGTTTGTAATCTCCACTTCTTATTTTAAACAATAATTTAGCAGTAAGAGCATTCCAGCCAGAGAACAGGCTGAACAGCTCTGATCCACTCCTGCTTTTGGGAGGACAATGTTTGAGGCTGGAAAAGGCTGGGAAGTCCCTCTGAAAGGGACTCCACTGGGGTGTCCATTACCACCCACAGCTCCAGCAGCTGGATCCACGTTGGGATGGAGCCTAACAAGGAATTCCAGCTGTAATCCCTCTGAGCTCCCACAGCACACGTGGGACTGTCCCCAAGGAGTCCTGGGGGCTCAGCACTGCCACGAGGTTCTGTTGCCATCCAGCTCAACAGCAGCAGCCAGAGTCCAACCACAGCTGGGGCAGGATTCACCAATTCTTCCCTGGTGAGCTCCACTCCAAAACCTCTCTGAGCCACAGCTTCCAGGTCTGGCACTCCCCGGAGAGAGGGCTCTCCTCTCCCAGCCACTGCACCTACAGCTCCTCACAAACAGCTCCCCAAGGAGTTTGCCAAGCTTGAGGATATCCAATACAATTGAACACCTGCTCTTGTAACCAATCCCTGACTCTGAAGCACAAGATCTCCAGGAATATCTTGGAAAGTTAAATCTGTGCCAATTTTGCTCAGAGCTTCCTGCTGGAGCCTTACAGATACATGAAAATCCAAATATCCAGCCTGAAGCAGCTGCTTTGCTCTAAAGGACACCTGAACTTCCTGAAGAGCCCAATTTCAGAACAGCAGGAGGGGGGAATGACACACCCACTGCAACAGCTCTGAGCCAAGACAGAGCCCACAACCACTGCCATGAAAATGCACTCATTTCACCTTAAAATGTGTCAGAGGAGCCAACCCAACCCCTCTGCCAGGAGAACGTTGTCTGCAGCTGGAAAAGGAAACTTTTTTTTTAAGAAGCTAGGCTGGGTCACATTTTTTTTGGAGTTTTGGGGTGTTTTTCTAGATCCCAAACCACAGGATGCCATGGAAAAGTACCAGGAGCAGATATCCACGTGCTAGACCCAGATTAATGCCCAGTGAGCCTGGCAGGATTCCCTTGTGCCAGAGAACAGCTGGATTCTGACAGGGAACATCCCACAGCCACAAGTGGAGAAATTTCATCCAAGCACAAAAACTGTTACTTCAGGAGCTTCCCACGGGAGGAAACTTCCAAAAGACACTGGCTGCAAGTCACTGCAGGTTCAGTTAAAGAACATGTTCCCCATGGTGTCTTTAAGACTTAATGTAGGGGAGACTGATTTATGGATTTATCTGAACCTCACACTTAAAGTTTGGAAATGCGGCTTTTCCCAAACCAAGAGACTGGAGCAGAATTTACTGCAATAACCAGAAATCCAAACTGAAGGAAGCTTCAGTGCTGTTCATCACAGGCACTATTTTTAATCCTCTTTAAAACTTTGCATCACTTCCCAAAGTTTATCAGTTTATTGGGCTGCTCCAGCAGAATTCCAATACTCTGCAGGGCCTGCCCAGGAAGCTCAGATCAGGGATTCACAAGGTGACCTGAGGCCCCGAAGACACATCTGGGAACTCCCCAGAACAAGCTCAGACAGAAATAACAACTTTAGCTCAGGCAATTTGATTTAAACAGTTTGTGACAAACCAAAGAGCTCTGAGAGGTGTGAAAGGTGCAGAGAGGGAAGTGGGAGCAAGCACAGAACTGGGACAAGGGAAATGCTGTGTAGCAGTTAATCCTTGGCCTCCAGGGCCAAAAGTAAATACTAAATATGGAAGGAAAACCCCAAACTGGCTGGATGTCTCCTCATCTTCTGAAGAATGAGTGATCCAAGAGGATCAAAAAGCTTCACATTTGCAATGTGAGGCAAAGCAGAGCTGGCCACAGCTCCTCCCTCATTTACAGGTAATAGCTTGGGACAGGCAGCCCCTGCAAAGTTACAGGGGAGAGAAGAGGAGCAAGTTTTACACATGCAAAGCTTTGGCTGAAAAGGGAAAAGGAAAACCTTCCCAAAGCAGAGACAGCAGTCAGCAATTCTGTCACAGATGGGGAAGGGAAACTTCCCTTTTACAAGAGAACACCCAGACAAAGTGGTGATTTAGGCTCTTGAAGAGCTCAGGCAGCAGAGGGAGTGAAAATCTCCCTGCAGCCAGGGAAGGGCTGAGATTCCTTGCAAAGACAGTGAAAGCCCAAGGGAAACAGAGCAACTCATGAGAGACTTCAGCAAAAGGAAGGAGGAACAGGCCAGGGGCAGAACAGCACATTCCTTCCCCATCCCTCCCTCCCTGACTCCCCAGAACTCCACACTGTGACCAAACCCTGGGGACTCTGCACTAAGGTAACACCTTGTGTCTGCCAGCAAAACGAGGGAGTTCCAAACAAGAACATCTCTTCATTCCATTACCAACATTCCCACTGCATACCTGTAATTGAGCTTCTCCAACCAATCCACTGGGATGCCCGAGCCACGGCGTGGGGAGAGAGAGAGAGGTGGCACCTGGAGCAGCCTGGCCACTCCCAGGCTGCAGGAACAGCAGCACCTCCCCGAGCTGAGCTCCTGCTGCTACAGCAGCCCTGCAGAGCCCTCACACACCCAGGGCTTCCCCTTGGGCACAGAATTCCACCTGCTCCCAGAGCCTGGGACGTTTGGCCTGGCGTTCTTACGCTTCCGAAGCAAGAATTCCAAGGGGTCGGAGTTCCTGGGGCTTGGAACTGCTCTGCCTCGGGACAAGGCCTGAGCACAGCTCGAGAGCAGCACTTTGGGAGAAGTCCAGAACAACTCCATGGCAAATGCAAACACTTGGATTCATCAGCAGTGCCAAACCCCGGGAATGATCCCAGTTTTAGCAGGACAAGCCCTGCAGCCAGAAGGAAAAGGCTCCAATGTTCCCCTAGGAGCATCTGCTAGAATGAGCAGCTGAACAGCCCGGCAGGAAACAATCTCAGCCCAGCCTCTGCCATCCACGGGAACTGGAGAGAAACCACCAGACACTGGGAACGGGATCCAACACAGCACAGAGCTGGACAGCTCCACACCCGGAACACCAACAGCTCTGGGGCAGCCACGGGGCACTGAGGGCTCCATCCATAATCAGGGCCTGCTCAAGCAGCCCTTGAGGCTGACACTCTTGCCATGGCATAAAACCACTGCTGCCTCTCAAACAGCCCCTCATTAGGGAAGCTCCCAGTCCCGACGGCTGATCCACAGACTCTGTTCCCTTCTGCCGCTGAAGACCAACAATTGAAACCCTCTGGAACTTTGTTTTCCCCTTCTTTAGGCCACATCTCAAACACCTGAGCTGTCAGTCCTTACCCAGCTCCAGCACAATGACCACTGCCCGCTACCCTGGCTGAGGCTCTGCATCCAGAAGTGCCCCACAGGAAATGTTGTGCTGTTACTCTGAACTTGGTTTAGATATTTAAAGGCTGGAGAAGCCAAGGATTTTCTTGCCACTCCACTGCACTCCCAAGGTGACTTGAACACTAGAAAGCTGGGCACCAGCCTGAAGAAATGACACCACTTTAGACTTGTCACTACCTGAGTACTCAGCTCAATCTCTTCATCTTCCTCAAGAGATGAAGGCGTTCAGGTCAGCAAAGGCAGCTCCCATCCACATGGGAATTAAAGGGAATTGTGGAAGGGGGAACACCACAAACCTGATTTCCAAAGCCCTGATTCCGCTGCAGCACATGCCAAAGCACCAACCTGAATTTGCAGGTCACCCTTAAACACATTGAACTGCAACCAATGGCAGAATGGCTCTTGAAGCCAGCCCAAACCCCTGCGAATCTGGGGACACAGCTGGATATCCACACACCAGAGCAGGACGTAACCACCTGAATGCCCAAAAAACATTAAAATGCTTCAGAAAGTTCTGCTGCACTTCAAGGCTAAAATCTGCTGAAAGCCTGGGGTTGGATCCCTAAGGAAAGCACTGCTAATCCTGGGATGAGGCTCTATCAGCTGCATGCCACAGGCCTCCACAGGAACCATCCCCTGGAAGGCTGCCAGGGACGAGGCTGTGCAACACCCAGGAGGCTTCGGGAAGAGCTTTCCCAACCTCGTGTGGCCAAGTGCACGCAGAGGTGCAAGTGCTGAGCTACAGACAGAGCCAGGCACGGGCTGGAGCACAGACAGCCTCTCCACCTGAGCTGCACTTTACCTTTCTCTTTGACCAGGTCCTTCAGGGACTGCCACTTGACGTCGAAGGGGATGTTGGTGATGAAGGCTCGGTACCTCTTGGCGGGGTTGGCGTAGGGCTCGAAGCGGTTCCCTCCCCTCTTCATCCCCTTCTCCTTCTTCTTCTCATTGGGAGTCGGGCGCTCGCCTTCGCTGCAAGGAGAGAAGCCCTGTGAGCTGCTGGGGCTGCAGCAGGGCCACCAGCCCCAGAGGGAACAAAACCAGAGCTGCAGCACCGAACCCCAGAGCAGTCTGGGTGGGAAGGGACCTCAAAGCCCAGCCCTTCTTGAAAGGAAAAAAACCAAACCAAGGGAACAAAAAGCTTCAGCCTCAGTCTTACATAAGTCCCTTCGCTAATCCAATTAATCTCCTTGCTCACTCAGTGCAGCTGGAGAAGATGCACCAACACATCTTGAGGAGGAATTCAGAACACATCAGATAAAAAACGCTGAAGTTTCTACAATCTCTCTGTCCTGAGCTTTTCCCAACCTAGCACCTGTGCAGCCCTGCAAATTCTTGGTCTAAAATCCCAGGAAATCCCTTCAGGACCATTTCAATCCCTGAACACACACAACAGCCTGCAGGGAAAAAGGAAATGAAGAATGTAGAGGCCTCTGAAGGTTCCTTTTGATAATATTTCTATTCTCCCTGCTTCTATCACCCAGCAGCCAAAGCTTCTCCAGACACAGGGATGGGAATTTTCCAGTCTTTCTCTCACTGAACTTTTTTAAAGCTTCTTAATTAATGAAACAATCAAAACTCCAAAATTAGACTTGAAATAGGACAATCCTTTTTCCACCTTCATTTCTGTTTCTGTTTCACTTTCCAGTTACACAAAATGTAGCTGTGTTAAAAGCTGCACTCAGATTTTAGTTGTTATTTCTGAAACTGGATTTCCCCAAGGCCACTGGGAATGTGCCCACATGAACGTTGGTGTTATCCCTGTGGAAATGAGAGCTCTGCCACGTGGAGCTGGATATTCCAAACAGAACTGCACCTGCAGACACAAACAAATTCCCTGGAGGCATCCCAAATGTAACAGGGTCAGGAAAGCCAAAATCACAGCAGAGATATATCTTTATTTATACTTCCAGGAATTAACTGGCTTCTCATGCAGACAAACTGCTGATTCCATGCTCCCAGGAGTGGTGGGAACAGAATCCAGGGTGGGAACACCCTTCCCTGTCCCTGGGATGTCTCTGCCCCTGCCTGGCTCAAGCTGCACAGTCAATGAAATCGTGTCTGTCAGTATTTTACTGCCCAAAGCACAGTCTGACTATTCTCCAATGGAAAAAAAAATAAATATGGATCTTTTTCCCCTAAAGCGACAATTGGAAAGCTGTTCCTGGTCTCGGGAAGCACAAATCCAAGCTCAAGTCTGCAGCAGGAATCACAGCACACCAGGTTCAACCTGATTCTTATCAGCCCCCATAAAACCGAGGCCAAAAACGCCCTGAGGGAGAGAAATCCTTTCTATTCAGTGGATTTGTACCAAAACCGGCTTTGCCAACTGCAGAATTTTCATCGAGCACCAACACGAGGAAGTGGGAAGCAGCAGAGGCTTTTTGTGCCCTTCATCCCCACGTCTACAGAGCCGGAACTGCAGCGCTGCTGATTCTGGTTTGAATTTCTCTAACGTTTTACCGAGGGATTGCGCAACCCCTCCCCGGCACCACCTCAAACTCTCACCCTCGAGGTGTCTGCGCTCCTAAATCCCCTCACACGTAAATCACCCCCAAAAAGGAGCACACTGGGCTCCAAAGCGAGCAGCAGGATGAGCGGGGTGCAGAGAGCAACGGAGTTCTCACAACTTACTGACAGCACAAAAAGTAATGAACTTAAACACCCCCACGCTGGCATAGGGAGGCCCAAACTCCACCAGAACTCAGCAGCAGCTTTTCCTGAGGGGATGGGGGTGATCCCAGGGCTCCCTGCCCGCCGGGACCGGGCCCAGAGCGCCGCAGGAGCCCCGGAGGCGCCTTCGGGACGGCCCCGCCCGGGATCCCGAGGCGTGCCCGGAGGGAGCAGCAGCCGCAGCGCCAGGAGCGGGCCCGAACCGGTATCGACCTCTCCGGGACCCCTCGCCGGCCCCGGTCCGTCCCGCCGCCCTCAGGCCGGGCCCAGGAGCGGGGAGGCCGCACGCGGCCCCTCGGCCCCACCGGCAGCGCGGCCCCTCACGGCCCCCCTACCTCTTG
>JAYDZK010000114.1:713797-724551 GCA_034509185.1 Euphonia xanthogaster | reverse complement strand
CCCAGAGCAGCTGGGGCTGCCCCTGGATCCCTGGCAGTGCCCAAGGCCAGGCTGGATGGGGCTTGGAGCAGCCTGGGGCAGTGGGAAGTGTCCCTGCCCATGACTTTCCAGGTCCCATCCAATCTCAGCCATTCCCTGATTCCACAAGGCAGCCATTAGAAAGAAGAAAACATTTAATACTTTCATTCAGAGATACAAGTCAAGAATTGTGGGTCATCATTTTTTTCCCCTAAAAACCAGGAGAAACCATTAAAAAAAAAAAAAAAAGAAAAAAAAACACAAAACAAAAACCAAACTAAAACCAAAAAAAAGATGTAGCGAGGTGTCCCAGCTGACAGAACGCATTTCAATCCACCTGAGCGGGAGCCAGCGTCCCCCACCGGGGAGGGGACAGAGGGAAGGGCCCCCAGGACTCCGGTCCCCTGGGCTCCCTGCCCTGCTGGGAGCAGGGGGGGCTGCCCTGTGCCCCCCCCCGGGGCCGGGGTCACTGCTTGGGGGTCAGACACACGTGGACATGCACAGACCAAATCCTTACAGAGAACGGGAGCAGGAGCAGCAGGGATGGGGACACTGCAGGGACAGGGACACTGCAGGGACAGGGACACTGCAGGGACAGGGTGCTGCAGGGACAGGGACACTGCAGGGACAGGGTGCTGCAGGGACAGGGTGCTGCAGGGACAGGGGTGCTGCAGCACAGCCCTGCACAGCTGGGGCTCACACAGCAGGGCCCATCCCAGCCCCAGCAGGGGAAGAACCCACTTTTGCAGCAAGCACTGCCCTGCAGCCCCGTGCCAACCCCATGCCCACCTCCCGGCCAGGAAAAGCACAGCAGAGGGAGAAGGGCTGGCAGAGGTGCCACCGAGATGAACCATCCCTTCTCCCAGCAATGCAGGGGCAGAGGGGTGCCTGGCCCCCCAGGGAGGGTGGCTGTGGCAGGGTGGGAGTGCAGGGAAGGCACCTGAGGGCCAGGTGAGCTCCAGCCACAGGAGGAATCCCAGGAAGGGGCAGAGCCCTGGGCAGAGGAGCCACGACCTCTGCCCCACCAGAGAGACAGCCTGGGCTGTGGCCCAGTTCCTCCCCTTCCTGATGATCCTCCAGGTGTGACCGACTTGGGAGAGTTTGTAGCAGGAAAAGCCTGAGGTCCAGGAAAAAAATACGGGCAGAAGGAGCAGCGCCCCCTCCTGGGGTTGAGATCTGTGGGGAGGGGGCCAGGCAGGCAGGGGACATCCCTGCTGTCCCTCCAGCATGGGCAGGGATGGCTCTGAGCCCCAGGCAGGGCTCTGCTCCTGCCCTGCAGGGCTGCCTTAGTGTTCTCTGTGTGTTTTAGTGTTGCTGTGCCCCAGCTCCCCTCCCCTGATCCCCCCGGGATCCCTCTGGGATCCATGGGGACAATGGGGAATGGGGGAGCGTTGGCTGGGGTGGGAGGGTGGGGCTGGGGCTGGCCCTGCCCCGGGGCCATCCGTGTGCCAGGACACATCCTGGCTGTGCCACTGGGGTCACCCCCGTGCCCGGGACACATCCTGGCTGTGCCACTGGGGTCACCCCTGTGCCCAGGACACATCCTGGCTGTGCCACTGGGGTCACCCCTGTGCCCGGGACACATCCTGGCTGTGCCACTGGGGTCACCCCTGTGCCCGGGACACGTCCTGGCTCTCCCACCTGCCTCATCTGGGTGCTGGACCCAAAGGAAAGACGGGAAGTGGGGAGGGACAGGGACAAGGACAGGGACAGGGCAGTGCCAGTGGCACGGCCGGGGCTGGGGGCGCACAAAGTACCGAAGTTCAAGCACCAGAAGGACAAAAAAAAAAAAAAAAAAGGAAAATAACCAAATTCACGGGGGGAAGGGGCCGTGGGACCCTTCTGGTTTGTTCCCTGGTAGCGCCTGGCCCCGAGGGGAGGCGGGGAGGGCGGAGCTGGAGCTGGAATGGAGCTCGGGACACTCGGGGCGGAGCGGCGCCGTTTCACTGAGGTAGCGGGACCAGCACTTCCACGTAGTTGAGCGGGAAGAAGCCGGACTGGCCGTGGATCATCCCCTCGTACCAGTTCTCGTCGATCTGGTTCGTCAGGGTGATGATGTCGCCCTCCTTGAAGCCCAGCTCGCCGTCGTTCTCGGGCTCGAAGTCGTAGAGGGCTTTGCAGCAGGGCTGGTCCAGGGGGGCTGCGGGGACAGCGGGGACACGTCACAGGAGCCACAGGGCCCTGGCACCGGGCACTCCTGCCACGGGCTCTCATCCTGCCTGGCCTGGCAGGGCTGGCTCCCCTGGCCCTTCCCTGCTCCCCGCAGGTCCCAGCCCTGCCTGCCAGAGCCGAGTGCTGCTCCCGCCTGCACCTCCTGCATTCCCACCTCAGCGGGATGGCAGACAAGCCACCGGAGCTGAGAACCTGCCCTGGAGCTCGGCGGTGGGCTTGGACACGGAGGGGGACTCTGGAGGGCTCACCCCACACCTGAGGGTGACAGGAGGGACAGGACAGCAGCTGCCTCCCTGGCCACGGGGCCTCAAATCCGTGAGCAGCCCCTCAAACTCAGGAGAAGCCCGAAATCTCATCCTCCAGCTCAGCTCCAGGATTTAAGCATCACCTTTTGGCAAAGGGGATTTTCTGTGGGATTTCCTGTTGCTCACTCTGTGCACTGACATTATGGGACTCAGCTTTGGAGCTGGGAGAATCCCAGTGGGAAGAGACAGAGCTAAGAGAGACCTCCAGGGCCGGCAGGACCCCCCAGCCCTCCCCAGTGTGCTGGAGCTCTCCCAGCCAGGGCAAGGGAATGGAGCAAGGGCACATCCCTGTAAGTGTCCAAGGCCAGGCTGGACAGGGCTTGGGGCAGCCTGGGACAGTGGAAGGTGTCCCTGCCCATGGCAGGGGTGGAATGAGATGGTCTTGAAGGTCTCTCCCAACCCAAACCATTCCATGATTCCAGGACCCACAGCAAGGGAGGGCCCAGCATGGGAAGAGCACTCAGAAATCACCACAAGCAGCAGCCAGACACTGATGGGAGAGAACTCCCCAAACCACCAGGCTGGCCCCACCACCACGGCCCTGCTCCAGGCTCCTTCCCAGCACAACAGCTCCAAGCCCCAGCCCCAGGATCCCTGCAGGAGGAACCACGGACCCCACATCACCCCACACCCCACAAACTCCACGAGCTGAGGCTCTGCCTCCTCCCTCCAGCCTTCCACAGGGACACGGGGAGCAGGAGTGGGAGAGATCCAGGCTGGGTGCTTGTAAGAACAGGGAAATCCTTGAGGTGTCTGATGTCTCGTGGGAAAGCACCTGATCCCTGGGGATCAGGACATGCCTGGGTGCTGGGAGCTGCTGCAGCTCCTCCGGGCGAGCCAGGCCCCGCTTCTGGGGGAGGAAAATCCCCAAAAAATCCCACTGGAGCATGGCTGGGTTAATTCAGGGCTCAGCTCAGGCTCAGCACGGAGGGATGAGCAGCTCCAAGGAGCAGCAGCAGCAGGGAGGAGCAGCCAGGAGGGACGGGGAGAGGAGGCCACACAGGGAGCAGTGCAGAGGGAGGAAACTCACGGATACTCCTGACGGAGGCCCGGGACGGCTTGTCCGACCGGAAAGAGGCGGAAGCTGCTTCCAAACAAAAGAGAGACATGCTTAAACCAACGGGAGACAGGGACAGGCAGGGCCCAGGGGGGTCTGTCAGGAGGAACAGCAGGGCCCCCATGCTGTTAGGAACACGCCAGCATCAGGGAGGGAGGGAGGGATGCAGCGGGATGGAAGACAAGGAGGGAGGGAGGAAGGAAGGGAGGGAGGGGGAGAGGCTTCAGTTTTCCTGTCTGGCACTGACAGCGAGAGGCCCAGACTGGAGACCCCTCTGGCACATCCCCAAAGCCAACACAGCAAAGGCTCCTGGGTCCCAGGAGAAAAGAGCCCGATCTAGAGGCATTCCTGACGTTTTCCAGAGCCACAGGCTTGTGCAGGAGCATCCAGCACAGCAGGAACATCCTGTGCAGGCAGAGCAGCTGCCCTCCTTCCCTGGGAGGCTGCTCCAGAGGCACCAGGGAACACCTGGGACAAGGTTACCTGAGACTTTGGGGGTGGGGTTGCAGGAGAAGCCCCCGTTGGACTGGTCAGGCTCCCTGAAGTCGTAGGTCTCCCTGGGCTTGGGTTTGTATTCCCGCTTGGGACGTGAGGAGGCCTCCCTCATCCTGGGACAGGGAAAAGCAACGTGGCTCAGTGCAACCAGGAATGAACAGGAGGGGACCAACACAGTGCTTATCCTGCTGGGGGGCTGCACAGGGCAGGAAGGGGTTTGGAGACAGGGATTTGCACAAGTGCCTGTGCTGGAGCCTTTGGAAGGTGGGACTTGCCCAGGGTTTGGGAGCTGCCCTTTGAGAGGGCCCACACATCCCAGGCTTTGCTATGGAATGCTCAGGAATTCAGGCCAGCAGAGGACACTCGTGCTGTAGTCTGAAAGCTCAGACTTGGCAGAATCCTCCCAGCTCCTCCCAGTTCAGAGCAGGCACGGGATCCACTCTGCAGCTTCTCCCAGGAGGGAAGAGCAGCAGGGCAGCACTGCCAGATCCTCCCCAGAGTGGGGAGGCTGAGGAAGGAGAGGTGGGATGAGCCTTCCTCAGCCAGGATTTGGGCTGGATCAGACACCCAACTAAACTCAAGTCCCACTTGGAACAGGCAAAGGAATTGGCTTTTTCAAGGCCAGGTTGGACAGGGCTCAGAGCAGCCCAGGGTAGTGGGAGGTGTCCCTGCTCTGTGAGCCCCAAGGTCCCTTCCAACCCCATCTCTTGTGGGACTCTGTGATTCCAAGGGGGGCTCAGGCGTTTCCAGAGGAACCACAGGGACTCACCTGCGCTTGAGCTTCTCTGCCAGCTCGTCCAGGATCTGCACGGCCTGCCTGTGGTAATCCAGCTGGGCATCCACCAGGGCTGACAGCTGGCTCACCTGCTCAATCTGGGCAACACCAGGCTGGCATCAGCACCTGCTGCCAGCTGGACACTCCTGCACTGCCCTGGGGCAGCCGTGGGGAGCCCAGGAGGAGCTCTGGGGTTTGCCTGAGACTGCACAGGACAGAGCCCACTCCTGCCACTCCGGGCTTGCCAGCTGGGAAATCCCTCCCAAACCCTTCCCAGCTGGGTTACCTCCCAAGCTGATCCTCCCACCACCCCGAGAGGAGCCTGTTTGGTGCCAGGCACGGGCTCTGCTCTGGCCAAGAGCTGGGTCAGGGCCTGTCCCATCAGCTCTGGGCTTCCCAGAGCAGAAGCACACTCAGGAGGAGTGGCAACTGGTGTGTGATCAGTGCCTCCCTCAGGATGTCCCACCCCAGGGACACAGAAGCCCCCAGCTCTGCTCTCCCACACTCACATCTGTCTCCAGGAGGTTGTGCATGCTGGTCTCTGCCACTTCCTTGGACTCCTCAAACTTCTCCATGGCCTGCCGCAGCTCCTCGTCCGGGATCTTGCCCTGACGCTTCTTCTTGTAGTCGAAGTCCAGGCGCCTCCCCTCCAGCTTCTTGAGGTGGTGCTGGGGGAGGATGGAGAGAACAGGGAAGAGGGAGAAGCCAGAGGCTTGGGAGGGCAGCTCCAGTTACAGGCTGAGTTCATCGGTGTCAGAAACCTGATCTCCTGTGGCGCCCACCTTTGCTCCAGGTGGGAGAGAGGCCCTGGGGTGCGATGGGGGAATGATTCCAGACCCTTTCCACTGAGGAAAAGGCTGCAGAGCAGCCAGGTCTGCTCCCCACAGAAGCTTTTTGGGAAGGTGAAGAGCTGTGCTGCTCCTTTTAGCTCCCCAGGAGCTGCAGGGATCTCTGGACAGCAGGAGTGTGGGTTCTGGGCACTGCACCCCTGGATCTTAGGGCAGGGATGTTTAAAGTAGCCCCATGGAACTGGGTACAGACAGGCACTGAGGAAACTTGGTGGTCATTTCACCCAGGACAGCAGTGACAGTGAAAACTCCCTCAGGAGACTGGCCTGGGGAACTGGAGGTTGGGATGGATCCTGTTACAAGGCCTGCACTCGTCTGTGTGTGGCACTGGGAGCTGCTGAGCTCCCTGTTCTCCCAGGGAGACCCCAGAGGGCTCCTTGTGATGCTGAGTAGGGACCTGAGGGGAGCTTGCTCAGAGCTTGGAGCCCAAATTGATCCCATCTGGGAGCTCCCAGCACTAAGAACCCAATTCAGCAAGCCCAGAAGGGGTGCTGGGATGCATTCCCATGGCACCCTCCATCAAACACGGCAAATGGAGAACCATTCCAACCTGCATGCAGCCTTTTGGGCTGCTCAGGAGCAGCAGGAGCAGCGCTGAGCAGGGAGGAAATACCAGAGAGTCTGGAGGGAGAAAACACACAGAGTGCAGGCAATTCCTGCCAGCCCCTGGTTCCCAGCACTGCAGAGCAGGCAGCTCCGTGCCCCAACAGCCAAAGAGCCCAGAGAGCAGGGAGATGAGAGGAGAGCAAAGCACAGGGGGTTTACCTGGATCTCTTTCAGGTCCTTGTCACACAGGTTCTGCAGGGGATCAATGAAGTTTTGTTTGACCTCAATGTCCAGCGAGTCCTTCACCTCCGCCAGGCGTTTCATGGATTCGCCGGCGTCGAGGAGCGCGTCCCCTGCAGGGAGGGCAGCAGGGACAGGGACTCAAACAGAGCCTGAGGCCCAGGCACCTGCCTCAGATCCCTGCCTTCTTCCTTCTCAGCAGGAAGCCCTTGTGTGCCCCACAATCCTGGAGTGGTTTGGGTTATAAGGACCCTAAAGCCCATCCAGGGCCACCTTCCACCGTCCCAGGTTGCTCCAAGCTGGCCTTGGACAGTCCCAGAGCTCAAAGTCACTCACTGAAACCTGTGCAGTTCCACCCTCTTCTAAGGCTCTGGCCACTCTGACACTTAAGCCAGGCAGACTTGCAGCAAAGCATATTCAGCAATGGCTTTTTAGTGCAGAGGAAACATTTAGAGATGAAATTATTCCTGTGCAGCTTTGGCAAAAAAAAAACAACAATTTCAGCAGAGCATGAACACAGGAAAATACATGAGTGAGAGAGAGGGTCAAGGGAAAACATCTCTCCACTGTCCAGCTGGAAAAATCAATAGGCCAGAAGTGTTATTTCAATTGTAATAACTCTGAATAACCTGGAAGGGAGGGATGGAGTCCTCAATGCTGCTTCAAGGCCATTAAGGAAATAGAGCTCGGTGTGCTCTCCTAAAAGCCTCCTTCCCTTGCTCTCCCCAGACCGTGCGAGCCAGGATTGATGCAGAGCTCTGAGCTGGCCAGGGAGGATCTCCAAAATCCTCTGTCAGTTCCAAGAGCAGCCAGAGGTTTTTAATTTTCCTGAGGCGAGGCAGCTCCTCCCTGCCCTGGCAGAGCCAGCTGTGCTGCCAGGGGGCCATCACGTGCGCTGGCCGAGGCTCCAGGGGATTAAAACTGATGTCACCAAAAGGCTTCACCCCCTCCTCCCTGCCAGTCACACGTGGCTCCAAGGAACAGCCAGAAGATTCCTTGGCTTCAGCCTCCCTGTGGAACCACGGCAAGGTTTGGGTTGGAAGGGATCCTTAAGAGCTGTGTGAAACTCCCAATTTTGCTCCGTCCCGTTCCTGCTTTGCTGCTCAGTTTAGAGGGAAGTTTTTATTTTATGTGCAAATTTATCTCAGTGTTTAATAAAGAAAGTGGACTGAGATCCAGGATACCTGGGATCACAGAATAACAGAATGGTTTGGGATGGAAGGAGCTTAAAGCCCATCCAGTCCCACCTTCCACTATCCCAGGCTGCTCCAGCCTGGCCTTGGACACCTCCAGGGATCCAGGGGCAGCTGCTGCTGCTTTGGGCACCCTGTGCCAGGGCCTCACCCTCCTCACAGGCAGGAATTTTTTCCAATATCCCATCTAAACCTCCTCTCCTTCCCTTGAAATCTGCTCACTCTGGAAGTTTCTGAACCCTTTAAGCCCCACGCACTGTTCAGTGCCACAAAGCTCACCCAAACCCTTCCAGAACTCAGAGTGCCACCTCAGAAGTGAAGCAGGAGCCTGCCCCACTGCCCCCCCCAGGCCCAGGAGCACTCACCAAAGTTGGAATCCTCTCCCAGCTCCTTCCCATAGCGGATCATGCACTCCCCCAGCAGCCCCTCGGACTGGGGGTAGCCGGGGCTCTTCACCTGCCCGCGGATCTTGGACATCGTGTTGAGCATGGTGAGCTTGGCTCTGGAAGCTGCCACACAAACACCTCAGCCTCTGCCACCTCTGCATTCCCTGCATCCCCCAGCAGGTTTTTTTCCCCCCTGCTACACCCAAAGCCAAGAGGCTCCATTGTCTCCATCCCCCAGGAATATCCCTCGGTTCTTTTCCAAGACACAAAGCAAAAATAGTTCCCCCCTGCTTGGCCAGGGAAGGCCAAAGGAGTTTCCCCAGCCCTCCCAGGGTCCCTGGAGTGCTCTCTGGAGCAGCTGGCTGGAAGGATGCAGGGCTGACAGAGCCAGCCACCCCTTCCCAGCCCAGAAACACCAATTTTCCTGGACATTCTGAGAAAAATGGGTCCCCTTAGGGCCTCTCTAAGTCTGAGGCAAAAGCTGCATCTGTTCTGCCCCTGCTCAGCAGCCTGGATTCAGGGCAAGAGGGGTACCCAGATCTCCCCCTGATCCAAACCTGGAGCAAAAGGGATCTCTCTGATCTCCCTGTTTCCCTGAGAAGGGGGCAGGGGAGCTGCAGGCCCTCACCTGGGTTGGGCTGGAGGTACTCTATGGTTCTGGTCAGTACTTCTGTGACAGCCTTGCTGGTCACGTCCACTTTCTGCAGGAGAGACAAGAGCCCACTGAGGATCAGCTCAGGGATTCAGCCAATCCCACAGGAGCCACGGGGGGATTTGGGGGATTCCTCTGCTTCCCCACTCACCTTTTCCATCTCCTTGAAGTCATCATCTAACTTGGTCCCTTCGGCCCCTCCGACCTTCTCGCTGACCAGCTGTGGAGAAAGGAAAGGGAGGAGGATCAGGCACTGCCTGAACCTTCCCACCTCAAGGAGGAATTCCCTGGGACAGAATGGGAACAGGGAGGGTCCACACAGCACCTGCAAGAGAAAGGAGGCAGCAGGAACACCCCAAGCCCCTCAAAGAGACCCCACCAAACCCCCAAACATCCCCGAGCACCCAAAGCTTGGCTCAGTCAGGATGTTCCTCACCCACCAGGAGCTCCACAGCTCCCTAAATCCCAGCCCACGGCTCCAGCTCCAACGCCTGCTGGAAAAAACAAGCAGCACAAACGTCTCTCAGCTCCGTTTGGAGCCAAGGACTCAGTTTCACACACAGCAAAATCCAAGCAAACAGGGAATGAACACACTCAGCTCCCAGCAGGCAGCACAGAAGAGCCTGGGGAGCGCAGGGGGAGAGCACAGCCACCACTCTGGAACTGCTGGAGCAGCTCAGCTTCTGGGACAAGGGGCTGGAATTCTCTGTCAGAGAGGATGTTTGACAAGCTGGGAAGTCAGGGCTATTTCAAGGGAAGGCCTCAGCAGCCTCTTGAGGGGATCCCTCGGTCCAAGAACAGCCCCAGTCCCTGACCCGCAGCATTCCCAGCCCAGGGGTGACCAATGTCCCCAGTAACCCCCCCCAGAGTGTCCTTCCCTTCAGCCCAGGCAGGAAAATGTTCCCTTCCCAGCCCCTGCACTGCCTGGGGATGCAGGACATGGGAATTGGCCAAAACTGGGATGGCTCAGGCTGGAAAAGACCTCCAAGATCACAGAGTCTAACCCATGTCCCCAGGTGCCACATCTGTGTGATTTTTGGGCACCTCCAGGGATGGGGACTCCAGCACTGCTCTGGGCAGCTGTGCCAATGCCCGGCCACCCTTTCCATCAACAAATTTTCCCTGATTTCCAATCTAAACCTTCCCTGGTGCAATGTGAGGCCGTTTCCTCTTGTCCTGCTGTTCCCTGGGAGCAGAGCCTGACCCCCACCTGGCTCCACTCTCCTGTCAGGGAGCTGTGGGGAGCAATTAGTGATTATTTTGCTCCAAACAACAGCAAATTCCCCATCCAGACATCCAAAGTGGTCTGGGAAACCTGGCACTGGCTCCCAGGGTGCCAGGCCTGCCCCGGGGCATTGCCAGGATTCCTCCTGTTTGTGCTGAAAACTCCAGATCTGAAGGAACAATCAGGTTTGTTTACTCCAACATCAAATATTTGATTTTTATCGAGGCTTTCTTCCTCTGGAACACTCCTGCTCCCGTGAGGATACAAAATGGGGCTGGATGTTTTCTGAGGAAGAGGGGGAGGGATCCCTTTAGGGAATTATCCAGGTTCAGAAGCATCTGGAGACACCAAACCAGCCACAGGGAAGGGAAGAAAGAGACAGGAAAGGAAAAAGAGAAAGGAAAGGAAGGAAAGCTCTCTTGGTTCGCCCAGCTCTGGATTTCACTCTCTACTTTAACTCTCTGATAAGGGACACAGGACACAGCCAGAGTGGACCAGGCTGGGCAATCTCTGCTCCCTGCTCCCCATTCCCTGCTCTGTGCTCCTCATTCCCTGCTCCCCATTCCCTGCTCCCCATTCCCTGCTCTGTGCTCCTCATTCCCTGCTCCCCATTCCCTGCTCCCCATTCCCTGCTCCCCAATCCCTGCTCCCCATTGCCTGCTCCCCAATCCCTGCTCCCCATTGCCTGCTCCCCATTCCCTGCTCTCAATCCCTGCTCCCCAATCCCTGCTCCCCATTCCCTGCTCTCAATCCCTGCTCCCCATTCCCTACTCCCCATTCCCTGCTCCCCATTCCCTGCTCCCCAGTCCCTGCTCCCCATTCCCTGCTCCCCATTCCCTGCT
>JAYDZK010000114.1:700701-713697 GCA_034509185.1 Euphonia xanthogaster | reverse complement strand
GCTCCCCATTCCCTGCTCCCCATTCCCTGCTCCCCATTCCCTGCTCTCAATCCCTGCTCCCCATTCCCTGCTCCCCATTCCCTGCTCCCCATTCCCTGCTCTCAATCCCTGCTCCCCATTCCCTGCTCCCCAGTCCCTGCTCCCTGCCATGCCCAGCCCAGCCCTCAGAAGCAGCTCCAGGGGATCCCATCACCCCCAGCACCCATCTGAGTGTGATTTCCTGCTTTCCTTGGACGCCTGCTCCACACCCCAGCCCCGAGCTGGGCAGGCACGCTTTTCTCTCGAGCCTGGAAAACGTCCCAGGAGCAGCTGCCAGGCCTGCCAGGACAAGCTCAGCAGGGCACAGCTCTGCCCCAGCTGCCACCCCCTGTCCCCTGCCAAGGATCCCACAGCCAGAACGGGATCCCTTCCACCGAGCTGGCACCCCTGGCAGCCTGCACTGCTCCCTAACACACCTGGGGAGGGTGCAGCCATCCCAAGCAGTTCCAATCCCACTTTCCTCCCTGGATTTGTGGCCTGGGAAGCTGCAAATAACCCCTGGCAGGACTCTGCTCCGAGGGGCCCGCGTGCCAGGCTGGCAGAATCCATCACCACAGCAATTCCGGAGGCTCCACACCCTCTGGAAAGCCCAGAGAAGTGAAGGAAGCAAAACCCCCTCATTTCCAGACTAATTTAATCCTCCTTTTGAGGTCCAAGAATTGCTGCTACCCTGCTGGGAGGGAATAATGAGATTGAGGTTCTCTCCCTGCTGGCTCTAATTAAACTGGGAGGCATCAGCACGGGAGGAAAGGAGGAGGGACCCCATCCCCACACCCCCAAACCCGTCAGGAAGGGAGACAGACCAGCACAGATCCCTCAGACACGAGTCTGGAGGAGCTGTCACCAGCTCCCTGTTTAACCTGGAGCCTCAGCACGCTCAGGGAGCTGAATTCCCAAAGTGCCCCTTGTGCATGCCACGGTGCTGCCCCCAAAGGGGCCTGGGAAGGATGGGAAGGGGGTGCCTGCCTTCCCCTGGGCAGCACTGACCTCTCCAGGGCCCATGGAAGGAAGGAAGGAAGGAAGGGTTTATCCATCCATTGCTTGGCCAAAGGGAACTGGAAGGCAGCTGGAGGAATGCTGGTGCTGCAGATTCCAGCGGCCCTTCCCCCAGGAAGCAGCTATGGGGCTTTTTGGAGGATGTGCTGACAATTTTTCTGCATTTTTTATTTCCTGAGCAGCCAGGAGAAGGCTCGGGATACATCCCTGATCCCAAGTTGGGATCTCACCTCTCCTGAAGCCAGACTGGGAAAGGATGGCATGAGCAGACATGGAAATGGTTAAAAACCAAACCAAACCAACCATTCCCTGGGAGTGGAAGAGCAGAACAAGTCTGGCCTCCCTGTTTTGTGGATGGGAAACATCCAAGGGGTTCACCCTGGGAGCAGTGAGAGCTGGAGCGTTTGGCCAAACACCTCCCAGAGCAAATATTGGCCCAGGGCGCTGCAGCTGGCACTGGGCAGATACAATCTGCTCCCACTTGGCTGCTCCTGGCAGGTATTTCACCTGGAATTCCACCCACAGGTGCTGGGAGGGAGCTGAGGGCTGAGGCAGCCTGGGCAGGCCAGCTGAGAGCCTGGAGCTCACCCCTCACTTCCAGCCTTGCTTCAGGAAAAGGTCACAGCTCCAGTGTGCCCCAGACAGCTCCAGCCTGAGATGGGAGCACAGGGAGGTGCCTCAGGTTCCCGGGGTGCAGGGAGCATTCCCGGGAGCCCAGCATCCAGCCAGGCTCATCCCCAGGAGAGCTCATCCAGAGGGACTGGACACGGCCCCTCTCCAGCCAAGGCTGCTCCAGCCACACTCCACAGCTTTGTTTTGGAGCTCGGGGGGGGATTCCTGCAGATTCCTTGGCAGATTCCTTGGCTGGGCTCATCCAGAGGGATTGGACACAGCCCCTCTCCAGCCAAGACTGCTCCAGCCACACTCCACAGCTTTGTTTTGGAGCTCACAGGGGATTCCTGCAGATTCCTTGGCAGGGGCGTGGGAATGGGAACAATCCCGACCTCCCCGTGTGGGGGAAGATCTCAGGAATGAAAGAACCATTGTTGGAAAGAGCCAGGGTGGCCAGGGAGAGGCAGGAATGGTGTGTGTGCATGGAGAGGGCCAAGGAGGGATGCACAGGGATTCTCCTGGCAGCTGGGCTGGGGAAGGAACACGGGAATGCTGCTCCCAGCTCCCAGTCTGGCTGGGATGTGCCTGGGTAAATTCAGGAGCATGGAGGATTAGGAGAGATTCTGGGAGCAGAGCTGGGCAGCCCCAGCTGAGGAATTCCTGCATCATTCCAGGTGGAGAGGTGGGACAGACGTGGAGAATAAAAGGTGATTTTTGGACTGCACCATCAGGAAAATCCCTGATAAACCTGGGAAGGTGCCAGCAGCCAAAGTCCCCAGCTGAGGAGCTCCTCGAAGCTGGAGAGGGGCAGATTCCAGCACATCCACCCTGAAGGTCTCATCTGCCCAGCTCATGGATGAGGGAGCACAAGTCCATGTTATTCTCTGCTAATCACCAGCTTCCCCACGGGATTTCACAGACCTCATTTTGATATTTTGCTCTCCAGCCCTTAAATATTTTAAAATGGAAAATTATCCCTAATTCCCTCAGCCTCAAACAAGCAAAACACACCAAGGGAAACCCAAAAATCAGGGGTTTTTTTAAACTCGCTTTCTTTTTTCCATGGCAGTCAGCCCTATTTATAACACATCAAACATTTGCCATCCTTGCAATCAAAACAGTTCCCTACAGCTGACTGAAAACCTTATTCCTGCAGACTCTGGGGTATCAAAGCCTTCCTCTTCCTCCCCTCCACCCTGCCAACAGCAAGTTCCCCTCAAGAAATGCAAAAACAAACCCACAGATGAGCAAACAGAGAAGCAGCTCTACCCTGGCTCCCTTCATCCCAGCCCAGGGCAAAAAGCCAGCCCACAAACCCAGGGAAAAAGGGGTGGGAATGTTTTGAACCCCCAAAGCTCGGCACAGGAGAAGGAGTGAAGGAAGCCCAGGGTTAACTGGGATTGCTGGTGCCCAGTTTAATCCTGCCCAATGGCACAGATTTGTGGGATGCCCCATAAAACCTAAATAGAGGCACCAGCACCTCCCCAGCTCAGCAGGGTGTGACTCCCTGGCATTCAGCTTCATTTTGGGTCATCCCCATCATCCTGCAGAGCCAACGTGACCCTGCCCAGCTCTGTGTGTGTGTGAGCTCGGGAGCACAGCAAAGGCCTTCAGCCACTCAGCCAGTGGGACCTGGCAATGGCAGGGCTGGAAAATTCCCAAAACCTCCTGGAAAAACACACCAGCCCAGCTGCAGCACCTGGAAAAGCCTGGGGGTTCTCCTGGCGTGCCCCACACGGCTCTGCTGCCTCAGAGCTCCCTGCAGAACCAGCTGGTCCTGGGAGGTGTCCTGGGCCATCCCGGGATCCCAGCCCTGGTGGGCTCAGCCCATCCCAGGATCCCAGCCCTGCTGGGCTCAGCCCATCCCGGGATCCCAGCCCATCCCGGGATCCCAGCCCATCCCGGGATCCCAGCCCTGCTGGGCTCAGCCCATCCTGGGATCCCAGCCCTGCTGGGCTCAGCCCATCCCGGGATCCCAGCCCATCCTGGGATCCCAGCCCATCCCGGGATCCCAGCCCTGGTGGGCTCAGCTCATCCCGGGATCCCAGCGCAGCCCAGGTTGGGGCGAGCTGGGCACACCCACAGCACAGCTCACACTGATCTGAGCAACTCCTGACCTACTTTGAGCAGAAGAAAACAGATCCCAGTGTTTATTGTGCAGAGTAGGGGAGGAACAATTACCTCCAGCCTTGGAAGAGGGAGGCACATTCCCGAGTTCCCAGTGGCTGCCCCATCCCTGGCACTGCCCAAGGCCAGGTTGGCCGGAGCTTGGAGCAGCCTGGGACAGTCCAAGATGTCCCTGCCCATGGCAGGGTGGAACCCAGTGACCTTCAGGATCCCTTCCAACCCAAACCACTCTGTGGCCCTGGGATTTCTCACATCCCCTCCCGGCAAAGCAGAGGAGGAGGAGGAGGAACAGCAGCTGCTCTCAGGCCCCAGCCCCTCTGAGCACACCCTGCTGCTGACAAGGAATGGCATCCCTATGGATGTGACCTGCCTGGGGGCACCTGGACACTCCAGCAGCCCCTCCACTGTCTGATCTTCCAGACAAACAGCTCCCAGGAAGGTTTCCACTCCGTTACCCAACTCTCAGCCCTCTCCTGCAGCTCCTTCCCTGCGTTTTTCCCATTCCCATCCTCCACGAGAGGCCGGTCCTGGCTGAGCCTTGCACCCAAGTGCTGGGGACGAGCCCCATGATGGAACCAGGGAGTCTCTGCCTTGGGAAAGACTCGTGCCAAGGCACTTGAGGTGCTCGGCTGCCTCCAGACACGTGCTCAGGGAAAACGTGTCTCGGAACACCCTGAGCTTCCCACCCCCTCAGCAGCTGAGGCTGGGATCTCTCCCCTCCCCGCAGCGCCACAGGAATTCCTTGATCTGGAGCAGGAAGGTCGGGCTGGAACAATGAACAGCTCCTTCCCTTCCCTCTGCCGAGGAGGAAAGGCTTCCCAGTGACCTCGGGTCGTAATCTTATCCTATGGAAAGGGCAGGGAAGAGCTGCACAGGCGGCTTTCCAGGAGCCACCTGCCAGCCCTCCTCCTCCTCCTCCTCCTCCTCCTCCTCCTCGGGCTCGGGTGACTCATCTCCATCCAGCAGATGGGCTGCAGGAACGAGGGCAGCGGGAATTAAAGGCAAACCCGGGATTGCAGCAGCAGCCAGCCAAGGGCAGCGGGAGGATGCTCTGCAATGCAGCTGCTCCTTCCTGGCCTTGGGAATTCCTGCTCTCCTGAGCTGCAGGGCACAGCTCAAACCCTGCTTGGGAGCCCTGCTTACCAGGCTCCCTGCTCACTGGGGTGATCTCCCAGCTCCTTTTTCCAGCAGGAGACAGAGAGGGGCACAATCCTGCCCCCAGAGCAGGCCCATCCCAAAGGATGGATGAAGGAGTCTTGGAATGCTTGTGCTGGAGGGATGGGGGCACCTCCCAGCTGCCAATTGCATCCTGTTTTCTCCTGTTATTATTTCTCACGTGCTCTGAACCAAACCAGACACAATTTCTACTCAGCTGGGAAAAAAACCATGTAATTGGGTCAAGTTCCAGGGAAAACACAAACACTTAAGGAGCAGCAGCAGCTCCTCTCTCCCAGCAGTGATCTCCCCTCACAGGCTTCCAGTGAGTTCAGCAATTGAGAGGAAGTTCACGAAACTGAGGGGAAACATGGAATACTGGCCTTGCATCCAGACTTCCTGCACAGCCTCCCCGTGTCCTACCCCAGTGAATCACAGCCTGGCTTTTCCAAAGCTGCTGAGCCATCACTCCTGGGCAGCTCCACCCGGCCCCAGGAGCTGGGGCAGCACAGGCTCCTCGCCCTGGAGCCTTGGAGCTGCTCCTGAGATGGGATAGAAAAGGGCAAAGCACTAAAAGTGCCTCCTAGGAATTGCAATCCTTGGTTTTCCCAGCTGCAAAGCTTCAGGAAGAGGAGGCAGCAGCCTTGTCCTGCAGTCAGCACTTGGAGGGTCGGCCCACGCGGTGCTCTGAGGGATTTCACAAAAAACAAGGGGAAAAGGAGGGAAAGGAGGGTGTAAGACAGTTGTAAATCCCTGGAAAGAACACCAAGCAGCAGAAGGGATTTCTGCTCCCTGTGAAAACCAGGAAAAAAACCTCCCTGAGGTGCTGGGATCACCCAAAGTGAGGATACAGCAGGAGGCAAGAGACTGTCAGGAGCTGGGAAGGAGCCAGAAAACCTCTGGATTTGCAGGACGATGGGAGCAAGCCAGGCTGGTGGGACACAGAGCTGGTGACATGGAGAGCTGCTGGGACACGGCTCTACAGCCATCAGGGAGATCAAAAAAGATCCAAGCCCCCCCAAAGGAAGGCAAAGTCCTGCTCCTGGCGTGGGCTGGGTGGGAGAGCCCCGTGCAGAGCACGTTTCACACGGGAGCAGGGCTCACACATCAAAGGGGACAGAAGTGGCTGAGGACACTGTAAACACCCGTTTTCCTTGTTCCTTTGAATTCTAGGAAAAGCTCTGTGGCTATCAGAGCACAGCACAGCATCCTAAGGAAAGGGAGAGTGGGAAGGAGCGACCCCAGCATCCCTAAGGCGGCCAGGGTTGGATTAAACTCCTGCATCAGCTCCTCCAGAGCTGCACCAGGGCCTTCCCCACATCCCAGGGCTTCTGTCAGCTTCCAGCCCATCCAAGATGCTGCTGAATCTGTTTTTTTTTCCCTCACTGCACACTGAGACTCATTTTGGGACGGTTTAATTGGGATAAAATGCCCCCCAGCACTCGGCATCACTGCAGCCTTCCTGCCCTGCAGGCAGAGCCAGAGGTGGCCCAGAAATCCTGGGAGATGACATTTGGATGATGTTTTATCCCAGGCAGGCACAAAAGGCCAGAGCCTTTGCCCTTTATAACTCCCCCAGTACAGTCAGGAGGAGCTTTACTGGGACAGGAGCTCCTCCAACATCTGGCACTCTGGATTTGTGCTGCCCCTGCTCCCTCAGACACACGTCAGCAGCAAAAAGATGGTTCCTAATCCAGGAAAGAAAATCAGGAAAAAACCCCCAAACAACCCAGCACCTTCTCCTGCAGCTTGCATTTGCTTCAGGCGTGGATAACTGTTTACCCTTCTTCTGCCTTTTTCATCATGAAAGTGGGAAAATTAAGTTTAAGTGCAGCTAATCCTGGGATGCCAAACCAGATTTGGGCAGGAGAGTGGTTAATAAATTATCACTGGAGAATAAAGTCTGGCCCAGCCAGGGGGTGCAGCCGGGTTTTCAGGCTCTAGGATGAATTATGAAGCATTTTCTCAATTAGGAAAAGCCCTTTAAGGCTTTAATCATGCAAATTTAACCTTCTGTCTCAAAGACAGAATTTCATTATGGAGATGTTTAACTCATCTTTTTTTTTTTTTTTCTTTGGAGCAGAAAAGCAATTTAATTAGTGACAGTACCATGAACTTTATTAATAGCCAGGCATTAGGAGATCCTAAAATTCCCAATGGCTTTAAAAGGACTGGTTCTATTAATTAGCTACTGGTGGCAATGCTGGGAGGGGGGCGTTACAAGGCTTTTCTTGGAGGCAGGAGCAATCCAGGCTCTCCTGATGGATTCTCCAGGACCTTGGGCACCTCCAGGCACTCCAAAAGCAGGAGAGGAAGCCCCAGCTCTGAGTCTGGGCCAGGCCCCTTCCTGCCAGAGGAACCTTTCCTGAAAGCCACGGGATCACTGACTGCAGGGATGGGGCTGAGGGGAACAGGAAAAGGAAATCTGTAAAAAAATATTAATTATCACTTTTATGATCCCAGGGAGAGGCCAAGATGGGCTGGATCCTGCACTAGGTCCTGTCATGGAGCAGCTTAGGAAAAGGGAAGCTCTGGGATGCTGTGGGGCTCTCCCAGGGCCATGAGCTGGATCTTTCCCATCTGACCCAGGGAGGAAGGCTGGGACACGGCCATGGCACAGCTCAGAAGGAGCAGAGCCACAGGAAAAGACAGGATCAGCCTCCTGCCTGCTCCCAGTCCAGGCATCACATCCCAGCCTGGGTGAATCCATGGGAAGGAGCAGGGACAGCAATCTCAGAGTCTTATGAAACACCCGGGGCTGGGATGCAGCCTGAGTTTCCATGTGAATGAGTTCAGCTGGAATCACACAGGCAAAGCCATCTGGATTAGGGATTTCTTTCATTTCTGGGCTTTTCAGGAGTCCTCCATCCTGCCTGGGAGGGACCCAGCAGGATCAGCCCCTCACATCCCAGCAGACACCAGCTGGATTTTGGCACTGGGATTTCTGCAGTGTCAGGCAGGAGGAGCTGCCCTGCTCCCTCCCCATCCCTGGTATTCCCACAGGGATGGGGCTGGGAGCCCTGGCAAAAGGCACTGGCATGTGCAGGGATGGGGGAGAGGAGGAAGAAGGAGTCAAAAAAAAAGTGCTAAAAAAATGAATCAGCTTTTACAAGGCAGGCTGCTTGAGCTCATCCCCATTTTGCTCTTTCCCAGGAGGAAAGCAGTGGCAGGGAAAAGGGGGAGGAAGGATTTCCTTTTGCTCACGCAGGAACCATCCCCTGTGCAATCAGCTGGAGAAATCCACGATTTCATGACGTGGATTCAGCATCCCAGCACCACATGACCCCCCTGAGTCACAGATCCTGCCCTGATCCCAGATTCCCCCAGCTGCAAGCACAGGATAACACTTTCCCTTGGCTGACATCAGCCACGGGAAGGGGAGCAAACAGAGCAGGATATGGAGAGCTGGACTTTCCCAGCTCTGGTTTCTGTCTCTGCCTTCCAGGAATTGGAGCTCCTGTTACTGTCAGAGCCCAACGGCTGCAAAAACAACCTTAAAAAGGGGAGGAAAAGACAATTTATAGGAAACTCTGGAGAGAAACAATCCTGAAAAAATGAAACCTGCTTGGTTCTGGGGCTGCTCAGCTCCAACAGTGATTGAGCAGCCAATGCAGGGACAGGGTTTTGATGCAAATCACCCAGGAAAAGCAGAGGGAATCCACAGGAAAACATCCTGGCTGCAGGTTTTCCCCTGGATGTGGCAGAGGCACCTCTGTGAGTGCCCAGTCAGCACCAGGCAGCCCTGGAGGGATGCACTGGCACCTCATCCCTGTCTCCAAGAGGTTTGGGGACACTCAGCCCCTGCTTTCCACCTGCCACACGTGGAATCATGGAATGGGTAAGGCTGGAAAAGACCTTTAGGAGCACTGAGTCCAGCCCAGCACCAGGCTCACCACTGTGTCCCCAGGTGCCACATCCACGTGGCTTTTGGACATCTCAGGGATGGGGACTCCACCACTGCCCTGGGCAGCCTGTTCCAATGCCTGACAACCTTTTCCATGGAAAACATTTGCATTAGTATCAGATTTCAGCCTCACTGAGGCCGTTTCCTCCCTCCTGTCACTCGTTCCCCGGCAGACTGAGCCCTGTCCCCTTCCAGGGAGCTGTGCAGATGAGTGAGGTCTCCCCTGAGCCTCCTTTTCCCTGTGGATCTGCAAACACGACACCAGAACAGCCCTCCCCAGTGCCAGCACAGCTGCAGGAGCCAGGGGAGGATGCTCTGGGCTGGAAGCAGAGCTGGAGGATGTCACCCCAGAAAATCCAGCTCTGCCCTGGCCTCGGGAGCAGATTAATGTGGAAAGATAAACCCAGGAGCTGCAGGGGGATCCAGCCCAGGTTAATGTTAATACAAAAACATCAGGTGCTGTGGGGCAGAGGTTGGCAGGAGGCTCCAGGCTGGTAGGAATCAGCAAAATCCCTCGACTTTCCAGTCCAAATTCCCATGTACAGATAAGGAGTTTAGAGGATGATGCTGCCAAATCCCTCCCACAGGAACTCCCTGCTCCCCTCTTTGCCCACAGGGTGCTGAGGCCCTGGCACAGCTTCCCAAAGATGCTGTGGCTGCCCCATCCCTGCAAGTGTCCAAGACTTGGAGCAGTCTGGGACAGTGGAAGGTGTCCCTGCCCATGGAATGGGATGAGCTTTAAGGTCCCTTCCAACCCAAACCATCCCAAAGACACCTCCAAGAGAGAGCCTGGAGAGGCCAATGGGAGCAGGGCTGAGTTAATATCAAAAAACCCAAAATGAACAAAAAAAAAAAAAAAAAAAAAAAGAAAAAGGAAAAGGAAAAGGAAAAGGAGCTTTGGAAAGGTTCACCTGGGAAAGGGAAGAAAAATCCCACATGAAAGCAGAGCACAAAATCAGCACAGAGGGAACCCCGGCTGAGGTGGGAAGAAAGGAAACCCAGGGAGAAGTGAAGGAAATCCCAGCTCAGCAGCACCAAGAGCAATGACCACAAAGGCCAAAAAAAAGGGGAAATGCCCTCCCTGGCAGCTGCACGCTGTCCCCTCCGTGTCACACACATCCTCAGCTCACAGCAGCACCTGGAGGAAGCTCCGGGGCAGGGAAAGCCTTCCCTGCTGGCCCAGGGGGCTGGGGAAGGGCTGAGCTGCCTGTCCCGGGCCAGGCAGGGAGCAAGGGGCTATTTATGGCCAAAAACACCCCTGGAAGCTTTGGGAGCTGTCATCAAACACAGGGAACCGCGTGTGTGTCGAGGGCTGCTGAGATTTAATTAGCACTTGCCTCTTCCCCTCCTGGAAAATGGCTCTGGATGAGGAAGAGGAGGAGGCTGGGCTGTGGCTTGGGCCAGCACGAGCTCCTGAGCCCAGGCAGGCCTGGCAGGGTTTAGGCTCAGCTCACACAGGCCTTGGGAGCACGTTAATCCAGTTTGGCATGGCAGCAGCACCCAGGGCTGAACCCCAGACTGGCTGGGCTTGGAAGGGACCTTAATCCCATCCTGTCCCAGCCCTGCCACTGTCCCAGGCTGCTCCAAGCCCTGTCCCACCTGGCATGAGCTCCTCCATCCCAAGCCCTGCTGTGCTCCAGGGGCAGCACCCCCAGCAGCTGTGCTGGGAATCCCAGAGCTCCCACCCACAGCTGGGCTCTGGGAAGGGCAGCACAGACCCAGCCCTGCATTCCCCTGGCCCCAGAGAGCTGCTCCTGCTCCAGGTGAGGCAGGACCGGGATCCCTCCAGCCCTCCTGCTGCTCCCATCCCTGCTGACACCCCCAGCATTCCCTCAGGATTCCCCAGGAACAGCAGCCTGTCCTGCCCACTGCCTGGGGAGATTTGCAGCATTTTAGGATTCCCAGCAGTTTGTACAAAACCCAAAGGGTGCAAAGGAAGCTGTTTCTACACCAGAAGGTCCCTGTGAATCCCAGGCTGGATGAAACCTTGGACCAGGCAGGCAGGGACTTCCCACCCTGTTCCCAGCTCCAAGCTGCTGCTGTTTCTCCTCCTTCCTCAGGATGTTTTCTCCAGCTTTCTTTATTTTTTTAGAGAACAGTTTGCTGTGAACAGGCAGAACCTGTTCTGGACACACTCAGAGCTGCTCCCCATCTGCAGCATTTGCCAGCACGACTCGGATTTATAATTTTTTTTTTTTTTCCAGGATACTCCAGGCTCTCCCCTGCGTGTGGGCGCCCGGCTGCCTCACCCAGGGGAGACGTGGGCTTGGAGGAATCACACGGATGAGCCCCAGGAGCCAAGCCCTGCTCCCCCTGGATCCTGGACAGGGATCCCAAACCCTCTGGGGTCCCTGCAGACCCCACTCCTGGCTCCGTTTGCCCTCAATTAAGCACAGACGTGGAACAAAACGTAACATTTTAGGAAAGATCTTCCACATGTTGGGTTTTGGCAGCTTCTGATGGTTTGAAGGGAGCCAAAAAATAACTAATCCTCCTCTCCTTCAGCCAAAGGCTGAGTGGGACCAGAGGGGGAAAGGGGAGAAAGGGGGGAAAGGGAAGGGAGGGAGGAGGAGACAAAAAAAATGGCCAAACTGGAACCAGTGAGTCCCAGTTTCCAGTCAGAGCATCTCCAAGTCATGGACACCTCTGTCCCTGTCCCTGGAGCACTGCAAGGGGTGGCAACTTGCAATTCCTCCAAAAAACGGCTTCATCTGGGGTTTAAAATGATATTTTGGGGCTTAGGAACACGTTAGTCCTGAGTCACCGAGGGGTTTTCACCGCCTGACACCAGGCCAGCAAAATCCTCCCACACCGAGTCCCCAGCACGACCTTTCCCCATGGAAGTTGTGAAAAAACACC
The DNA here is from genome assembly GCA_034509185.1 of Euphonia xanthogaster. Taxonomy (NCBI): domain Eukaryota; kingdom Metazoa; phylum Chordata; class Aves; order Passeriformes; family Fringillidae; genus Euphonia; species Euphonia xanthogaster. The sequence goes on along the minus strand of JAYDZK010000114.1, from coordinate 702,005 downwards.
AAAAACACCACCCCACGATGGGTTTAGTGGGAAAGGGGGTGGAGGATGACTTCAGGAATTTGTTCTTTTGCTTTGCAGGGTAAATAAAATGGATTTGGTGAAACAGAGCCGAGGAAGAAGGCGACACACGTCGCACACAGGGGTGGGATGAGCTGAAAGGGTTTAAACTCGGGGATGGAAAACACCATCCGTGCCAAATTTATCTGGAATTCAAACCAGGGGCAGGAAAGCAGCAGCAGCAGAGGGGGATTTGTGATTCCTGAACCGTTCCCAAAATGCATTAACAAAAGCTCACGACTGTTAACAGGAAGCGCTGGGAAGGAGAATTCCGCTCGGGGGGATTGGGAATGGCCTCCCCTCATTTGAGGGAGAGGGGAAGGTGATGGTGAGCCCTGTTTGAGGCCCATTCCCACAGGGAATCATGGAGCGGCTCACGGAACATCCCCTTGCACCGTGCCAGGCTGCTCCCAGCCCGGCCCTGGGCACCTCCAGGGCGGGGAACTCGGGGCAAGAGCTCCAAGGACGAACCCCTCGATCCTGGCTGCAATTCCCGAACCTCTGGAGCTTTTCCCGGCCCGGGGCTCCCCAAGCCCCGCTCCGGCCGCTCCGCACGAAGCGGGAGCTTCCCGAGCCGGGGCTCCCGGGGCTTCCTCCGGCTCTCCCGGCCGCTTTAGGGCCGGATCCGTCCGGGTTTTGGGGAGGGGGAAGCGCCCCCCGGGACCCCCGTGGTGTCACCGGCCCCGCACCCGCCGCTCCCCGCCGGGAGCTTCCCTGCCCGGGTCCCCTCCCCGGTCCCACCGGAGAACGGCTCCCCCACACCGGCTGCCCGAGGGGTCCCAGCTCCGCTCACGGCCCGCACCGAGCCCCGGGACCACCGGGAGCCACACTGAGAACCGGGAGATAGCGGAGGGTGCCAGCCTGGACACCGGGGGTACCGGGGGATGCCCGGCGGGCCCAGCACCGGGATGCCGGGACGGGATAACGGCGGGGACCGGGCACCGCCGGGGCAGCAGCGCCCGGGACGGGTTCTCCGAACCGCTAGGGGAAGAGCGGCCTCCCCGGAGCCCAACGGCGGCGGGAACGGGCGCGGGCTGCCGGTGTCTCACCTGGGTCGCTTTGTAGAACTGCTTCTTCAGCCCCGCCACCGACATGGTGCCGGTGCCGGTGCCTGGCCCGGTGGCGGCAGGGACCCGGTGTGCGGGCGGCGGGACCTGGAGCGGGGGCGGCGGGAGCCTCGGGAGCCTCAGGACGCTCCGCCCGTCCCAGCCCGGCCCGTCCCCGCCACCGCTTCCGCCGCCGCCCGG
>JAYDZK010000114.1:680716-699688 GCA_034509185.1 Euphonia xanthogaster | reverse complement strand
GAGGTGTTTCCGGCGGCGGTTGGGCCGCGGGGTGCGCGGGGCCTGCCCGGGGTAACAAAGGAGGTGCCGGAGCCGCCGCCGCGTCCCGCGGCTGGGCCCGGGCACGCCCTGCAGCCGCACTCGTGGCGTCACAGACCGGTTTGGGTAGGGAGGGATCTGAAAGCCCATCCCGTCCCACCCCTGCCGCGGGCAGGGACGCCTCGCACTGTCCCCGGGTGCTGCAGCCTGGCCTCGGGCACTGCCGGGGATCCAGGGGCAGCCGGAGCTGCTCTGGGCACCTGTGCCAGGGCCTGCCCGCCCTCACAGCCAAGAATTTCCTCCTCGCATCTCCTTGGGTGCAGGCACAGGCTCCTAGGGACGTTCCTGCCCCAGGACAGTGTGAGGGGGACAGTGTGGCTGCCGGGACGCGGTGGGTCGGGGGTTCCTTTGGCTTGGGGGTGACACTGGGACCCCTCTGTCCTCCCTCAGCGCCCCTGGGAGAGCTGTTGGGCTCTGCATCAGCCATCCTGGGGAAGCAGCAGCTTGCTGGGAGCTACCACAAGTGCTGATTTGTTGTTTTCTCTCGTAGCCATGGAGTGCAGAGACAAAGCTGCTGCTGTTCCACGGAAGCTTGTCCAAGGTAAGGGAGTGTCTCTCATCCAGCACAGTTTTAGCACATTAAGAACATCTCAGACCTGATTTTATAAAATACATTGGCTTGGTTGTGATTAAATGATCTCTAAGTGGCTCATATCAGTCTTAGGCTTCAGAGTGAATGAAAGCCTTTGGTATTTCCTGTCTCTAACCTGGTGTTGTTCTTGTAGCTCGGCTGCCCTTCAAGCGCCTCAATCCTGTGCCAAAGGAGAATCTCGATGTCAGTTCAGAAGTCAAAAAAGTCAAGAGCTCCCCGAGTGCTTTTGCTGCCAGCAAGGATTCCTCCCTGGATGGCTCAGGTGCCTCCCTGGACAATGTGGAGAACGACTGCCAGCTGGGCTCCGACGGGAATTTGACTCCAAAACTCATGAACGGGAAGGGTCCGTTGGACCATTTTATCCAGAAAACCCCAGGAGGTGACACGAGTGACCCTGGGGGTGTTCCTGACCCCTCCAGGGGCTCTGCCCACGGACTCGGGGACGGCGCAGAGCGAGGGGCTGTGGATTCTACAGCTGCTGTGAGCAATGGCACCATAGGAAAGGAGCTGGGCTGCCCGAGCCCCTCGCAGAGCAGCCCAGCAGGTGACTCCGTGGGGACTGAGGGGCCCTGTGCTGCTGCAGCTGGGGCAGGGCAGGCTGCAGGAGCTGGAAGCCTGCCACGCTCGGGCCTCACGGCCTGCCAGGACGGGGCGGGCAGGAAGGGCGCTCAGGGAGAACTGAAGGATGTGCTCTTTGAGGGGAAGGTGCCCGTGGTGCTGCTGGAGGACATCATGACCCTGAAATGCCCCCAGGTGGCCTCTCTGGACGTGTCGGAGAGCGAGGCCCTGGAGTCGTCCCACGAGGGGGACTCGGGACTGACCAACTCCTCGCTGAGCTCCGGGAGCTCCCCCGAGCTCCTGGCCCAGAGCAAGGGCAGCAGCAGCCCTCTGGCGGCCTCCACACCTGCCAGGAAGGTTGGTCTGCTCTGCTTTGGGGTGGAGCTGCTGTGCTGGAGTGTTTGGGTTCCTGGGTTGTGGGGAAGAGGGTGAGTGGGGCAGTGAGGTGTGTAGGAAAGGTGGTGGGGATTAATTACTGGATGGTTGCCCTTCCAGGTCTCTGAATCCTGCAGCTCAAGGATTTGATCCTCCCTGGTTCTGGCTGCTGCTGTATTTACATTTCTTTAGTGAAATGCCCACCTGGGGCTTGGTGTTTTGGGAACAGCATCCAAGAGCCAGTTCTGTGTTTAGGTGGTTTTTCCCAAGTCCTGTTTTATCCTCCTCAGAGCTGCTGGGATTCCTGTGAGGATGTTCCCCCAGTACAGCCAGTGCAGATGCTTTTCCAGCTCTGAATTTCTGCAGCTGCCATGGACAAGCTCTGGCACAGGGTGCCCAGAGCAGCTCTCCTGCCTCATCCCTGGCAGTGCCCAAGGCCAGGCTGGGTGGGGATTGGAGCAGCCTGGCACAGTGGAACATGTCCCATGGCAGGGGTGGCACTGGGTGGGCTCTAAGGTCCCTCCCAACCCAAATCATTCTGGGATTCCATGAAGAAGCTCTGGATGAGGGGGTTTTTGGTCACCTGAGTTTCAGCCACCCTGATTTTTGGGGCAGTTTGGACGGAGAAGCTTCCAAGGGCAGCAGCACCTGCTCAGGTGGCTCAAACACCACAGGCATGGTTCTCCCAGTCCTTTTGTTGTGTTTATCAAGTCAAGTGATTCATTCCTCCTCTGTGAAAACTCCCAATCTTCCATCTCTAAAATAAACAGACACACTCAAGCAGGCATGAAGTATTTCCAGTGTAGCAGAACAGCAGAAGGCACTCCTGGTGTAATCCAGTACTGCCGGTGGGGCTGGATTTGCTCATGTGCTGCTCCCCAAAATGGGGGTCTGCACCCCAAGCTGTGCAGCTGGGAGTCCTGGCAGCTTTGTTTTCCTGGGAGGAAATGGCTCTGAGGAGCTGAAGCCCCCACTTGGCAGAAGTCCTGTTTTATGTCAGATAAATATAGAAAATAAAGCAGTTGGGCTGTGTTGGCCTGTTAATCACAATTTAAATGTGATGCTGTGAATGGCAGGAGGAGGAGGGGGGATCCAGTAAATCAAGCCACAGTGTGCTGAAATATTGACAAATTAGGCCTTTAACCAGTCTATGAACGATGGTCTTGTGCATAAAACACCTTTTTCTTCCCCCCATAAATAAAAGATAAATGAGAAGTGTGCCCTGTTTGGAATTTAGGGTCAGTGAGCTGTTACTCTTGTGGAAGATCAAGTGGACTGTGATGACAAGAAGAAAGTGTTAAAATGTGGAAAACAGTCCTTGTATTCATAAAGTTACAGCTAAATATCACAGCAAGTTAGGTGGATGCCAAAAAAATCCACCCCAAACAAACCTAAGTTTAGCTGGAAGGAAGTGAGTTTGCCCTACTGAAGTGTCCTCTGTGGTTCAGAGCAGCTCCCCTGGTGTGTGGTGTTCCCTTGCAAAGGATCCTGAAGGGCTGAGGGGACCAGAGGGGTTTGTTCAGGGGGACAGGAGCCCTGGGATGGATCCAGGCTGGGGTGGGAGTGGGGGGATTGGATGCTCCTGAGTGTGTCCTCATTCCCTGCTCTTGGGGGCATTTGGAGTGACTGGATGTGATTGCAGGAGCAGCCTGGTGTCACTCAGGTTCTCCTCTAAAACTTGCATTTTGTAATTCCAGGTACCTCAGAAATTCCACAGAAGTTCAGCAGAGAAGGAGAAGCTGAGATTGCAAAGAGTAAGGCATTTCCCTGACACCCAAACCTCCCCTGAGGGGCCAACAAAGGCTTTGCCTTTTCTCTCAGCCCAGCTGGAACATCTCTTTTGCCATTTTTCTTCACCCTGGGGAGCGTGGAAGAACCTTTAATGCAGGCAGTTACAGGGCTTGGCTCTTTCCAAAGCTCCTGAGTGGAGCCCTGGGTGCATTTGGGCCTCTTTGGGAAGAGATTGGGAATGTTGAAGCCCCAAGATTCAGGTTCTGTTTTTATTAGGGCACTGTGTCTGTGGCTTCCCAGAGGATGTCACCACTGGATGCCACCACTGGGAATGCTCAAGCTCCAGGTTCTGTTTGCTTGGATGCAGCTCCTCAGCAAACTCTGCTCCCTCGTTCTGCTGGGTGCAGAGGAGGCTGAAGGGTCACTGCACTTTCCAGCAGTCAGTGCTGCAGGAATGGGCTTTTTGGGCTTGTTTTATCTGCACCTGGGAAGGTTTGTGCTCAGGAATTCTGTGTCTCTCAGTGGCTTGTTTATAAACTTGTGTGTTTTATGTAAGTTGTAGCTGTAAAGCTTTTCAGCTTTTCCCAGTGCCCCATATAGAATTCCAATCTGTTGTTTTCTTCCCTTCTATAGCTGAGTTAAAAATAGCAGGGATGGGAGGGAGAGAGGAGAATGGAAGCTAAAAATGATGCTGGGAATGAACCAGAGCCACCAGTGAGCTGTCAGCTTCACACCAGCTTCCCAGCACCCAGCACATTCCATGACTCAGGCTGACAGTGTTGTTTCCTTGCCATTGGCACCATTTGGCTGTTGGTGGCTTTCTGCAGTTATTTGTGTTGTGACACTGCTCAAGGAAGCCTTGATGTTGACAAGGAGAGATGTGAAATCAATAAAAGAAAACTGAAAATACCCAGGGAGGAGTTGGAGTGTCTGGGCACAGGCAGATCCTCCTTTCCTGGTGACATCACCAGTGCCTGCAGCACAGAAAAGCTTTTTCTCTTTAATTTGACATTTTCCTCCTTTGTGTCAGCAGGGCCATGGTGGGAATTGCAGTTGTTTTGGGAGGAAACACCATAAAAGGCAACACTTGCAATAAAATCCTCCCCCCACTGTTCCCAGAGTGCCCCTTGAACAATCTCAGGGCACTGGTGATGTCTGATGATCTAAAATGGAAGAAAATAAGGGACAAGCTCCACAATCTGGGGTTTGGAGACTCACTTCATTCCCTGAGATCATGGAATATCCCAGCTCGGAGGGACCCACGAGGATCATCAAAGTGATTTCTGTGGTTGTGGAACCATCAGAAAATCCGTGTGGGTTTATGATGTCAAATCAGCTCAAATTCACTTGTAGAAGTGACACCACTGTAGCCCTGTGATGACACCAAAGCATGAAAAGCTTTGCTCAGGAGGAAATAGTTTGGAAAGAATCTGAAATCTCCTATTAAATAAGGGAATAATTACAATTTTTTAATTCCCATCTAATTTTCCATAATGCTACAGCGGTAATGAAGATGACTCAATACAAAGCTTTCTTTGATGCTTAGAGAAATGAAAATACCTTTTTTTTTTTTTGCTAAGGGAAAAGAATAATTAAATCTTTCAGAGAGGCAGCACAAGGAAGCTCAGCTGGCTGCTGCCTGAGGCAGGGGGGCTGTGGATGTGCTCCCACCTGCATTCCTGGGGAGGATGAGGATCCCTCCCATTCCAGGATATTTTGTGATGCTGCAGGTCAAGCACTTGGGGGGGGTCCAGCTTCCTCTTTGATGATGAAATGCTGATTTTCACCAGGGCTTTGGGAGCACAGAGCTGCAGTTCTGAGTGTCCCCTTTGTGCCCCAGGACCAGGAGCGTGCGGACAAGCTCCAGAAGCTGCAGGCAGAGAGGGAGGAGAAGGGGAGGCTGAAGGAAGAGGCAAAAGCTGCGAAGGAACGAGCCAAGGAGGAGGCAAAGAAGAGGAAAGAGGAAGAGAAAGAGTTGAAAGAGAGAGAAAGGAGGGAAAAGAAAGAAAAGGAAGAGAAGGAGAAAGCTGAGAAGCTGCGAGTGAAGGAGGAGAAGCGCAAGGAGAGGCAGGAGGCTCTGGAGTGAGTGCCTGGGCTTGTGCAGCTCCTGGGGGTCCCTGTGCTGATTTCCATCCCCACTTTCCCTGCCCTCGTGCTCCAGCAGCACGGGCCTGGGGTCAGGGGGTGGCTCTGAAATGCCTGAAGGACGCTGTGCCCCCGTCCCAGCAGTGCCTCTGCTGCCCTGAGCTTCCCCTCCTGACCTGGCTCGCTTGTGCTGTTTGTGGAGGAAGTTACCTGGGATTGGTAACCCCTGAAACTCCCTGGTATTGGGAGAAACTTGAGGCAGCCCATTAACTTGAAATGGGTCAATATTTGCTCTAGAAGGAATGAACAAAGTATCCTCTGCACTTAACCAAGTGTGATTCCTGGCTGGGTTGACAGATGATCCTCGTGGTGGGGTCTGGGGCTTCCCACCTCTTCCTCAGTGCAAATAAACCCTTCCTGGAGGGTGACAATTCACATGATCTTTGTTTTCAAGGGCAAAACTTGAGGAGAAGAGAAAGAAAGAAGAGGAGAAACGGTTAAAGGAGGAAGAAAAGGTAAAAATGCTTTTCTGGCTTGTCTATAATCTTTCAGGGGTGAAATGCTGTTGGTGGAGCAGGTCCCTTTGGGTGCAGCCTGTCCCCCCTGACCTGCAGGGGCTGCCCCATGCAGGTTTTACCTGTTCCTTCCACACTTGTTGGTTCCTTTGCTTTTCCCCTCTCAGGTGTTTTCTCTGTGTGTTTCTGAATGCCCACAAGTGAACTCTCCCCTGGCAATGACACTGGAGCCCTGCTTGTGGCAGGGAGGACAATGAGTGTTCCTGTTGAGTCACAGGAGCTGCTGACTGCCTGAACTTTGCTTTGTGCCTCATTTGAAGTTGAGTCGTGCATGAGCTCACCTGGCACTCCAAAGCTTTGTCCTAGCTCACCTTTGCTTTTGGGTTCTCGTTTCAGCGCATCAATGCACAGAAAGCAGAGATCACCAGGTTCTTCCAGAAACCAAAGACTCCACAAGCCCCCAAGGTGAGGCATTGCTGTGCCTCTGTGTCTTGGTCTCTCACAGTTGTTCCTAACCCTGATTTCCTTCTCAGCTGCCCCTTACAGCTTCTTAGGTGGTCAAAATATTGGTTTTTCTTAATTTCCTGGTCTCAAAAGTGCAAAGGATTTTAAGAAAAGGGTCAGAGCAGAGACTACAGAAGACATTTGTGGTTGGTTTAGTGAATCTCAGCTCTGTCTTCTGCATTGCCTGGAAGATCTGGAGTCTTGGGTAGGAAGGGCTTAACCTAAATCTTCACTTAACCTAAATCTTCACCTCAGACAACACCTCATCAGCAGGTGTTTCTTGCACGTGTTGGTGCTGCAGCCTCTCAGTGTCCAAACCCTGACATTCCTCACTTGATGTTTCAGACCCTTGCTGGCTCCTGTGGGAAGTTTGCTCCTTTTGAAATTAAGGAGAACATGGTCTTAGCCCCCCTCAGCCGTGTTGCCCTCGATCCAGACGACCTGGAACAGCTGGATAAGCTCCTGCACGCCCAGAATGGTGAAGATTCTTTCTTGAAGGATCTAAAATGTCGTAAACCACGAAAAACTGGGCCCACTTTGGTCAGTGACAGCAGTGACAGTGTCAACAGGTCAGTCTGCACTCGAGGGCTTGCTTTGCTTCTGGTTTATGAAATGAACTGCAGAGAGGGCTTGAGGATTGGAGAGGAGGGAAGGCTGGAGCTGCTCTGTGGGGCTCAGCCACCTTCCCCTTTGTTCCCAGTGACGTGGTGGTGGTGGACAGCTGCCAGGCAGATGCTGTTCCTGAGAGGGAGAAGTTTGGCAGGATGAAGCTCCTGCAGTTCAGTGAGAATCACCGCCCTGCCTACTGGGGCACCTGGAACAAGAGAACCTCCCTGATCCGTGCCAGGAATCCATGGTCCAAGGACACTGTAAGCACCTCAGCCTGCTGCATCCTTTATGCTCTAGAAGTGGATGTGCTTGGCCAAGTCCTCTGCTTCCCTGGCATTTCTGAGCCATTTTGTTCCCTTTGAAACCCCAGCCTGGGTTTGGTGCTGTGCTCTCCAGTGATGGACAGAAATGTTGGCATTTCTTGCAGAAACTGCTGGACTATGAAGTAGACAGTGATGAAGAGTGGGAAGAGGAGGAGCCAGGGGAAAGTCTCTCCCATAGTGAAGAGGTGAGGATCCTGCATGCTGAAAAAATCAGGAACCACTTGCACTTGGCAGTGTAACTTCTAACCCATTTATTTGTAGGATGATGAAGAGGAGGGAGAGGATGAAGATGAGGACGATGGGTTTTTTGTACCCCATGGGTACCTATCTGAAGATGAAGGTGTGACAGAGGTAAGGGAGCTGGGTGTCCCTGAGTTTCCATCTCTGTTTCCAGTGAACTGTGCCATGTCAGAATTGGCAGGGGAGGAGAGCACGTGGTCCTGTGCCTGCACGGTTCAGGAGCCCTGTGTGGCTCAGGGAACACGAGGCAAAGCTGGCTTTAAAAAGCTCTTTTTTTATTCCTGGCGTGGCTGTAACGAGTCCTTTGTCCCCTGTGGCTGCAGGAGTGTGACCCAGAGAACCAGAAGGTTCGTCAGAAACTGAAAGCAAAGGAGTGGGATGAGCTGATAGCCAAGGGGAAGAGGTTCCATGTCCTACAGCCTGTGAAGATTGGCTGTGTCTGGGAAAGGGCAGCAAAGGACAACGGCACCAACCCGGACCTGAAGGTGCTCCAGCAGTTCACAGCCTGTGTCCTGGATCCACCTGTGCCAGAGGAAGAGCAGCAGACACAGAAATGTAGCAAAAAAAGAGCAAAAGATCAGCAAAGTAAGACCTGAAGGGCTAAGCAGTACTTCCACAGTGTTGTGCTCTGCTTTGGAGGGAGTAGGGGGATTAGTGAGTGTTGCATTCAGGGTGACCTGTTTCTGACAAGGCTGGAATCCAAGGAATCTCTGAGAGCTCTTGGAAAGGAGTTTTCTGGCAGCGCCTCTCCAAAAAGTCTTGCTCTGGGCAATCTAGGAACTGAAGCCAGCCAGACTTGAGCAAGCTCAGATTTAGGATGGGCCTGAGCCTGTTTATTGTTTGGGGGAAATGGTTTGGTTTCTGCGTTGGCTTCCAGTCCTGAGCTTTTCCTGCACCTGATTAACACAAGGCCATGAACAGCTCACATAAAGGCCAAGCAGGGGGTGAGAATTTCACTCCAGGCTGCTGTTATTATTGGGGGTGAGTTTCCTACATCGAATCTGCTGTTACAGTCATGGACTCCCAGAGTGGTTTGGGTTGGGACACACCTTAAAGACCATCCAGTTTCTGCCATGGGCAGGGACACCTTCCTGTTGCTCCAAGCCCCATCCAACCTTCCCTTGGAGCCTTCCAGGCATGGGGCACCCCCAGCTTCTCTGGGCAATCCCATCTCTAAAACCAATCCTGGTCTTTTCCCCCTCTGGAGTGCCCGTGCTGATTTCTATCCCCCAACTTTCCCAACCTTTAACCCATTCTGTGCCTTTTCCCCCCCCACAGTCCTGAGCTGATCTATCCCTGTGGTTTCCCAGCCTTTAACCCCTTCTGTGCCGCTTTCCCCCACAGTCCTGGGCCAGCTCCTGCCGCTGCTGCACGGGAACGTGCACGGGAGCAGGGTGATCATCCAGGAGTTCCAGGAGTGCTGCCGCCAGGGACGCTTCAGCCACGTGCCCGAGGACAGCTCCAGGAGCCCCCCAGAGCCCCCAGGCGGGGAGGACAGCGGGGTGCCCTCCAAGGCCAGGCTCAAGAGGATCATTTCAGAGAGCTCAGTGTACGAGAAGCGGCCCGAGTTCAGGATGTGCTGGTACGTGCACGCCGAGGTGCTGCGCAGCTTCGGGCAGGAGCAGCTCCCCGTGCCCTGCCAGTGGAACTACATCACCCAGGTGCCCTGCACGGGCAAGGAGGAGGGGGGCAGCATGCCAGGAGTGGCTGTCCCCCAGCCCACCCCCCTGGCAGCCAAGAGGAAGGCCATGGGAAGCATGTCCATCACCAAGTTCATGAAGAGGCCTCGGGGTGCTGAGCAGGTGAGTTCCTGGCGGGTGTTGTGCCCCAGTAAGGAGAGCTGGGAATGGGGCTGGGGGTGTTTGCAGCCCCCAGCTCAGCCTGTTAACTCCAGCCACTGTCCTGCACACCAGAAGACCCTTTTTATGGGGGAAGAAGTGAAATGATGGGACGAAAGAGATGGGTTTCTTTTGTGTGTCTGCAGCTTGGACTCTCTGTTCCATTTGAAACGTTGCTCTCCTGCTGTTCTTCCATTCTCTGCTATTTGGCAGTGATTGCATCCAAGCTGTGAATAGTTTGAGAGTCTGCTTGGCCTTGGTTTTACAGCTGTGTGTAATTTGTGTGCAGGTTTTATGTGTGCCTGTGGCTGCCAGATGTACAGCCCGAGCTGATGACTTACAGCAGTTGCATGTGAACGGATTAAATGTGGTTCCCAAGTGCTGCACCTCAGCCCAGAGCAGTCTGTAAAGGCTCCAGCTCATCCTGACACACATAAAGCTGAATTTCAAGAGCTGGTTTAAAAATACAATAATTCATAGGGACAAAATGAGATGGAATTGCAGTGGTTGCTGCCTGGGAGCTGTGTTGTGGTTTTCCTGTTGTTGTTCCTGCTTTTCAGGGCAACCACAGGTAGTGCTGGAGCCTAATCATGGCTGAAAAATGGGATCATGGAATTCCAGAATGGTTTGGCTTGGAAGGGACCTTAAATCCCACCTGGTGCCACCCTTGCCATGGCAGGGACACCTCCCTCTGTCCCAGGCTGCTTCAGCCTGGCCTTGGGCACTGCCAGGGATCCAGGGGCAGCCACAGCTGCTCTGGGAATTCCATCCCAGCCCCTCCCCACCATCACAGGGAGGAATTGCTTCCCAAGATCCCATCCAACCCTGCCCCCTGGCAGTGGAAGCCATTCCCTGGGTCCTGTCCCTCCATCCCTTGTCCAAAGTCTCTCTCCATGTTTCCTCTTGGCCCCTTCAGGCCCTGTTGGGGCCACAGCTGGGTCCCCACAAAGCTTGGGATGCTCTGTTGAGGCTTTAGGTGCTGGAACTTGGGGGTACCAACCTTTGGCTTCCAATCCCCCAGGCAGGGCAGGGTTTGAAATCCCTGCCAGTGGATTTATTCCTCCCTGTGCACCAGCTTAGGAAAGAGCCCCAGAATGGTTTGGGACCTTAAAGCTGATCTCATTCCACCCCCCTCCCATGGACCACAGATGAGGCTTTTGATGCTTTTTATGCTTTGCCTTCCCAATTTATTCTTGGCTTTTTTGGCTTTTCTACTGAAAAAGCTCAGCATTCAGGTATTGATAGAGATCAGAGACTTGTGAGAAGCTGTTCAGCCCCCAAACTCCATCTGCTTGGGTTTTTTCTTGTACACTAAATAAAGGCAGAGATAAAAGTCTCTGCTTGGCACCCACTGGAAATTCAGCTTATAAGGGAGCAGAAATAGCAAAACAAAGGCTTTTAGGAGAATTACATCACCAGCCTGAATGCTTCAAAGCTTCTTGGAGCTGTGCTGGGGAGGTGCAGCTCCCAGCAGAGGTGTCACAGCCCAGGAGCCTCTCATTCCTGATGTCTCAATCAGCCCTGCTCAGGTGTTAAGATCCCACCCCACCTGTGGAGCCAGGCTGGGCCATGGGGAGAGCCTGGGAATGGCTGGGAGCTGCCAGATTCCCACTCTGGCACGTGTTTCTCTGCTGGGAAGCTCACACCAGGGCTTGTGTGAGTCAAGGTGCTCTTACATAAGCTGTGGAGAGGAAAATTTGGTGCTGAAATGGGCAATACCTGCCCACGTGTAGGAGGGATTTAATTTGAGAAGTGGGACTTTATTGAAAGATGTAAATTGAAAATTTCTTGGCTTGGAAGAGTTTTTAGGGGATGGGGACCAGGATTTTCATTCCAATTCCAGCTGAAGGGGAAAAAACACAACTCAAGAGACCCTCATAGCTGGGCAACTTTGGTTTGTGTCACTCCTTGGGTTCTGTGTTCTCCATTCAGAATGGGGAATTTGGGCTTTTCCCATGGCAGGAAACCTGGGCAGCAAGGGAAGAACTGGCACCACTCCATGAATAAAAACTGATTGGGAAAGAGGAGGAGGAGTAAGGAGAAAACAAGGTCCAAACTTGACAAGCAACAGTAATTCTCCACCTTCAGAAGGGAGAGGACATCCAAAGGGGCTCAGCCTGGAGCAGAGGAGGCTCAGGGGGCCCCTGTGGCTCTGCACAGCTCCTGCCAGGAGGGGACAGCTGGGGGATCAGGCTCTGCTCCCAGGGGACACCAGGACAAGAGGGAACAGCCTCAGGCTGTGCCAGGGGGGTTTAGGTTGGATAGTGAGAAAATTCCTTCATGGAAAGGGTTGGAAAGCCCTGGCACAGCTGCCCTGGGCACGGCTGGAGCCCCCAGCCCTGGAGGGATTTAAAAGCCAGGGGGATGTGGCACTTGGGGACAGGGCCAGTGGTGGCCTTGGCAGTGCTGGGGCACAGTTGGGCTCGCTGACCTTTACGAGTCTGTGATTCTATGAAAATAATAAACAGAGGGGGGAGAGATTCCCTTTCCAAAAATGCAGCAAGAGTCAGATTTCCATGGAGCCTGAGCTGCCTGTGCTGCGGGGGCTGCTCAGCACGTTGTGTAAGAGGGAAGGATCCTGGAGCAGGAGCTTGGCCTCTTTCCCACTGTGTGTGCCACTGCAGAGGAGGCCTTTTGTCACAGGTCTCAGCTCGTGGAGCTGGGAATTGCAGATTTCCTTCCCTGCAGATGTGCCCACCTGCCCAGAGGGTGCCCAGCACTGCCTGTGCCAGCTCTGGCCCGTGGCACCTCCTGGCTCACACCTGGTACCTGCTCTCTCCCTCTAGGCTGCAGAGATGGATGGATTTCAGGCAGACACTGAGGAAGATGAGGAAGATGATGACTGCATGATTGTGGATGTACAGCCAGGAAAAGGTGGGAAGGGAGATGGGCACCAGGCTCTTGGCAGACACTCCCAAAGGGAGCAGCACCTGTGTGAGCTAAACTTGGCCTTTTCTGCCCTTTTCACCATTCCTTGAACTTTTCTCTCTATAGATATCTTACTCCAGATACTGCTGCTTTTTACCCTTTTTTAAAGATGCTTCTTTGCTATTTATGGCCTTCTCTAAGCTGCTCTTGCCTTTTCTGCCCTCCTCCTCCTCCCCTTTTGCCTCAGTGGCACAAAGCCCCTGTGAGCAGCACTTGGCTGCCAGGGTTACCTGCTCGTTCCTGGGAGCACAGGTGGGCACTGGAGCAGTGCCAGCACATCCACTGGTAAATTATGGCAAATATTGCTGCCCTCTGGGGCATGCAGAGCCCTTGCAGGCCTGGCAGGGGCTGGGTTATCACCCTTCTGGTGCATCCTCAAAGGTGCAAATTGTCTGAGGCAAGTCACATCAGGGAGCAGCCCGGCTGCTGCTCTGCTCCACAGTCTGAGCACTTGCTTGTGTTTGTGTCCCAGTTATCCCTTGGAAAATGGCTTCAAAGCCCCTCTGCTGCAGCCTCTCCTTTCAGGCCACGCTGGGATGAGGATGTGGAGCAGCTCCTTTCATCTCCAGGAGCTTTTGGACGTGATCACACAGACCAGTGAGCTGACTCCAAGCACGTGCTGTGGTTTCCAAAGCTCTGGGCTCTTTCTTGCTGCTCACAATGGAGCTCTCCCAACCTGCTCTAAGCAAAGTGGTTTGTGTTGGGCAGCTCCTCTGGTAGATAAGGACTCGTGCACAGAAATTCTGTAGTGGTTGACCCATCCCAGGCATTATCTGGGCTCTCCTTCCTCTCTGAGCTCCTCTCACCTCCCAAAACAGACATTGGGACTGTTAGACAAGGAGCCTGGCTTTAATCTTAAGCTGCTTTTGCTTATTACCAGGCTCTGAGATGAAAACCTCGCCTCAGGTTTGTTCCCTCTTGTTCTGAGGATGCCACTGAGCAGCTTCCCTCCCTCAGGCTCTGCTGACACACATGCAGCTCTATTTGTTTGGCTCTGCCTGACTCTAAAGCACTGAAAAGATTATGAAAATCCTTTTTATGGTTGAAGTGATTTTTTTTATTCTGGATTGGTGATATTGAATACGAAGCCAGTATTAAAACCAGTTTTTAAATAGTGTTGAAAAGGAGACTCACAACAGATGCAGGAAGCTAAGACAGATAAAACATAAAGCACTCAAATTTACTGGATTAATGAGGATATTTATAAAAACAAACCAAACACATTCTCTCCTTTGCAGGTCCCACAGCTTCAGAATCCAGTGGCACGAGAGCTGCTCACCAGGACAGCAGCATGGTCAGCCCGTCTAATACAATTTGAGACTTAAATGCTACTAACTCCTCTGTATGTATGTAGAATGAGCTAGAAAGTTTTAAACCTTGTGTATCTTTGACCAAGATACTTGAAAGTATTCCACATTTCTTGTAAAGAGAAGACAGCACTTTGTTCTGCTTCAGACCAGATGGAAGCTTAAATTTTTAGCTTTAGCTTTTTAGCTTTTTTTTAAAATACTGCATATTAATCTGTCCTTAATAAAGCATTATTGAAATTTTGATACTTCTTTGTAATGGAAGGTATCTAAGTTATCTCTAAAAGTAGCTGAGGGATTTTGGAATAAGCTTATTGTGATGCCACTGGGGAATGACTGTTCATAATGTTGTACAGCGTGGCCTTGGGTATAAATGATGTACAATTATATATGAATTTATGCTCTTGTACCATCCTGTTTGTGGTCTTACTTGCTCCAGAGAACAGCAGCAGGGCTTTACCTTTGGAAAAGGAAAAATGCATTGTTTCTCTTATTTTGGGACAGGCTGGACAGGTCAGGGCTAGATTCTCAGTCTCTTGTCTACATCAGAGCTGGGCTCTGTCCCACAGAAAAACTCTGCTTGAGGTATTAAAGGACTGAGCTGGCATCAAACTTGGTGACACACGGGACAAACTTGCTGGGGCTTTCAGCTTTATACGACTGGTGAGTTATGAATTACTTCTTTAAAAGATTGTCTGTAATTTCAGGTTTGTTATCTCCCCCTGGGTACCAGCAGTAGCTGCTCCCTGCTGTCACTCTCTGGTCTCTGAAGGGACAAGGGGGGTGATGCTGCCCCAGTAATACCAGTGCCAGCCCCAGCACAGACTGGTTTGGCATCTCAAACCTACAACAACAATGCAACTCAAGCAACTGGGATCAGAACTGAGTCTTTAAATAATTCCATTTAATCAGACTAAGTGTAACTTTATCCAAATAGCTTCTCTCCAGTAGGAGTTACAGTGCACACAGAAGCAGAACGGGAAGCTGAGCTCTAAACCCAGCCCCCTCCCCAGGCTCAGAGTGGTAATCCAGCCTTACCAACCCCTAATCCCTGCTCCACCACCGCCTTGGGATCACCTCGGGCAGTCCCTGCTCCAGTTTGGTGTTGGAAGCCCCAGGGAGGAGCCACTGGCGAGGCCACCTGTGACTCTGGAGCTGGGAGGGGACAGCAGGACCCAGCCCCGGTGCAGAGCTGAACCAAAGCCACCTCTGAGCTCACGCAGCTCCAGCAGTCTCGGCAAAAGGAGGGACGAGTCCAAAGGCAGCAGCAGCGGAGGCACTGCCCTGATTTCAGGACAGGGGCTGGGCCCTGGCCAGCAGCTCGGGCCTCAGGGGGCTGCGCTGCTCCTCCGCCGCCGCCGCCTCCACGTCTGCCATGACCGCAGCATCCCAGGCCAGGCTCAGCAGGGCCGAGGGCACCTGGGCACGACAGGCAGCACTGAGCACAGCCTGGGAAAGGTGCCAGGGATCCTGACACCCATCCAGACCCACCCCTGCCTGGGGCAGGGGCACCTCCCACAGCTGCTCTGTTCCCCGTGAGTGTGGAACACTCTGTGGGTGTTCACAGACCTGGGACTGCCCAAACTGAGAAGGGCAAGGCTGGATTCTGCAAGCAGCTCCTTTTAGGGGATGCTGCTTTGGGCTTTCTGTTCATACCCTCCCTCAGCAACGCTGCCTTCCCTCTTTCCCAGCCCCTGACAGCTCTGTGCTCCAGGACAAGGACCCTGCACTTCCCTCCACACCTCGAAGCCCCCAGGCTTTGTTTGTACTGCTTTGTTTGTGCTTAAAATGAGGGGACAGAGCACAGTTTGGGGCTCTGAAAGAACACAAACTTCTCCCCCAGCTCTGAGCAACAGAAGACTCTGACAGCCTCAAGATGCTCTGGAAGGTACCAACAATTTTTTTCACTCACCAACCCACATTCATTGAAGGCCAAGTTCTCATCAGTCAGTTTGAGACCTCCAGGTCCCAGGAGCTCAAAGGGCAGCCAGTCATCTCTGAGTGCTTCTCTCACAAAGTTGTAGAGCACAGATACTGATTCTCGGGCATAAAAAGTCCCTGCCATGAGAAAACAAGGTGAGAGAGTCTGGCATTTACCAAAATCTAACCTTTTGTGGTCGGTTCCGTGGGGCTTCACCTACTGATGCTGACTTGATCAACGACTTCCCTGCCACACAGCCAGCCTGATTTAACTGAAAACTACAAAAGCAGAATCCCCAAAGAAAAATAGTCAATTGTTGGGAGCCCCTGCCAGCCTGTAACAAAGAGCTGGGGAAGCCTGAAATGATTTCCAGAGTTCTACTGGAAAATTTGAAGAAGATTTATGCTGTTGTACAGTCTGACATCACAGAGGCAGCCTCACGCTGGCTGCTGTCACACACTCATCTAATGAGTCCAGCTTGGCCTGGGAAGAGCAGACTTTAATTAATGATTGGCCTGGAGATTCTTCCCTCTCTGTCCAACCCCGGCTTAAAATCCCAACCCTAAGCAGGGGGAGGGTTTGGAGATGGGAAGAGTTCATGGGGAAATGTTACCCCGCTGTGGTTTTGGGGTGGTTTATTCCTCCAGCTAACCTCACCACCTCCTCCTTACACTCTAAGTACCCTCAGAAGCTTCTGGAGTGCCCAAGGGAAGGGTGAGGAGCCCCCTTACCCTGGAGGATGTATCCATCGGGGAAGCGCACCCGCAGCAGCGTGTAGTTGTACTTCCTGGCCTCCCTCTGCTCGTCCTTCTCGCGCATGGCCCTGGTCCTCAGCATCGACGCCTTCTCCACCGCCTCCGTCCTGCAGGCACAGACCCTTGTAGGCCCCGAGGAGAGCCACCAGCTGCTGGCTGCTGTCCCCTGGCCCTGGCTGCTGCAGCCCCTCACCGGAGCCGCTGCTCCCTGCGCAGCTCCTCTGCAGTGAGGCTGAAGAAGTCGTGGGGCAGCTGGAAGCGCGCGGCCGCGGGCGACGGCTGGAACACGGCGAGCTGCCGGTGCAGCTGCGCCCGCACGGGCTCCGAGCTCAGCAGCTGCTCCTTCTGCTCCTTCAGATCTTCCAGCCTGCTCAGCACCTCGTCCTTCAGCACGAAGAACTCCTCCGTGGCCTCTGCAAACGCAAGGATGGGGCGTGAGGCTCTTGGTCTTCAGGGCAGTGACACGGGGACAAGGATCTCTGGGGAAATGTCACACTGGGACAAGGAATGTGCAGGCTCAGAGGCTGTTTTTGTTCCAGCCTTGAAGGAATGACCTCTGTGGAGCTGTCAGCAACCAGAGCTGCCCCCAGCACCCCCCAAAGCCCTGACTCCACATTAACACCACGAGTTCTTGCCTTGTCCTGGAACAGGCAGTGTTTTTGTCTCAAACCCAACAGCCTGGAAAAATTTGTGTGTCCCTTCCAAGCAGCTTATCCTTTCCTGGAAGAAAAGGACAGAATTTAGATGCAGTTTGCTCCAAGCAAGGGTTTTCCAAGGCTGAACAGCTGTGGAGTCTGAGCTCACCTGAAACACTTTGTTCTGCAGTTTTATTTTCCGGTATTTCTCCTCCTCTGGATGGAGATAGATGTTATCCAGGTACCTGCAGGAAGAGGAGTGCACTGCCTGGGTCAAAGGAGGACACTCCAAGGTCAGAGAGAAAACAGAGATCTCACAGAGAAAAAAAAGCTGAGAAACCCAGGAAAATAAAATACATCAATGTAACAACCAGCAGCTCCCAAACCTCTTGGATTAGTCAACTCCTCCAGGATGCTGACATCGGGTCAACTGACAAATTGGGTGGTTCAAGAGTTCAGTTTTCTTCCAAAAAAAAGACTTTGCTAGAAGCAGAGCAAGAAAACCCATCAGGGAAGGGAGGAGCTGCCCATGCCCTCAGTGACACTCACTTGGCCATGGTCTCCACGCACACCCGGACCTTCTCCCGGTCCTTGTTGAAGGTGTGGATTTCCATGATGGAAGCAGCCACTGGGTCCACGGAGAAATACTGGGGGAGAGGGAAAGAAGCTGCTCAGGGAGAAGCTGACCCCAGCTCAGCTCAATTGTTCCCCATTTGCTGGGCTGGAGATGATTTAAAAGGTAAAGTGAAATTGTCCTGGGGGAAGACTTTACACGAAGGAGGGGGAGAGTTGGTGAGGTCATGCTGGTACAAAGGAGTTTGAAGGAGGGAAGGGAAAGAGTTTGAAGGGAAGCACTCACTGCCTGGATGGCTTCTCGGAGCTGCTTTTCCTTCTGGTCTTTCCTCACAACGGTACCGGTCAAGGGGCAGATGAAATAAACCCCTGAGACAGAGGGAGCAGCTGCCCCTTCCTCCTCCTGCTCCTGAAGGAGATAAAACCAGGCACCAAACTGAGCACGGGGAGGTTTTGGAGGGGCTCTGTTTATAAACACCCTCAGGACAGGGACAGCAGCCCCAAGGGGTGCTGAGCAGGGAACGGCAGCATCTCCCTCACCTTTTCCTCCATGGAGAGCTCCTTCTCGCTGGCAGCTGCCTCGCCCATCAGCTCTTTCCTCACTACAACACACAAACCCCAGTTGGAGTGGAGGCTCAGCACATTCCCGAGGCTTTTGGACAGCTCAGCGCTGCCCTGGGAAGCAAACACCTGCCCAGGTGTGGCGTCCCAGCCCAGGGCTGCACATGACCCCATTTCCAGGACAGCTGCCCCAAAACACCCTCGAGAGCCGTCCCCGGGCGCTTTTCCAGCCGGTACCGGAGCCGCGGCTCCCCCGGCAGCTCCTACCCTGGTTCCTGACGGCCTCCTGCGAGGCGGACGGAGCCTTTCCCTTGGGCTTCAGCTCCAGCCGGGCCAGCGCCGCGGCCGCCGCCCTCTGCGCCTCATCCGTCGGGGCCTGGCGGGGCTTCGGGGCCACCTCGGCTTTCGGCTTCTCCCTGGGGGCCCTGGCACGGAGGACACGGCTCGGGGACCGGCCCGTGCGCGCCCGCCGGCCGGTGGCACCGCGGGGGCTCGGGCCCGGCGCTGCCGCCGCTCCCGGCCCCGTGTCCCCCTCGTGCCCCGGGCAGGTACCGGGCCCAGGGCGGGGGGTACCGGCCGCGGAGCGTGCCCGGGGGTGGCGTTACCGGTGGTGGCGTTACCGGAGGGTCCCCCCCCAGCCCGTACCGGGACGGCTCCGAGAGCTTCTGCCCGGGCCCCGCCGTCTTGAACTTCAGGTCGGCCTTGATCTCCTGGAAGAACTTGCGCATGGCGGTGCCGGGGTGGGACGGGAGCGCCGGGACGGGAGCGCCGGGACGGGAGCGCGCCGGGACGGGAGCGGGCCGGGAAGGGAGCGCGCCGGGACGGGAGCGGGCCGGGACGGGAG
>JAYDZK010000114.1:658988-678660 GCA_034509185.1 Euphonia xanthogaster | reverse complement strand
GGTGCTGCCGCGGCCTGGGCTGGGCCTGCCCGCGCCCGGTGCCCCCCGCGCCCGCCGCGCCCCCCGGTGCCGCCATGCCACACAGCTTCAAACCCGGGGACCTCGTCTTCGCCAAGATGAAGGGCTACCCGCACTGGCCGGCCCGGGTGAGACCGCGGGGCCGCGCCGCGGGGGAACGGAGCGAGAGGGGGGCGGGGGTCCCGGCCGGAATGGGGGCGGGATCGGGAAGGGGGACTCGAGACGGAATGGGGACGCGTACCGACCCTCGTCCCCGGAGCGGAGGCTCCTTCCGGGATAGAGATGCCATAACGGTACCTGTACCGGGATGGGGATCCCGGGCCGGGATGGGGGCACGGTACCGGCATGGGAACACCTACCGGGATGGAGATGCCATAACGGGACCCGTACCGGGGCGGGACGCCCTGCACCGGCACGGGGAGCTGGTACCGGGGTGGACATGCTGTAACGGTACCTGTACCGGGATAGGAGAGTCTGTACCGGGTGGGGACCCGGTACGGATGGGTGTCCCGTTCGGGATGGGGGACCCACGTCGGTATCTGTCATGGCATGTGAGCCGGTGCTGGCGTGAGGGGCCCGTCCCAGCGCACAGACTGGGATGTGGGGTCACACCCCAGCACCTGTACCGGATTGGAATGTCCTGTACTGGGATGGGGCCCAGTACCAGTGCGGGGTGTCCCATTCTGGGATGGGAGCTCCCATTCCAGCACCACTACTGGGATGGGGGCCCAGTACTGGAATGGCGTGTCCCGTACCGCAATGGGGGACCCCATATGAGCAGCTGTACTGGGATGAGGGTCCAGCACTGGCTCAGAGATCCCGTATGGGAACTCATGTCAGGGTGGGAGCTCAATACTGCACTGTGGGGCCTGGGCTTCTGTCCCTTGTTGGGGACAGTGAGGGGACACTGTGGGTGTGACATGGGCAGGGGGCTGCGGGGAGCGCTCATGGTGCGGGATCAGCGGGTGCTGCTGTGCTTTGGGGGGCTTATTTGGGATGCTGGAGTGTTTGGGGAGGGGGACAGCTGGTGCCACTGGCCGGGTGACAGCGTCGTGCCACGGTGCTCCAGGAGAGCGGGAGCTGCTTTGGGATGTGCTCAGCTGGGGGGTGCTTGGGGGCTCTGCGGGGTCCCCGCGAGCAGCCGAGGGCGTGGCAGGTTCACGTACTGCCCTCGGATGGGAAGAGACTGGCAGGTGGAACCGTGCGGGCTCGGGGAGCTGACACCGCTTGGCTGCACCTCGCCGTGAGACCCGGGACTGCCGCTCCCGCCAGGACAGCCCCTCTGCTTTAGCTCGCTTGCTTTTTGGGGAAGGGTCCCCCCGCCCCGAAGACCTCCCCAGCACCCCCTGCGCACCCCGAGGCTCTCCCTGCCCACGGCCCAGACGCCCGGAGCACAGAAGACGGGGTGTCCGGCCGGCAGCGGGGCCTTTCCTGCGGCCGGGCTCCAGCCAGGACGGACCCTGCGGCCGCTCGTCCATCGCCCCCGCCCGCGCTGCCGGGTCCCGGCCACGGATCCCAGGGGAGTAGCACAAGGCCCGCGTTGCCCACAAGACCTCGGTGCCGGATCCTTCCCGTTTCTCTGGTAGAGATCCCGCAGGGACTCGGATCCGTAGCCAGGGCCCCGTCCGGGTGCTTTCCCGCCGCGCTTGGCTCCAAGCGGGTGCCGGACTCGACGCCGCTTGCCGGGGCTGAGGATGCGTCACCGCTGTCTCTGACCTCCTCGTGCTTTGGGTTTCCTTTCAGATCGATGACATCGCGGACGGCGCCGTGAAACCCCCCCCGAACAAGTACCCCATCTTCTTCTTCGGCACCCACGAGACGTAAGCGCTGCCTCGCTCCCCCCGCCGGGCTCTGCCTCCGCTCCGGCCTCACCTCTGCTTTGTCTCTCTCCAGCGCCTTCTTGGGCCCTAAAGATCTGTTCCCTTACGAAAAGTATAAAGACAAATATGGGAAACCAAACAAGAGAAAAGGCTTCAACGAGGGCTTGTGGGAAATCCAGAACAACCCCCACGCCAGTTACAGTGCCCCTGCGGTGAGTGTGGGCTGGGCAGGGGATGGGGCTGCGGCCCCTCCGTCCCCCCCGAGTCACTCCTCCTGTCTCTGCTTCTCCTCGCTGCTGTGCCGATTGCTTCCAGCTTCCAGCTTGGCTTCCTTGGGGTGGAATTAGCTCCCCTCTGCTTCCCCGCCCTCTCCCTTCCTCAGGGAGTCTGCTCTCCTCATCTTCCTCCATGGAGGGGTTTCCCTCTGGCTTCCATGAGCACTGGAAGTTCCCACTTGCTCTGGAGGAAGACGCTTCTGCCCCGTTGTCACGGTGGAACCGGGGTCGTGCTTTGTGCTGCTTGCCCAAAATCATGGAGATTTTGTTGTCAGAGCAAGAGCTTGAGGTTTGCTCGTCCCCGGCTCCTGGATCTGCTCGTGGACTGTTGGGAAGTCCCCTCCTCCATCCATTTCCAAGGTTCCTGAGCCCTCCAGCAGGATTTGGAGCGGGCTGGGCCAGGGAACAGCTCTTTGTAAAGTTCTTGTGGGGGCTTCTCATGACCATAATTGGGATCCAGTTTATTCCATAAAGATCATCACAGGAGGCATCGGCTTTGTAAGCAGTGGGGCTGAAGAGGCAGAGCAAGGTTTGTAGGGTGGGCAGCAAGGTGAGGTGGTCCCTGGAGGTCAGCAGGTGCAGGGAATGCACCCCCTGGGCCGTGCCATGGCCAGGCAGGAGTGAGGATGTGGTTTGAGGTGCAGGGGTTGGGAAATGGTCCACCCAAAACTGGATGTAGGCTAAGGTGAGGCTGTGGAGGTGCTTGAAAACCTGGAGATTGGTGGTGGTGAGGGAGGCACCACCTGCCACGGCCAGGAATCTGCTGGGAATTTCCATCAGGGACCCATGAGGGACCCAGCAAGGCTGAGGGTTCACTAACACCCACCGCGTCCTGCGGGCAAAAGGAACAGGAGAAGACACTGAAGTTTCCTTGGCTTTGAGACTTGAGTGAAGTGGGTGCCAGGAACTGCCAAGGGTGAGGAGAGGCTTTTCAGCAGCTGGAAGAACTCGGCTCTAGGAATGTCAGTGCTGCCACACACAGAGGAGCAGCCCAGAAGATGAAGTTGGGATGTGATGTCCTGTGCGAGGAACCTCCCGATGGGCTGGAGAAACAAGACCTTCAGGGAGCAGGACACAGGAGATCCCACCGGGGAAGAGCACAGTGGCCACCTGGACTCCCTTGTGTGGACCTTTCCCATGGGGAAAGTGTGCGAAGAGGAAAGTGTGCCTGATCCAAGTGGAGGCAGAAGGAGAGGCTGAACCCGGCCAGCCCGGCTTGTCTGGCGCCGTCAGGGCAGAGGAGGGCTGGGCTCTGCTCCCAGCTCCAGGCTGCTCCAGGGATTTTAGCAGGGTGTGAGGATGTGGGGCAGAGGGCAGTGAGGCAGCAGCATCCCAGGAATGTGTCACTGGTGCTCTCGGAGTGGCGTGTGGGGCTGTGGGAATGGGGACAGCGTTCCCCAGGCAGGACCGGTGCCGTTGTCCGGAGCTGCTCCGGAGGGATCCGTGCTGGGAGGGGGGCTGCCCTGCACTGCTCTGCACACCCAGCTCTGCCCTCCTTCGCTCCCACCCTTGGTGCCCCCTCTGTCCTCTCCTGCCCCCCCAAATGCCCCACAGGCTCCCCTAACCCCACTGTCCTCCTGCTGCCTTTAGCCCGCGAGCTCCTCCGACAGCGATGTCCCCGAGAACGACCCCATGGCCGGCAGCGACGCCGGGGACGACGAGGACGACTCTGCCATGGCCACGGGCCCCACGGAGAAGGTGGACAGCGACGAGGACTCGGATCGAGGCAGCGACCACAGCGGGCTCAAGAGGAAATCCTTGGCCATGAAAGTGAGTGTGGGCTGGGGACAGGAGAGTGGCCCAGTCAGGGGACACCGTGGCTCCATGGCGGAGCTTTCCTTGAACCCGCCTCAGCAGAAGGTGGTGGAGAAACCAATTCCCTCTGGATTCTCCAGTGGGAAATGGGGCTCAGCGTGGTTTTGGGGGTCTCACAGCTGTCTCGTGATGCTAGTGGGGTGGTGGGATGGCCTATCCTGGCTGGGTTTGCAGCCTGGAGGAGGATCCAGAGCTGCAGATCTGAGTGCAGCTCTTGTGGGGCCTGTTGGGAAGAGTTGGAGAAAGCCCTTCCCAGGAAGCATTTGCTTTCCAGGGTGGATGGAGAAGGAATGGGCTTCTCTCATCTTGTCACCTCTCCTTTGCCAGATGCCTGTGACAAAACGGCCTCGGAAATCCTCCAGTGACTTGGATCAGGGCAGCCCCTCTGTCACAGAAGAGGAGAACTCAGAAACGTCTTCTGAGTCGGAAAAAAACAGTGACCAGGTGAGAGGATTTTGGGTTACACTGGCAGGGTGGTGGGGAGAAGATCCCTGTGGGAGTGGGGCAGAGGCTGAAGGGAACCTGACTGGCTTGATTCCGTGGTGACACTGTTCCACATTTCCTCATGCTTCTGTTTTCCTCCAGGATTTCACTCCTGAAAAGAAGCCAGTGGCCCGGGCTCCACGCAGGATGCCGGCAGCGGGGAGGAAGAAGAAGGTAAAGGACCCCAAATCTGAGGGAGGCTGGAGAGGAGCCAGGGTCTGCACTATGGGGAGGGGGGAGCTGGGGGTGCCAGGGCTGTGCCCTGGGCTGAAGGGACCTCGCTGATCTCTTGGTGAGGTGCTGGGGCTCTGGGTGCTGGGTTTGTGGGTATTGCTGGGACTAGGGCAGTGCCACCCCACAGCCACCCTCCATCCCAGCCCTGCTCTCTGCCTGCAGAAAGTGGAGTCTGGCTCTGACTCCGACTCCAAAGTGGACTCGGATCTGGAGATGGGCAACGCCACTGTGGACATGACCAAGTCGGACTCGGACTCGGACTCGGATGTGTCGGTGAAAAAGGCACCACGGGGCCGCAAGCCAGGTACCTCGGGGCTGCTCCTGCTCCTGCCACCCCCTCGGGATGGGACTGTGGCAGCTCAGCCATTCCCAAGGCTCAGGGGTTCCATCCCAAATTCTGGGCACATTCTAGAGCCCCTCTGCCTCTGGAGCTCTGGGCTGTTTTAACAGAGGGACCTGCAGGGCTTCTGCTGAACACGTCCCTGTTGTCTTGCAGCTGAGAAACCCCCTCCCAAGCCCCGGGGCAGGAAACCGAAGCCAGAGCGTGTCCCCAGCAGCTCCAGCAGTGACAGGTGAGCTCAGCTGGGACACTGTCACCCTTGGGCTGGGCTGGGGGTCACGCAGGGGTCCGAGCCTGCCCTGTCCTGGCAGTGACAGCGACAGCGACGTGGATCGCATCAGCGAGTGGAAGAGGCGGGACGAGGAGCGGCGGCGGGAGCTGGAGGAGAAGAGGAAGAGGGAGCAGGAGGAGGAGATCCGTCGGCTCCGGGAGCAGGAGAAGGAGGAGAAGGAGAAAAAGAAGGAGAAGGCAGAGAAGGGCGAGGAGGTGCACTCGGACTCGGACAGCAGCGCCGAGGATGAAACGGCCAAAAAGGGCCGGAGAGGCCGGGCCAAGGCTCCATCCTCCTCAGACTCTGAGCTGGAGCAGGAGAAGGAGGTGAGTGCATCACCCTGAGTCACCTGTCAGGCCATCAGGGACCTGCAGGAGTGGCAGGGACCCACCCTTGTGGTTTTGGGTTAGCCTGCAGCTGCCCACATGGTGTTGGGAAGGGTTGTATCCATGCCTTGGGGTGGGAGCTCTTCCCTGGGCCCAGGATGCCTCATCCAGCTGTGGGCCTCACGTCTGGCACAGGGTGCCCAGAGCAGCTGTGGCTGCTCCATCCCTGGAAGTGTCCAAGACCAGGCTGGACAGGCCTTGGAGCACCCTGGGACAGTGGGAGGTGTCCCCACCTGTGGGAAGGTGTCCCACAGGGGTGGGATGGGGTGAGCTTTATGTTCCCTTCCAACGCAAACCATTCCATGATCTCCAAGATGCTCTTGCACCACAGTCATGGGGTTTGCTCCAGTGTCCCCCTGGAGCCTTTGGGAGCAGGCAGGGTGACCATGCACCATGAGGTGATGCTGTGCCATGGCAAGGGGGTGACTGTGGGGTGGCCGTGGGTGGCATTGTGGTGTGGCCGTGGCTCCGTGTGTGCCACAGCAGGGAGGGCTCTGCTGCTCTCCCTGCATTGTTCTCTCCTCCAAGGTAAAGAAGCCAGCGAAGAAACAGCCCTCGGAGTTGTCAAGGAAACCAAATCAGAAGGAGAAGAGGGGCCGAGCAGAGGAGAAGCCACGGAACAAGTCAGCAGCTCCACATCTCCCTCCCTCCCCTTTCCTCCTGGGAATGGGGCTGTTCCTGCACAGCTCCAGCCCTGGCACCCCGGGGTGGGCAGGGGCTCCTGGGGCTGCAGAGGGGCTGGGCCTGTTCCTCCTCTCCTCCTGAGCTGAAGGGGCTGGAGGAGCTGTTGGGGGTTACCAGGATGACATTCCGTGCTGTTTTCTTTCTTGTGGGGCTTTTCATTCCTGGGAAGCTGGGGCACAGGGGAGCTGTGACCAGGGTGGAGGGGTCTTGGATGCTCCAGCCAGTGCCATCCCCCTTGTTAGCCCAGTGCTGAGCAGAGGGTTCACCACAACCATCTTCCCCTTTTCCTTCCCTTCACACAGACCTCTGAAAGTGGAACGAGGCCGGAAGAAATCCGACCCAATCCCTGAAAGGAGGATGGAGAAGAAAAAGGGTGAGAGACCCACTACTTCCCATCACAGAGGGGAGGGCTCCAGGGTTGGTTCCCCCATCCCTGGCACAGGGAGGGATCAGCGAGGTTGTGCCAGGGTTTTTCCCAGCACTACTGTTGATCCCAGGATCACTTCCCTGTCATCCCCTCCCTATCTTGGCACATCCCAACCCATCTTCTCCAGAGACATTCCTGGGGCTGTGCTCAGCTTTGGAAGTGCAGGAGGACACAAACCCCTGCCTGGGAGTGATTCCAGGCCCCAGAGAAGACCCTGGGCTCTGGGCAGGGCTCTGCTGGTGCCCTGACATCTTGGGCTGTGTTTGTCTCCCTGCTCCAGAGCCCACAGTGGAAGAGAAACTCCAGAAACTTCACAGTGAGATCAAGTTTGCCCTGAAGGTGGATAACCCGGTGAGTGCCTGGCCTGGGACATCCCTGCTCATCCTTGGCCTGCTGTGATACCCAGGAATGCTCCTCCTCCTCCTTTGGGGGTGCTGGGAGGCCCCAGGTGCCCCCGGGGCAGCTCCTGATCCCGCTGCCATCCATGCAGGACATCAAGCGGTGTCTGAACGCACTCGAGGAGCTGGGCACACTCCAGGTCACTTCCCACATCCTCCAGAAGCACACGGATGTTGTGGCTACACTCAAGAAGGTAGAGCAGAGGGCTGAGCCCTCCCTGGGGCGAGCGGGGAGCCTGCCTGGCCCCAGCTCTAAGGGGGTCCCTCCTCCTGCTCCCCGGGGCAGATCCGGCGCTACAAAGCCAACAAGGACGTGATGGAAAAAGCGGCCGAAGTCTACACCCGGTTGAAGTCGCGTGTGCTGGGACCAAAGATGGAATCCATCCAGAAAGCCAACAAAGCTGGGCCTGAGAAGGACAAGGGGGAGGCAGAGAAGGGCCAGGAGAAGCTGTCGGGAGCAGAGACACGGAATGAGAAGGGGGAAGAGGAGACAACTGCTGGTAACATTCCTGAGCATCCCTGAACATCCCGGGACCGCTCCCTGCCCTGTCTGGGCAGGTCACAGTCCCCTCCCTGGGGCATGCCCTGTCCTGCTGGGGACACAGGACATGGGGACGTGGCTGTTGGCCTTGTGGTGGAGGGATCAGCACCTCCAGGTCCTGCTTTGCTGGAGTGCCAGGAGTGGGAAAGGGCTGGATGGGGAATGCAGTGAGAGCAGAGGGCAAACCTCGAGCCCCACGCCCGGGCTCTGGGGGCCT
This sequence comes from Euphonia xanthogaster, assembly GCA_034509185.1. Taxonomy (NCBI): domain Eukaryota; kingdom Metazoa; phylum Chordata; class Aves; order Passeriformes; family Fringillidae; genus Euphonia; species Euphonia xanthogaster. Next base: position 670,751 of record JAYDZK010000114.1, on the reverse strand, counting down.
CCATGCTGGTTTTTGGCTCAGGGCAGCTCCTGCTCGCCAGCCTGAGCTCTGGTCCAGGCATAAAGGAATGTGGAGATGTCCTTGGACGCTGGCTCAGGGTCTTGCACAGGCAGTGGTGACTGGGATCTTCCACCCTTGGAGCCAGGTCTCTGCCTGGGGCCGTCCTGGTGATGCTGCAAGAGCCTTCCCAGAGGAACTGTCAGGGAAAATCCACCCTGACGGTGTCTCTGGGCTGGGGGATGGAGGTTTTGGGGCCCTTCTTGCAGCTGTGGGGGTCAGGCCAGTACTGGGGTCCCCTCCAGCTTGGCTGCATTTCTGTGGCCATGGATCCTCAGTCCACGAGGGTCAGGATGGATGAGGGGGTCCAGGAGCCTGAGCCTCTCTCTCTTCCCTTCAGACCTGTCAGGTCCTGTGAATGGTGAATCCCTGTCCCAGAAGTCAGAGGGCACAGAGGAGAAGGACAAGAGCCAAGGGCCAGGAGCTGGGGAGCTGGAGGCATCCACAGAGGAGCCCCACAACAAGTGAGTGTGGGGGGCAGGGCTGAGGGCTGCAGGGATCATTTGGGGACATCCTGTGAAAGGGTTGGAAAGGGTTCTCCCAGCTTGGGAAGGAGCTGGGATGTGGGAGAGGGGCCAGGGGAGGCAGAGGGGCAGGGGGCTGAGCTCTCCCTGCCCCTGCTCTCCCCCAGCAGTGTCCAGGACTATCCCAAGGCCGGGGCAGAGCGAGCTCGTGGGGAGTCGGAGGCTGCGGATGAGGAGGAGGAGGAGAGCTGAGGAAGCAGCTCCCACCTGGAGGAGGAGGAGGAGGAGGAGGAGGAGAGGCTGTGAAGGGAGAGCAGCCTCTGCCTCATCTCCTGCCTGAGTCACTTCACTCTGTCCCACCGTAGCCGATGTCCTTGGTCTTGTCCCATGTCCCATCCCTGCGGAGGCAGCACCCGCAGGGGGGCTGTGCTGGTGTCTGTATTTGTCCCCCCCCCTCCCGTTTTTAATTTTTATTTTGTTTTTTTCCCTCCTACCTAATTTCTTGTGATTTCAACCGACATGAAATGAATATAAAGGGTTTTCTAATGAAAAACAGAAGGAACCCCAGTGTCTCTTTCTTGAGGCATCTCTGGCTGGGACAAGGGGAGAACCTTAACCCCCTGCCCAGGGTCAGGGCTGGAGAACACCCCATGGGTCCCCAAATTCCCTCTGACCAGGATCAGGCACTCAGGGGCTGCTCCAAGCCCCTTTCCCCACCATCAGGATCCTCTCTCCATGCAGAGGCAGCCGCTGGAGCCAGATCCCTCTGCCCCAGGTGGCAGCAGGGCTGGGCACCAACCTCTTGGGGTAAAATAAGGGTAAGAAGGGTGTGTTCTCTCCTGACTGTGCCAAGGAAGGACTGACCCTGGCACCATCCTGCCCGTGCTGGGCAGCAGCTCCGTGTTTCTGCTCTGTTGCAAGGCTCCAGAGCTTTTGTCCGTGTCCAATAAAGAACTCCCGGCTCCACCCGGCGCCGCCTGCTCTTTGTGCTCGGCCCCCGGGGGAGGATGCCCCGACCCCCCCACCTCGCAGGCTGCAGTAACTCTGCCCTGGGGACACTTGGCTTTTGCTTTTTCCAGGACTGATTTCACACTCATTCCGTAAACAAGACCTAAATAAAGCCCAAACCATCCCAAGTGCCTCTTGCCCAGCTGCTGGGAAGTGAGAGATCCCCTCCAGGACCCCACTCCTGATCCCACTGCCAGGTCCTCTCCTCCCACCCCTGCTCCCACGGGGGCAGGGACAGGCTGGGGGGGCTGTCTGGGGAATGGGGGCTCAGGACAGGGGGGTCCCCACGTCTTGGGGAGGGGGTTGTTCCTCCAGAGCCCAATTCCTCTCTCCCACACCCCCAAAGAAACCTCAGTCCAGTGCAAAACTAACCAGAGTTTATTGCTTCTTGTGCTGTTTTGACGCTACAAGGGTGGGAGTTTGAAGGCACCGAGGACATGGGGGACCCCCAAGAGGCACTTGGGGCAGCCAAGGCATGTAACTGCAGGGCTCCAGCAAGGGGACAAGTGACAGAGCTGGGGCAGACGGGAGGGTCCCCACAGAGGCAGGCACAAGGTGAGGGGGGCTGGGGGGCTTTAGCAAAGGCTCCTAACGAGGCTTTTTGGGGAGGGAAGCAGCCCAGAATTGCTACTCCGCCTCCAGCTCCACCGGGCGCTTGCCCGAGGGGGCGAAGGGTCCCACCAGCCACGTCAGGGGGGTGTTGAAGGCCACGTGTTCCACCAGCTCGTCCATCAGCTGCCGGGCTTTGGTGGCGTGGCCGCGGGCCCGGGCCAGCACGGGGCCCGTCACGTCCTGCAGGGAGGTGACAGAGGCCAGCGCCGCCCGCAGCTCCTCCACGTTCTGCCGGACCTGCCCCGCCGTGTCCTGCACGGTGGCGGGGAGGCCCTGCAGGCTGGACACCAAGGGCTGGCAGGAGCTCTGCAGCTGCTGGCTCAAGCCCTGCAGCATGGTCACCGTGCCCGACTCCACCGCCTGCGGGGGGACACGCGGGGTGAGGCCTGCGGGACCCCCCGGGTCACCCTGGGGACCCCCTGCCCTGCTCCTACCTCCGGTGGCACCTGGTCCTTGGCACCGCCCGGCTGCTTCTTGCTCCAGTCCAGCCACAGCTGCTGCAGCTTCTCCTGCCCTCCCTGCAGCCTCTGGTCCACGCCCTGCTTCAGGTGCTCCACCTGGGAGAGGGGCACAGCCCGACTGGGTGGGGGGGCCACCAGGGGACACCCTGGGGTGGCACAGGGGGCGCAGGGCTGGGTCCTACCAGGTCGAGGGTGCGCTGGAGCTGGGCCAGCAGGTCCTGGCTGCTCTGGCGGGCGCTCTGCAGTTTGCCCAGGGAGTGCTGGAGCGCTCGGTGCCGCACCTTGGTGGAGAGGGAGCCCAGGCGCACGAAGTAGCTCTGCTGCTGCCTCTGCTGCTCCGGCTCGAAGCCCTCCACGGCCGTGGCCAGCTTGGCTGTGGGACAGGAGCTGCTCAGGGGGTCCCAGCACCACCATCACCACCCCACAGAGCATCCCCCGCTCTGCCCAGGCTCTGCCCACCCTCTCCGGGGGGTTGGGATCAGCTGCTCACCCAGCTCCTCATCTGTCATGGGCAGGTAATGGTCCACCAGCTCCTCCGACTTGCCCAGCACGGAGCCCACCCCGCTGGCCACCATCTGGCCCACGGTGCTGACGCCGCTGCTGACCGCTGACCTGGTCAGCTCCACGCCACCCTGCACTGCCCCTCTGGTCATGTCCATCACACCGGTCACTCGGCTGGACACTGCGTCCTTGGCCCCGGTCACGGTGCTGGACACTGCATCCTTGGCCCCGGCCACTGCATCCTTGGCTCCGGCCATGGTGCTGGACACCGCATCCTTGGCTCCAGCCATGGTGCTGGACACTGCATCCTTGGCTCCAGCCACCGTGCTGGACACTGCATCCCTGGCCCCAGCCACCGTGCTGGACACTGCATCCCTGGCCCCAGCCACCGTGCCGGACACTGCGTCCTTGGCCCCGGCCATGGTGCTGGTCAGCACATCCCTGGCCCCCGTCACCGTGGAGGTCACCAGCAGTTTGGTGTCTGAGATGATCTGGGCAGACACACAAACCTCTGTTAAGCCCCGAGTGTGCTGCCCACCCCAGCCCAGCCCATGGCACCCCAGCCCACCCTGGTACCTTCTGTGGGGGCTGCTGCAGGATGGGCAGCTTCTCCTCCAGCTTGTCCAGCCCTTTGCAGGCAAATTCATTGGCGGAAGAAACTGGAGATGGAGAAAGGGGTGAGTTTAGCACCCTGCTGCCTTGCAGGAGCTCTGCCAGGCCAAATTTTCCATCACCCCAAAATTCAGGGGGTGTTGCCCCCACATTTTTCTTCCAGCTTCTCCAGCTGTTTACTCCTCGGCCATACAAACCAGAGACACAAAACCAGGTCATCCCTCTCCTGGTTCCTCACGAGAGCTCAGAGAGAGCCAGTTTTGGGGTCCCCCAGCCCCGCGGGGTGCTGTCCCCTGCCTGCACTCACTCTGGGGCTCCAGCCGGGTGAGGAGGGGCTGGGCCCCGCTCACTGCTGCCGCCGTCAGCGTCCTCACGCCCTTCTCAGCCACATCGCAGACGGAGCGCACGTAGGGGTGGCTCTCCTTGGTGCAGGTGTAGGCGGAGGACACCATGTCGTAAGCAGAGCTCACCAGGGGCAGGTTGGCCACACGTGTCCCGATGTTCTGGGGGCCAGAAGGGCTCAGCGTGAGCGTGGGACTGAGGGACCCCCAAATCTCACAGGGAATGGGGTGTGGTGTGTGTTCCCAACACCCCGGGGATGGTTTTGGGGTGTTCCCAACACCCCAGGGATGGTTTTGGGGTGCTCCCGTGGCCCTCCGAGCCCATCGGAGGGTGGGAGAACCCCAATCCCCGTCTCCAAGCAGGGACCCGCGGATTGCCCCCAAATTCCCCGCCTTGCCCGCACTGACCTGCTGCTCCTCTGCCTTGGGCTGCGCCGGTGTGGGCTCGCTGGTGGCCATGGTGGGACTGGGGGGCACAGGACGGGAGCGTGAGTGGGGTCAGGCCCCCCCAACGCCCCCCTCTTGCCTCTCGAAGGGACGGCCCCAAGTTACTGCTCTCCGGAACGGGGCAGCTCCCACGCGGTTGGAAAACCCAGGGACAGGGGGGTCCCGGGGACCGGGACCGGGATCGGGATCACGGGCGGGACCGGGACGGGGATCGCGATCGGGACCGGGATTGAAACCGGGACCGGGACCGGGACTGGCATCGGGAACAGAACGGGGATCGCGATCGGCAACAGGAACCGAGATTGCGATCGGAACCGGAATCGGAACCGGGATCGCAACCAGGATCGCGGACCGGCCCTGGATCGTGCTCACCGCTGGCGGCTGGGGTCGGTTCTGCTCCGCTCGGTTCGGCTCCGGGCTCGCCCCGCTCCTCCCCACCGCCCTTTATACCCCGGAGCCCGCCCCGAGCGCATGTGACCGGGGCCGCCCAGCGGGGCCGGCCCGAGGCGGACCGGGAGCAGCGACCGCGGGGGAGCGCGGGGCCGGGAGGGCAGCGAACCCCCGGGAACCGCCTGCACCGAGTCCCCGGGCCAGCAGCGGACCCGCCGGGACTGGGCTGCACTGAGCCCCCCGGGACCCCATTCCTCGGTCGGTGCTGCACTGACCCCCGCTCCCCGGTACCGGATCCCCCGGGACTGGGCTGCACTGACACTCCCTGGGGACCGAACACCCCCAGGACCGGTCTGCAGTGACACCCCGAGCCCGGAACTAGAGAACCCCCGTCCCCCCGACCCTCCGTGGCACCGACCCCCCAGGACAGACCGCGCCCCGACCCTCCCAAGCGCCCCCTCCCCTCTGCGGCTCCCAAGCCCGGGGGTCCCGGTGCTCCTCCACACCCGGCCCGGTGGAGTTGGTCCAGCTGGTCCCGATGGGTGCTGGCGGCGGGACGATGGACGGTCCTGGGGCTCCCGGTGTCGCCCCACCGGGTGCTGTGACCACGCCGCGCTTGTGACGTCGGGGATACCCTGGGGCAGGCCCAGCCCCTCCGCGGTGACAAGTGAGACAAAGTTCAGTGCCACACGGCTGCGGGTCACAGTCCAAATGTCCTGGCACCTTGTGGCACCCTCTCTCCCAGTACCCCAGGGAATCCCGTCCTACTGTCCCACCCTGGCACCCCCTTATTGAGCCCCCCCGGGGGTGCCCTCGGCTCTGCCGCCCGTGCAGAGCCCCCCGGTGAGCCCACACGGTGGCTCTGCCACAGCACTGCAGGCTCTGAGTCATTTTAAGGCCAAAAAAGTTGTTTTCTTCCTCTTTAAACTGGTTTGAAGCTGTTAAGACACAAAATTCCAGTATTCCTGGGGCTTAGGGCAGCGCTGGATCCCAGACAGACTCACACTGTGTCCTCCACGTGCCACCATCCCCACAGGAGTCCCCGGCCGTGACACTGGGGTCCCACGCTGGGTCACCAGGTCCATCATCCCCTCATTCCCGGTGGAATTGGGGTTCGTGCCTCTGGATGGGTGGCGGCTCCCCCAGCTCAGTGGCACCAGTGACTCAGTGCCGGCTGCAGACCTGGGGGGCAGCGGGCACCCGGTGCGTCCCCCCCACGGTGACACAGCCCTCCCACTTGGACAAATCCACCGGGACATCCTCCGGGTACTCCACGAGCGCGGGGGCGAAAGGTCCCACGAGCCAGGGCAGGGGCGTGTGCTGCCCCACGTGCTCCAGCAGCCCCTCCAGGCTCAGCTGTGCCCGCGTCACCGCCTCCCGGCTCTGCGCCAGCACCAGCCCCGACAGCTCCTGGAAGGAGCGGGCGCTGGCCAGGGAAGCCTGGACGCCCTCCACGCCGTGCCGGACGTGTCCCGCCGTCTCCTGCACGCTGCTGGGGAATGCCCGGGCGCCGGTGGCCAGGTGGGAGCAGGCGGCATGGAGCTGGTGCAGGAGCCCCTGGAGCATGGCCAGAGTCCGAGCCTCCACCTGCGGGGTGGGCAGCGGGCAGCGGGGGCTGGGGGTGACGGACCCCACCCCGCCTGGATGGACCCACAGCTGGATGGATCCACAGCTGGATGGACTCACAGCTGGATGGATCCACAGCTGGATGGATCCACAGCTGGACTCCGTGGCTGGATGGACTCACAGCTGGATGGATCCACAGCTGGATGGATCCACAGCTGGACTCCGTGGCTGGATGGATCCACAGCTGGATGGACCCACAGCTGGACTCCACCCCTGGCTGCTGCTCCACCCCTGCTCCAGGTGTCCCCACCCCAGGTGTCCCCTTGCCATGTGTCCCCACCTCAAGGGACTCAATGGCTGCTGTCCCCATGCTCTCCAGATGGAGCCATCTGTCCCCCACGGTCCCTCCACCCCGTACCTTGCTGTCCTCCATGGGCGCCTCGTCCTGCTGGCTCCACTCCAGCCACAGGCGGTGCAGGTGCTCCCGGCTGCTGTGCCAGGGCCCATCCGTGCCCTGCTGCCCCTCCTCGATCTGGGGGGAGGTTCAGCCAGGTGGGAGCACACCTGGGGGTGCCTGGGCCCGGCACGGGGCTGGCACGGTCCCTGCCCCGGTTCCTGCCCCATCCTTACCAGCCGGATGACGTGGTGGAGCTGGGCCAGGAGCCGCTGGGCACGGAGCCGTGCCCGCTGCAGGTCGCCCAGAGAGCGCCGCAGGGCCCGGTGTGGCAGCCTGGCTGACAGGGAGCCCACGCGGACAAAGTAGCTCTGCCACCGCCTCTGCCACTCCTGTGGGGCCACCTCCGTGCCCCTGGTCACCTCCGTGCCCCTGGTCACCTCCGTGCTCCTGGTCACCTCCGTGCCTGTGGCCAACTCTGTGCCCCTGGTCACCTCCGTGCCCGTGGTCACCTCTGTGCCCGTGGCCACCTCTGTGCCCCTGGTCACCTCCGTGCCTGTGGCCACCTCTGTGCCTGCTGCTGCTGCTGTGGGACCAGGGGTGAGGGCAGCGTGGCTGGGCCATCCTGTGCTGGGCACTGGAGCCCAGCTTGAGCACCCACAGGATGCTTGGCCACCAGGTCATGTGGTGATGCCACCCTAAGCATCAGGTGGCCTCTGTGGTCACCTCAGCTGTGACATGGGGCCAGCTCTGCCTAATGTCACCCAGTGCCAAGCTATAAATACCCAGGCGGGCACACGGGACTATATTTGCTCTTGGGTTTCCAGGTGAGAGTTCACCCAGTGCCATCCCGTGTCCTTCAGACAGAGACTGTCCCCTGCGTGGGGTCACGGTGGCCTCAGTGCTCTGGCACCACTGTGGGGCCACCACCATGTACAGCCAATGCCAAGACCGAGCAACAGGGTGAGGGTCTGGCACGCCGAGATTTGGGAGATGGTGGGCACTCACCCAGCTCCTCGCCCGTCCCGGGGAGGTACCGATCCAGCAGCTCCTCTGATTTGCCCAGCACGGTGCCCACGCCCGTGGCCAGCAGCCGCCCCACGCGGGTGCCCGCCACGGCCCCGAGCGCCGAGCGCGTCCTGGCCACCGCCCCGCTCACCGTGCCCGACACCAGCTCCCTGGTCCCGGCCACCACCTGGCAGGGGACAGCGCAAGGACAGCTTGTCCCCGCTGCTCACCCAGCCCTGGCGCCCTGCCCGTGCCCCCCGGGTGGCGTTACCCTCTCGGGGGGCTGCTGCAGGATGGGCAGCTTCTCCTCCAGCTTGTCCAGCCCTTTGCAGGCAAATTCATTGGCGGAAGAAACTGGAGATGGAAAAAGGGGTGAGTTTAGCACCCTGCTGCCTTGCAGGAGTTCTGCCAGGCCAGGGTACCCCAAAACTTGTGGGGTGTTTCCCCTCCAACCCTCCAGCTTCTCCAGCCCTGTATTCACTGCTGATACAAACTGGAGATGTGAAACCAGGTCATCCCTCTCCTGGTTCCTCACGAGAGCTCAGAGAGAGCCAGTGTTGGGGTCCCCCAGCCCCGTGGGGTGCTGTCCCCCGCCTGCACTCACTCTGGGGCTCCAGCCGGGTGAGGAGGGGCTGGGCCCCGCTGGCTGCCGCCGCCGTCAGCGTCCTCACGCCCTTCTCAGCCGCATCGCAGACGGAGCGCACGCAGGGGTGCCGCTCCTTGGTGCGCCCGTACGCCGAGGCCACGGCCCCGCAGGCACAGCTCACCAGGGGCAGGTTGGCCACGCGGCTCACCACGCTCTGAGGGTGGGGGACAATAAGATGGGGTCCCCAGAGCCGCCCTCAGCCCCCCCGGACCCTCCGTGCCCCCCTACCTGCGTCTCCAGCCCGGGCTCGGCCGGCACCGCGGCGTTTTCAGCTGACATGGCAGCGGCGGCTGCGGCGGGGAGAGGGAGATTTTGGGGGCCATGGGTGGGTGAGACTGGTGGGGACCCCCTGGGGATGACGCCCCCATCCCCTGCTCCCTGAGGGCTGAGCGCCACCAACTCATGACCCGAGTGGGAGCGTCTGGCGGGTTCTGAGGGGCTCTCAGGGGTGTTCTGAGGGGTCTGAAAGGGGTTTCGGGATGGGGTTGGCCTAATCCCCTGCCAGGAAACTGGGTCCCCTCAACTCCTCTTGGGACCCCCTACCCCTTCCGGGATCCCCACACCCCCTTTTGGGCCGGGGAGGGGTTTTTGGGTGATTCAGCGAAGGCAGACTGGACTGGTCTGTCGCAATCCCGCGCTGGGGACGTGCCGCCCGTCACCGCCGGGGGACCGCAGGGAGCCGAGCCCCGGCAGCCCCCCCGGGCCCCCGGCAGCCCCTCTGCCCTTTGGGGTCTCCCGTGGCCCCCCTAGCCTGGCCCTGTGCTCAGCAGGGAACGAGTTCTGGGGGGATTCGGGGGTCTTCAGGCAGGTCACTGCGGGGGACAGGACCCCTGGGACCCTGGGCTGTTCCCCTGAGTTTCTCGGGGTGTCCCTCTGGTGTCCCTGGGGGGTTCCGGGGACCTTGGGAGCCCCGACTTCCCCCGCACGCCGCGGAGGCCCCCGGGGACCTCCGGACTCCCCCCGGGACCACCCGGAGTCCCCCCCGGAGCCTTTCTGGAGCCTCCCGGGACGCCCCCGGCCCCGTTTCCCGCCCTCCCGCTCCCGCCAAGCCCCGGGCACGGTACTCACGGGGGTGGGGGTGGGGTTCTGTCGCGACCCCCGGGCGAGATCGCGACCCCAGGCCCCGCCCATCCCGGACCCGCGGGGTGCGGCGGGAGCCAATCAGAGAAGGGGCGGGGCCGGATTTCCGCCAATGAGGAGGGACGGGCGTGACCGGGGGCGTGGCTTGGGGGCTGGGGCGCGCTCGCCGCGGGGTCCGGGGACAGCGGCGGGGACAGCGGCGGGGACAGCGGCGGGGACAGCCCAGCCCGGGCGGCGGGCACGAGCCCCCGGTCACCTCTCACGTGTCCCCACGCCGAGGGGCCCCGTGGCCGGTGTCCCACCCCTGCCCCAGGTGTCTCCGCCCCCGTTATCCCCTCCCCCGGTGTCCCATCGCAGGTGTCCCCTTGCCACGTGTGCCCTTGCCACTTGTTCCCACCTCAAGGGACTCAATGGCCGCTGTCCCCACCCTCTCCAAGTGTCCCCATTCCAGGTGAACCAACTCCAGGAGACCCGACAGCCGCCAACCCAGGTGTCCCCACGCCAGATGTCCCCAGCCCTGGTGTCCCCATGCCAAGGGACCAAATGATTGGCGTCCCCAACCCCAAGGACCCCAAAGCCCGGTGTGCCCACGCCAAGCATCGCCACTTCAAGTGTCCCTTTGCCAGATGTCCCCACCCCGGGTGTTCCCGTGACACCAGAGCCCCTCAGGGTGCCAGGTGTCCCCCAGCCCCTGCGGGTGCTCAGGCCAGGGGACAGAGGGCCGTGGGTGACCCCCGTGGGTGGGCTCGTGGGGCGAGAGACAGCCGGGAAAGGGGACAGGCAGGGGACACGGCGGGTGTGGGGTGGCACGGGCAGGGACACCTTATCCCCAGGGGAATTCGCGGGGAAAGTGGGATGGGGACCTTCGTGGGGCCGGGTGCGCGGGTGGGTGCGTGTGTGTGCGCTGGCTGTGCGGGTGCCCACGGAGCGGGTGCCACGCCGTGCCCCCCCAGCCCTGTGCCCCCCTCCCCCGGCCGGTCCCGGCTCCCGGGGGGGGTGAAGAAGGTGCAGAGGCGGCGGCGGGGGAGTCGCCTCCGGTAACCGGGTGTTTATTGGGGCCGCGGGGTACAGCCCGCGGGCGGCCGCATGCATGGCCGCTGGGGGGGGGGGGACTCCCGCCGCCCCCTGCCCTATTTACAGCCTGCCACCCCCTGGGGACCTGCCATCCCCCGGGGACCTGCCACTCCCCCGCGACACACCACCCCGTGTGGGTGCCGGGCAGGGGTGGCACCGAAAGGGCACCCTTTGCCAGCAGAGAGTGGGTTCGGTGGGGACCCCCCCGCAGTGCCCCCCCCCATCCCGGCTGTGCTTTCCAGGAGGGGGTGCCGAGGGCGGGAGGATGGGCACCCCCCAAGCTGGCACTGGGAAAGGGCTGACCCCAGATTGGGGGTGAGAATGTGCCCCATCCCCAGATAACGCCACACTCGGGGGCCCCCAGCCCCCCGCACCCAAAACGTTCACCAGGTTCCATCACCACAACCAAAGCACCCCCGGCCGGGTGGCCCCAGGGGGCTGGCAGCACCCCCCAGGTGCCACTGCGGGGCTGCGGGCTGGGGGGCACTGCCCAGTGCCCGTGTCCGTCTGTCCATCCTGCTGCCCCCCAGGGATGCCCCTCCCAGGGCTCTGCGGGCCCTGGCTCCAGCCTGGGGAGGGGACACGGTGGACGGTCCACCCCGGCACAAGGGACGGCGCAGCCGGAGCGCAGGGCACTGCCCCGCGCCGGCCGGGCACACCCCCAAACTCTATCCGGGGGCACCCAGGGGGTGCCTGTCCCCCCCTCACCCATGCAGCACCTCACCCCCATGCCCGCAGCTCCTGCCCGGCCACCCGTCCCTGTCCCCAGGGAGCCGGGGCCCCCATCAGTGTCCTGGCCAGGGGGACGCACACAGGGTGGCACCCTATTTTCCCGAGGGAGTCCGCTCCACGCCGTAGCGCAGGAGGTGGTGCAGGTCCGTCAGCGGCCGCGGGGTGCCCGGTGCCCGCGCTGCCCGGGCTGCCGTCCCGTGCCGCCCGTAGCCGCCCGCCGCCGCCTCGCCGCTGTTGAACGTGTGGTTCCTCTTGAGGTGGGCGCCGGGGCGGCCCGTGCCGTTGTTGGCGTTGAAGTTCAGCTGCTCTGGGTGCCAGGGCGGCCCCTCGGTAAAGTCTCCCCCCTCCCCGCTGGGTGCCGAGACCACCC
>JAYDZK010000114.1:624174-638456 GCA_034509185.1 Euphonia xanthogaster | reverse complement strand
ACTGCCCTGAGGCTGAGGAGCACCCCAAACACTGCCCTGAGGCTGAGGAGCACCCCAAACACTGCCCTGAGGCTGAGCATGGCACCAAACACTGCCCTAAGGACAAGCATCCCCCAGGGCCTGGGCATCCCTCCGTGGCTGAGCATCACCCCGAGTTCAGGCATCACCCCGGGCTGAGCATCACCTCCAGGTCGAGCATCACCCAAAGGCTGAGCAGCTCCCCGGGGCCCAGCAGCACCCCGGGGCCACCCTCACCCCAAACCCACCCCCCCCCAAAGCCAACCATCCCCCCGAGCACAACTCCGGGGCTGGCTGAGGCCACCCCAGGCCGGTCCCTGGTTATCTGCAGGACCAGCTGGGGCTTTGCATGTGCCGGATTTGCGGGTTCCCTTTGAAGCTCCGGCCCCGCGCCGCTGCCTCGGCGGAGATAAGGCGGTTCCCCGCAGCCCCGGGCTCGGAAGGACGCGGTCACCCTCCCTCCCTCCCCGGGCTGGATCCGGCTGGGAGCTCCCGCAGTCCCCAGCAAGGCAGGGAGCGGCCCCTGGGGAGCAGGGGAGGGTGATGCCACCTTTCTAATGAAAACTAATTGCCATTAATCCCGTCTCATTGTTTACTCGGGGCTGATTTAAGCACATTTCAGGCAAGACTGAGCAGTTGAACATTTCTAATGTATTTTTCTTTCTGCTTTAATGACCTTGTTCCTGCCACCCCGCTGCCATCTCCCAGCTCCGGGAGGCGACTGGTGACTTCATCGGGTTCACCGGAGGGAGAAGGACCCTCCGAGGCTGCTCGGGGGGGGGAAGCTGGGAAGGACCTGAACTCCCCGAGCCCCAGGGGAACCCGGCTTGGCCCGGTGCCGGCTGGGACAGCCCCTTGTCCCCATCAGTGTCACCCAGCCATGGCTGTCACCTTCACCGGCCACTCCCGCCCAGATGTGCCCCAAGGCCAAATGCAGATGTTTGCAGCCCTGTCCAGCCCCACTGGCGGCTCTGCCATCCAGATGTGCCCCCTGTGACCCCAGTCCAGCTGTTCCCACTGTCACCCCAGGGCCATCCATCCAGCTGCTGCCCCCATGCTCCCAAAACAGCTGTTCCCACTGTTTCCCCATCCAGATGTGCTCCCAGGAGCCCGGTCTGTCCCAGCCCAGCTGTCCCCCCCAGTCCATGGCCGGTGCCCCCCGAACCCCAGCCCATCCCCGTGCCCCCCAGCCCCCCACCGAGCCGGGGCTATTTTTATCCTCCTTTCAGCTCTCTCCTGCTCCGGTTCCATCCGGAGTCAGTGACTTTCACAACCTCCTTTATTCCAAGCCCAGACTTTCAGTTCTCCCTCCCTCTGGCAATGAACCAGAGCAAGGGGGGGGTGGGGGGGCACGGGGGGTGCCCGTGCCCCCAAATCCCCGATGAGGGACTTTGCCAGGGAGGAGTCGCCCCCATCCCTGCTCCCTCCTCAGCTTTCCTCCTTTCTCCTCACGAGGATAAAATCCTCAAGATTTCGGTGTCCTACCGAGGAGGAGGAGCAAAGTCAAGGCTCTCGGGTGAGCAGGGTTTTCCCCTCCCCGCGGTCTTGGTGTGGCAATGGGGGGATGCCTCACGTCACCCCCAAGCCCATGTCCCCTCCCACCCGTTCCCTGAGCCCCTCTCAGCTCGTGACTCAGTTTCCCCAGTGACCCAATGCACCAACAGACCCCCCCAAACCCAACCCCCAGCCCCCCAAAGTGACCCTGCCAGCTCCCAGCGGCCCCCATGTGGATCCCCCCTGGCTGAGGGGCTCTTCCCGGGGAAGGTCCGGGGCCGGCTCCTGGCTTGGGGCCCCGGCAGCGATTGTGATTTTCCCCTCAAGCGTGGCTAACGCCGGCCCCGCAGCCCAAGCCAAAGCATTTTCCACCCCCCGGGGGGGCTCCGGCAACACCCCCTGCAGGGACAAACCTGGGGATGAGGGGGTCCCCTCCCACAGCCAGCAAAGCCATCACAAGAATTTCACCCAAAATAATGCTGCAAACTGGGAGCAGGCTGCTGAACCCATCCTGCTGTTTACTGGGATTTTTTTGCCCTTTCCATCAGCTATTTTCCAGCTTTCAGCCCAGTGCTGTAGCCCTGATGTCGTCCCTGCATGAGGAGAAACCCCTATGAACTGGGGTTCTGTTCCTCAAAAAGATTCATTAATTCAAGGACAATCAGAGTCCAAAAAGCTGCTTTAAAAAAACCCAACTCTTTATTTATGCCATTATTACAGCCACCGAGTAAAAATGATGCACTCCTGGCTTTGAAGTAGAGCAAACAAACCGCCCGAAATGGTTAAAAAACCCCAATTAAATGGTGAAAATCCTGCCCTTCCTCCCTGCCTAAGGACTGGAGTTAAGGTCAGCTCTTTCCTTCCTTAATCTGTGATTTTTTATCTGGATAGCAATTTCCCCTGGGCTGCCAGCCGGTTGGTAAACGGCCTCTTTTGTCTTTAGCCCTTCCTTTCTCCTCACGAAAATGGAATCCGATTTTTCTGTCGGTGTTGTTTGTACACCACCGTGCCCGGTGCCACGAGCCGGGGATGCTCCCGCCGCATCCCGGGCTGGGCTCGCTCCCGCTCCAGGTGCCGCGGGAGCGGCGGGCCCGGCTGCCTTGGGCACCCGCCCGTGCCTTGTTGAACGTCCCCGTCTGTCACGGCGAGCGCCCGGGACACGATCCAGGAGCGGTTTGTGGCGCTGCGGTGCCAAGCCGGCACGCCGCGGGCGCCTGGCAGGCGCGGCCAGGGTTCATCGGCGTTTCCCATGGCCCAGCACGTCCCCACCCCGCCATCCTTTGTCCCCGCCGAGGTTTCTGTGCCTCCTCTGGCCTGCAGACCCCGAGGCAGGACCCTGCACCCCTTGCTGGGGAAGCCTTGGGCCTCGCTGAGTCTGGGCTTTGCTCCAATCGATGCTCCAGCCTCTCTTAATACCTCGCAGGGATCGATGGACAAGGCAGGGAATTGCCTGCACCGAGGGGCGAGGAAAATCCCCCTGGCACGGCTCTGCCTGCAGCGCTCATCTCAACCCTGCCCTGCCGTGGTGTCACCAGGCTCCCGGGCAGGGCCACCCGCCTGTGCCCATCACCTGGGCCCTGGTCACCACCGCCCCCAGGGCTCTGCCTGTGTCTGCCCTTCCCGCAGCTGCAAAGAGCTCCCGCAGCCGCCGAGGAAACACCAAAATCCACCAAAATCTCCCCCAAAACCGGACCAGCTGGTGGCACTGGGGAAATTTCCCTGAGAGGGGGGACACCGCCCATTGCTGAGCTTGCCCTTCCCGGATCCCTTCCGGAATCCTTTCCCTGCCCTGCCAGACCTTTTCCAGACCCTTTTCCAGATCCCTTCCCAGATGCCCTGCCAGATCCCCGAGCTCCACTTCCACAGAGCAATTTAATCACTACAAGGCAATTTGACACCTTAAAATGACGCTCTGCAGGCGGGTGCGGGGCTGCCCACGCTGCTCCCGGGTGGGTGCGTGTCCTGAGTGGGCTCTGGGCCGGGGCAGTGCCCTCATCCCGCCCTGCCCGTGTGCCTGCAGAGGCGGAGGGAGCATCCTCAGCGGAGGGGGAGCCGGCCCGGCCGGTGGCAGAGCCCTGTCCCAGCTCAGCACACGCATGAGCTCATCACAGGGGCATCCGGGGGGGTGACACGGCCAGGGACGCTGGGGACAGCGACATCCCGGCGAGGAGCCGGATCCCATCCTGGGCAATCGGCTTTCGAGGAAAAGCAATGTGGGGAGAGAGAAGAGGAAGCTGGAAAAGCTCCAAGATCAGAGGCACTGATACGAAACCATAAATTATCCTCCGGCTGTGCCGGCTGCGGGGACGGGCAGCCCCTCGGAGAGCCGGGGAAGCGGCACCGCCGGCATCGACCCCGGCCCCACCGCCGCGGCTCAGCCGCTGCCATCGTTAGCGGGAGCTGCAATTTCTCATCAATCCAAAGCGACTAATTAACAGGCGCCGCGGCCGGGGCTGCTCCCCGCATCCATCACGGCACGCGGCCCCGCATCCATCACGGCCCCGCCGCCGGCGGGGTCGGTGCCCGCCGTAAATCACCGGCACCGGGGCTCTGCGCCAGAGCTCCGGGCCGGCGGGAGGGGCCCTCGGCGGGGCGCAAAGCCCCGGTTCCGGCAGCTCGGGAGCATCCGGCAGCACCGGGATGCGCCGGCTGGGTCGGGAGGACTCCGGTTCCCTTCATCCCCCTCCGGCAAGCGTTAACCAGCTCGGCTTCCCGGCATCCCCACCATCTAATTACAGCGAAGATGAAGCAGGGAACGATACCTCGCCGTTAATTAATAACTCGTCACGGCTCAGAGCAGGCGTGAAGCGTGAACGGCGGGTGCTGGCGGATCAGGGTGCCCAGGTTTTGGGGTGCAGGGGGGGGCACAGTCACCCTCGGAGCCGGAACGGGAGCAAGGAGCTGCAAAACGACATTTAAATAATAAATTCCAGCTATTAAGAGAGGCTGTACCTGGGAGCGCCGGGCAGCGCCGGCGGCCAGCGGGGTAATTAGACCGCGGCTGAAATGATGAAAAGATATCTGCAGGCTTTGAGGCCGAGGCTTTGAAGCTGTAAATCCTGTGAAGGCAGCATCCCCGCACGCACCCGCCGGGAGATATTTACCCGGGACCTGCTTCCCACCGTCCACGTGGTGTGCAGAGCCGAGGAAAAAAAATCCCCCAGCCACGGGAAGATGATGAGCCCGGAGGGGTATTCCTGGGCCCCCCAAATTCTGTGCTCTGGGGAGGGGTAACCCCCGCGCCGGGGGTGCACCGGGCACCGGGCGGTGCCGTGGCTCGGCCAGGGGCTCTCCCAGTGCCACAATTGGCTGTGCCAGGAGTGCCAGAGCCTCGTCCTGGGCGTGTTGGAGCTTCTGGGACGAAGTGAAAGGTTTCAGTCAGGGCAGGGGGTGGGTGAGCTCGGCAAGGGGGGCCGACGCCACCGAGCTGCTGCTGGGTTGGTGTCGCTGGGGGGTTCCACCGGCCTGGCCCGGGGCGTTCCCCCAGCCCATGGAAAGGTTTGGATTTCAAGCACCCCTGTCCCAAGCTGGCCTTGCACAGCCCCCACGGACACACAGACACCCCTGCACGTGCCCGGGTATTCACCCACGGCAGCCCTCGGTCCTTGGCACCGGTGTGGCTGTGCCAGGTCATCCGAAGGGACGTGACCAGGGCGAGGGGTGGCACCTGCCTCAGAGAGTCCATCCAAACGGGAAGACCGTTGCATTTGGCCTCTCACCGGCCCGAAACCCCTTGGCACGGGGGTCTGGGCCCGGCGGTGCCAGGGATGCCACCGGGATGCGGTGGGAGCCGCGTGGCGTGGCCGGACAGGCAGAGCCCAGCAGGAGCGATGCGGCAGCTCGGCACAGGGGTAATTAGCAGCTTTGATTCCAGATCCTCATTAGGGGCTGGCACCCCCCGCTGTTGCGCTCCGTGCAATTAGTCGCTAAGTAACACACGGATATTTATACCCCGGCACAGAACCGGGGCCGGCGCGATGCCGGCATCGCCATCGCCGGGATGCTCCGGGTGGGACCGGCCGTGGCCGTGACGGGGACATTTTGGGACAAGCAGCCCGGCCTTGCAGGCCAAGGAGCTGGGATGAGGGTCCGAGAGCCACCCCGGGGTGCTCAGTGGCCGGGCAGCACCCAAGGGTGGGCACCCACAGGGGCACGTGTGGCACGGTCACCCTGGGGAAGCCACATCCCTGGCACCACGGCGAGGGACCTCTTCCAAGAGGCTTTTCTGTGGGGAAGATGTTTTATCTTCCCTCTCACCCCACCCTAATTAATTGTTTTAATTAAGGAAATGCCACCTCCACTCCCGACTGCCATTTGCCTGCAGAAACGTTGCTAATTACGGCGAGGGAATCGCGCCGGGGCTTGTTCGCAGGCAGCTGGGAGGGGGGTTGAGAGTGGCGGGGGGGGGCTAAAAATATATGGGAAAAAGGAAAATAAATGAGCTCTAAGATGCAAATCTTCCTCCAGGCAGCGGAGGGAGTTTGGGGTCCCCTGTGAGGGAAGGGGTGGCCGTGATGGGGGATGTGGTTTGGTGTCTCCATCCACCCCCTCCGCCCGGCAGCGGGTGGGTGCCGAGGGAGCCGGGTCCGTGGCGGTGTCACCCAGCCGCAAATCGGTTTGGGAAGGGGGGGCTGAACCCCGAATTTGCCACTGCGCGGAGCTGGCACCACCGCCTCCCTCGCCGGCTTTGTCAGCAGCAGCCGGGAGCTCGCGCTGCGCTCTGCTTTTTAACAGCTTTCATGAATTTTAATGGGCAGTTGCTGCTGGATTTCTCCTCTTCCCGCTGCTTTCCCGCCCCCCGCAGCCCTTCGGGTCGCCCTTTTCCTCCCCGGGGCTGCTCCGGCTCTCGCATCCTCCGAGCCTCCCAAATCCTTCCCAGCGTCTCCCCCTGTCACCCCCGCAGAGCAGATTTGTCCCCACCAGTGCCGGGTGTTCGAGGGTGCCGCGGGTCTGCCCGGTGGCTCCGGGCACCCCGGTGGCTTTTCCCGAAATTCCACGGATAGAAAGGCTCCGGAGACGCCACTTCAGAACCATCCGTCTTTATTAGCAGCTGGTTAACACCTCCCCGAGGGACCATAACGAGGGGAAGCAACTTAATCACCGTCATGCAGCAAAGTGCGGGCGGGCACGTCTCCCCCGGCCATTGCCACCCCCCACGCCGCCGCTTCCCGGCGCCTGCGGTGTCCTCGGGTGCTCCCACCTGGTGGCAGGGTCCGTCCTGGTGTCCTTCTCTCCTCTGATGATGTCCCTGCTGGCTCCGTGTGACAGCATGGCCCCTGGGCCTGAAGGTTTGTCCCTAATGGTCCCTCCAGGTTCTCCTGGTCCTTTGGTTCCTCCAGACCTCCTGGCTCTCCAGCCATGTCCCTCCTCGCCCCAAGCAATGATGCTGCCCTGATGTCCCCTCTCCTCCCTCCTGGTCCCACAATGACATCCCTGCTGGTCCCTCCTGGTCCCTGCTGCTCCATGATGGGATCCCCCATGGAAGGGGGGCTGGATTCTGCCCTTTCCCAGGGGATTTGCAGTGTGGGGCCGGGACTTTGGTGCAAAGCAAGGGAGTTTGGGTCTGTGAGGGAAAGGCCACAGGGCCACAGCTCCGCAGAGCACCACAGGGACAGGGACACAGGACACTGCTTCTCGCCAGGGGTGGTGACAGCCCCCGAGCACCCCCTGAGGCGCCACAGTGCAGGGGCATCGTGCGGGTGTGGATCCCAGCTGCCAAACCCCACCAGCCCTCGCTGTGGCTCCATCCCAGCTCCCAGCAGCTTTCCCAGAGCTCCATTCCCAGCTCCTTTAGATTTGGGTCCCATTCCCAACACAAAGCGTCGCTTCCAAACGACTCGTGCTTGCCAAAGGGATCGAAATAACATTTTCTGGCGAAGATTTCGCTTTGTTTTTTAAAAACGCTGCTTAGAAATGGCTCGGCGCTGTCGGTCCCTCCCCTGCCACCGCCAAATTCCAGAGATTTTGGAGCTGATCCCACCTGGCTCCAAAATTCCTCTTATTCTGGGAAAAATTTCTCAGCTCCATCCCCCGCCCTCAGAGCCAGTGTTGGACCTGGATGAGCTTTGGGAAAGACAGAAACAAGCTTGGACTGCTGTGGGTCTGCTTGGCTCCCTGGGCTGGCAAAAACTTCCAGGAAGAGTGTGCAGGAGCAGGGGAAGGAGTGGGAGCAGCTGGGTCAGTCCTGCCCAGGGCTTCTGCTGAGCCAGGTCCTGCTGTCCCAGCAGGGTGGAGGGAGCGTGGGGCCACCAAGGAGTCTCTGTTCTCCCATCCCTGGTCATTGAAGTGCCCTGCTTGAATGAGGGGACATGGCAGTGGCCATGGGGACATGGTGGCCATGGGGATGTGGTGGCCATGGGGACACGGTGGCTGTTGCCATGGGGAGGAGATGGTGGTGGCCATGGAGGGACGATGTTTGCAGATTCAAGCACCTGATCCAAACCCCAAGGCCACATCCATTTCCCCACAGTCACACCCATCTCCCCATGATGACATCTCCCTTACCCCCATCTCCATCCCCCTCCACTGTGCCTTCACCCTCCACTCCTCATCTCCATCACTCCCAGTCCTGCTTTCCTCTCCCCAGCCCTCTCCCCCATCTCCCCCAGCTCCTCCACCGCCATTCCCGGACCCCGCGGGTGCCACCGGCTCCCGTAGCCCCCCGAGGGGAGGGCGCCGGGGAGGAGCGCCGGGAACCGGCGGCGGAAGATCAAGAGGGAAATGATCAAAGGAGGGATGTGGGTGAGCGCTGGCAACCCTGTCACCCTGGAGACGGGAAGCAAATATTTGGGCTAATGGCACTCCCGGGGAGCAGGACTGGGCGCTTCCCATGGTCGGGTGACAATGGGGATGGGCGGCTGCCACCGAGCCGCTCTCAGGGGCGGCGCGGGGGGAATCCGGGCTGTCGGCAGCTCCTGGTGGGAATTGGCCACGAGGCAGTGCTGGGTACCCGGCCGGAGGGAGGCTCTGGCTCAGGGATGCTCGTTTGAGGGATGCTCTGGCTCAGGGATGCCTGTCCGGGGGGATCTTTATCCCGGGAATGCTCTGGCACGGGATGCTCGGCTGGATTCAGGGGCTGTTGGGAGGGTGAAAGTTCCCGGCGCTGGCGCTGTCCCGCAGTGTCACCGTGTCACAAGTTCAGCAGCACCAGCGGCTCCGCCAGCCCCGCTCCGTCCCCTCCCGTGCGGATCTGTCACAGCCCTGGGCTCAGCCTTTCCCCACCGACCCTCCTGAGCCTTCCTCCCACAGCCCCGGGGTGCTCCTCCTGCCCAGGGAGGGAAACTGAGGCACGGGGCGCTCAGACAGCGAGTGCTGGGAAGGGGCTGCAGGAGCTGCAGCCGTGTGTGCACACCAATAAACACACATTACTTTTTTAATATATCTTTTTAATAAGCTCAAGCAACTGGTTGAACACAGAGAACACTTAAAATTAAATATAGCCTCAAATATCTGCAGTTTTAATCCAATGGTGTGTTTGTAAACACATCTTTAAGACACTGGGAGAGTGCCCAGGCTGCCACCTCCCACCCTCCTGCTTGGGGACACCTGCAGAAGTGACAACATGGCTCTTGGTGGCCCTGGGCCACCCAGGCACTGGCAGATGTGGGTCTGTCTGCACTGGGCAAGGCAGGGTGGGAACAGCCCGGGGTCCCGGGAGCACAGGAGGGTGGTAACAACTATAGTAATACCAATATTATCAATAACGATAACAATAATAATAATAAATATTTTAAAAATCTTAATTTTAACAATTACGATGCTGAAAATGGAAGTACTAATATCATTAACATTATTATTATTTATGCTAATTATTCCCGGGCTGTCAGAGGGCTCTTGCCTGGTGCCCCGGTCCATCCCCACAGCCCAGCACCTGACGGGCCGCCCGCCGCTTCCAGGAGCACGATGGAATTGGAGTGACAGGGAGGAAAATCAATCTGAATGAATGAGGTCACCTGCCTCATAAATAATTCATCAAAGGCGCAGAACACACCTCGGCCCCAGAGACGCGGGGGCAGGCGGGGAGCGCGGGGCAGGGATGGGTGCTGGGGACAGGGGTGGGTGCTGGGGATGGGGTGGGGGCTGGGGGCAGGGGTGGGGGCCGGGGATAGGGGCTGGGGGCCAGGATGGGTGTTTGGGACAGGGGTGGGTGCAGGGGATGGGGTGGGTGCTGGGTCAGCCATGTCGGGTGCCAGCCTTGCACAGGTCACAGGACAGTGCCCAGCCCCAGCGAGGCTCAGGGTGGGGGTGGCACAGTGTCCTGGGGTGCTTGTTGGGTGCTGGGCCTGGTGCCACTCTCAGTGCCCTGCTGGGACAGCCCAGCACAGCCAGGGCTGGGCCTGGAGCGTGGCAGGACCCCCATCTCTGGGAAAAAGCCAAGAGGTCCCTTTGCAGCCCCCCAGGGCCCAGAGGTGGCCCCCCCCAGCACCCAGCTGCTGCCACCAACTGCCCCCAGACATGGCAAAGGGGCTTTTGTGCCCTGGGAGCAGCGGGCAGGTGCTGGGGTGTGAGCAGGAAGGGCAGCAGGCACAGGGATTACAGAGGGAAGAAAGAGGTGCAGTGTGAGCCCGGCAAATGTTTTAATTCCCTTTAATTCCCCGGCTGCACCGTGGCCCTGGACTCGGCCCCAGGGTCATCAACCCTCCCCATGAGCACAGGGCTCTTCCCAGCCTCCCTCCTTGGAGCTGTTTTGGAGGAAGGCGAGCAAAGGAGCCCAAAATGTTGGAAAAGAACATCTTGAAGCCCTTCTGCCATCTGTTGTGCTTTCAGCGCAATTAAGCAGGCACCAGCCGTGCCAGGCAGCAGGAGCATCCCTGCCTGCAGCAGCCGTCCCCCTGCCAGGCCTGGGAATGCACCCGCCGCGGCTGGGGGTGCATTTTTGGGTGCCCAGGGCAGCTGGCTGGCAGCTGGCAGCGGGCACAGATGTCCGGGCTGGGTGCTTGGCAGGTGCCTGGAAGGAGGAGCTCGGCTCTCCCGGCTCTCCCAGCTCTCCTGGCTTGCCATGGGGGGGTGCCAGCCCAGGTGTCCCTCCCGGGGGTCAGTGGGGTACTCTGGGCCATGAGGGGTCATTGCAGGGTGCAGGTGGGGGTGGGAGGGGGACAGCTACACGCTGGCAGGGGGCTGTGGCACCCCAAACGCTCCCCTCCTGCTGGGCTGGGGGACACTTGGCCAGGGGATGCGGCTGGCTGGTGTCAGCACACAGCGAGCTGCCGCAGATGGGGCTCGGAGCAGGGCTGGGACCTGCGGGCTCATCCCAGCAGCCCCGAGCCCTGCTCCCCCCACAGAGCCCGAGGCGCCGCTCCGCGCTGGATTCGCCTCCGGCCCCGCGGCTGCCGCCAGCCCCGGGCTCGTCACCGCTTCCCGGAGCTGCCGCCGGCGTTAACTTCGCCGGCAACATCGGTTTATCCCCTTGATCTTGACGGAAACTGGGAAGCACGGGAAGCATCCCCAGGGATCCGCCGCCACACGCTCCGAGCTTTAATCAGGGCTGGGAAATCGCTGCCGAGAGCCGCGCGGGGAAGCGAAGCCGGCACGGATTGGGGCCGGAATTCAATGGTCTGCACCGAAACGGGGAGCAGAACGCCCCGAGCGCAGCTCCCGGTGCGGTGGGGATGCGGGAGCAGCCCGGCAGCCCTGCCCGCGGGGATCTCGGCAGATGGCTGAGACACGCCGCGGGGAAACGCGGGATGGAGCCGGCCCCGGCAGCAGCTGCGGCGAGAACCGCCCGGGAGTCGGCTCAGATGGGGATGGAGGAGCTCCCGTTCCCTCCATCCTGAACCCCCCCAGCGCTGAGCAGAGCACGGGGGGCGCGGTGTCCCCGAGGGCGTTTTATCCGATGGAGAGTGAAGCAGGGAGCAGTGACGGGAGCAATTAGCTAATTGCAGCGGTGGGCCCTGCCTCGCCCCCCCCGTGCTGCCGAGCAGCAGCACTTTGTGCTTAACCTACATTTGCTTTTGTCCCGGCCGGCGCAGCCAGAGCCGCCCGGGGCCCTGCGCCGGGCTCGGCTCAGATGTCCGGGTCCCTCTCAGCAGCCCCCAGCCCCAAATGAAGCAGCCAGGGCTCAGCTGAGCCTGGGTAAATGGGTCACACTCAGGCGGGCCACACAGCAGTGTCCCCAGGACAGGGATGGAGGTTCGTGTCCTCCCAGGGAGGGAAATCGCAGAAACCTCTTTTCCCCAGGGTGCGTCTCTCCCCCGGAGCATCCTCCTCCATCCCTTCCCGGGAGCACGGCAGCGCTCGCAGCCTCTGGAGGAGCGGCACTGCCTGACAGCTTCGATCGAGCTTTAATTAACTAACGAGGAGAGAGAAGGGGCCCGATCCAGCTGTGACACCAGGCCAGATGTGCAGCGGGGAGGGTGGGAGGGGCAGGGGACTGCTCTGCTCAGGAATGTGGTGCTGGGGACCCAGGAGACCCCTTTGCCCTGAGGGAGGGCCAGCAGCTCTGTTCGGATAGAGCCCCGGCACTCAGGAGCACAGCCTGTCCCCACGGCTCGAGGACAGCCCCAGGGTGTCACCAGCTGCCTTTGGGTACCGCCAGCACCTCTAAGTCACTCATCCAGCGTCCCTTTCCTTCCACCCACCGCCAGCTAACAATCCTGCAGCATCACCGGGATAACCGGTCAGGAGAGTGTGCCCTGCTCGCGGCTCTCCGGAGCCGGTGCCTGCCAGGACCGACTTTTTTCTTTTTTCTTTTTTATTTTTTTTAACTGGGATGAATTTTTCCGCCTCGGCTGCCAGCGGGGTGGCTCGGCCCGGGGGAAGGGGCCGAGGGAGCGCAGCCGGCGCCGGTGACGCGGCAAGAAGGGGCCATTGTGGCCAGGCACAGCTGTGCGGCGCGGGCAGGGAGCAGTGGGAATGCAAAATGCTGCAGAGGGAAGGGCTTGCGGGATCCAGCACCGCGCCACGGGGGTTCCCCCACCCCGCACGTGCCCCGGTGACAATAGCGGCTTTATGGGCAGTGACACCACCCCCTGTCCCAGGAGCTGCCGGGGTCTAGCGTGTGCCATCACGGGCACAGGTGGGTGCTGGGGACACGCTGTCCCCATGCTGTCCCCCTGCACGCCACCGGCTCAGCCAAACGAGCTGCGGGGTCCTCCTGGAGCCGGGCCGGGCCAGCAGCCTGCTCTGGAGGCTGATGGGCCCTGAGGTGTCCTGGCACAGTGGCACCGGGGCTGAGGGGAGGCCAGAGAGCGGCTCCGTGCCCTCCCCAGCAGCCTCGGCGGCCGGCGGGCAGCGGATCCCCCTTCGCTCGCTGAGCTCGCCTGAATTATTCAGGCGCTGCCTCCCTGGGGATGCTCCCCCCTGCCCGCAGCGCAGCCCCCGCTCCCGGCCGGAGGGGAGCAGCCGGGACTGGAGCTCCTGGAGCTCCGGGGGTGTCCGGGGGGGACGTGCCGCGGCACAGGGAGGGGGATGAGCCGGGCCGCCTCCCCGAGGACGGGCGGTGCTCGGCGGGTAGGAGAGCAGCGGCTGCAAAGCCCCATTTCATTTCCCTGAAAGGAGAGGAGGGACGGGGGGAGAGGCCGCTCGGAGCTGGCCCAGATCCTGCTGCCTCTCTTTTTTATTCCCTGTTTTCATGCGGCGCCAGCTCCCATCCCCGCTGATCCGCAGCGGC
Source organism: Euphonia xanthogaster (assembly GCA_034509185.1). NCBI lineage: Eukaryota > Metazoa > Chordata > Aves > Passeriformes > Fringillidae > Euphonia > Euphonia xanthogaster. Next base: position 625,336 of record JAYDZK010000114.1, on the reverse strand, counting down.
TGCTCCATTCACCCTGCAGCCCCCTCCGGGCAGGGACATGGATTTGTGGGGGCTCCCCCCGTGTGACCCCAGCCAAGCATCCCCCAGCCGCTGCCCCAGGGCTGCAGTGAGCTGCAGAGCTCTGCGAGACGTGGGGACATTCCCGAGATTCTTCCCGAGTGGGGAATTGTGGGATCTGCGTGTTGGGCACACCGGAGTGCGTCGGGGGTGCTCCCCACACGCCCACTCCATCCTGTCACCCTCCAAAACACCTTCAGCAACAGCCTGAGCCAGGTGAAACCCTGCGGGGGTGTCCCAGCGATGGGAATGTGGGATGGGACAGCGGTGGGGTGCAGGACAGGGCAGCAGTGGGGACACAGGACCAGGCTCCTGGTGGCCATCAGGACCGGACGAGCCCGGAGGGTGATTTATGCCGGGCAGGCTGGGGCCACAACTGTTCGGAAGTGCGGCAACAGCTGCTCCGGCTGTTCCGGCACGACCTGGGACCAGAGCAAACCCTCGGGGCTATTGGGAGTGGAGCGATGCCCCGCGGGCGTCGGGCACGGCCGTGGGGCGGGAGCCAGCACGGCCGCGGGGGCTGGCGAGGATCTGGGGTTCGCTTCCCAGCCTCTGCGTGAGACCAAGACTCAAGTCAAGGCTCCCGTTAATCCGGACCTTAATCCGCTCTAAATCCCATCTTTAATCTGTTTAATGCCACCTGTGGGAATTAGGATCCCGTGCCGCGGCTCGTACCCACTGAGCCGGGAGGAGGAAGAGGAAGGATGCTCCGACACTCCCGATGCTGGGCAGGTCCGAATCTCTGGGATGTCGGGGGGTCCCCAGCACCGGGAGGAACTGGCAGCCACGACCCCCGGGCCCAAACACTCCCGCACCCGCTGCTCTCGGCCGGCAGCACGGCAGCCCCCGTGCCTTCCCGTCTTCCCACGGGTGTCCCAGCCCCTCGTGAGGCCGCGGTGTGCCCGCGGAGGAGGGGGAGCTTTGCCGGACCCCGCGGCGCTGCCCCCGCTCAGCCCGGTCCAGCAGCGCCCTCCTCAGCTCCCGTTCATCAGCGCCGCCGCTCCCGCCCGCCGTCCCGCGCCGCTCCCACGCGTGATCCTAGCACGCCCCCCGGTGTCCCCGCCACCCCCGCGTGTCCCCGCCACCCCCGCGTGTCCCCGTCCCC
>JAYDZK010000114.1:611623-624141 GCA_034509185.1 Euphonia xanthogaster | reverse complement strand
GCCCACGCGCGCGGGACCCACGGGGACGCGCCCGCCCCGGCCCCGCCCACGCCCCGTCCGCGCGCTCCCATTGGCTGCTTCATAGCAAACCCCGCGCTGCCATTGGCTGTCGCCCCCCGCGGGACACGCCCCCGGCCCCGCCCCCGCCGCTCCCGGCCCCGCGCGGGACTTGGCGGCGACCGCGGGCGGGAGGCCCCGACCCGCCGGGAAGCGGCACCGAGAGCCGGGAGCCGGCACCGGGAGCCCGACACCGAGAGCCGGGAACCGGCACCGGGAACCGGACACTGACAGCCGGGAACCGGCACCGGGAACAGGCACCGGGAACCGGACACTGACAGCCGGGAACCGGACACTGAGAATCGGGAACCGGCACCGGGAACCGGACACTGACAGCCGGGAACCGGCACCGGGAACCGGATACTGGGCACTGGGCACTAGGAACCGGACACCGAGAATCGGACACCGAGAACCGGCACCGGGCACCGGACACCGGACACCGGGAACCACCATCGGGAATTGGGAAACAGACACCGGGAACCGGCACCGGGAACCGGCACCGGGAACCGGGCACCGGGCACTGGACACAGGGAACCGGCACCGGCAAACGGGAACCGGGAACTGAACATCGGACACCGGGACTGGCACTGGGCATCGAAGACCGAACACCGGACATCGTCACCGAGCACCGGCATCGAGGACCGGGCACCGGTAGCGCTTGCGGGGGCACTCCGGGCAGGGAGAGGCGCCGGGGGAAGCGGGACCCTCGCCTGGCTCCGCCCCGTCCAGCCCCGTCCCGCCCCGTCCCGTTCCGCCGGGGGCACCGGAGAAGCCCCGGTCCCGGTCCCGGTCCCGCTTTCCCGAGGCAGGCTGCAGGTAAGGGCCGGTTCCCCCGGTACCTCTCGGTATCTCCCAGTTCCTCCCAGTTCCCCCGGTTCCTCCCATCTTCTCCCATCTTCTCCCATCTTCCCCCATCTTCCCCGGTCCGTGGCGGCGGGGGAGCTCGGTACCGGCCCTTTCCGTGCTTGCACGGGGGGCGAAGCCTTTCGTCCCCCACCCCGAGAATCATCCGTGTGTGTCCCCCCGGCCGGTGTCGGGAGCCCGGCGGGAGAGGATTGGGAGCGGCGAGGGCCGGGAGCTGCGGGCGGGCAGAGCCCGGAGCTGCCCCGGGCGCCCCCGGATGTGCCGCGGCTTCCCCAGGTGGGTAAAACTCGGGGAAAAGGGCGAATTCCCCCCAGACTCAGGGGAAATGCGATGGGGCTGGGAAGGGCGCCGGGTCCCGTGGGTGCTGGATAACGGGAGCCGGGAGGAGGCACCGGAGCCACCCCCGTGGGCTGTCACGGCCCCACGTGCCAGGGCAGGGCCAGGTGCCCCATGGCAGCACTTGGCTTCGAGCATCGCCTGTCTCTCCTCCCAGCCCTGCGCTCCAGAGGATGAAATTCCTCGATTCCTGGAAAGACAAATCCCTTGGGAGAGGCCGGATCGCCCCGGGGGCAGAGCTGGGTGTAAAACTCCCGACTCTGACCGATCTTCCCTGGGGCACGGGTGCATTTGGGCCGTTCCTTACCAACCCCAGGCCCAGCTTTGGATTCGAGTTGTCCCGTGGAGTTTTCCACCCTCCCGAGCGACTTTGTCCTCCTGATCCCGGGGCAGGAAGCATGTGATGTGCCCTGGCTCCCTCCGCAGCCGGACAGACGGAGGGATGGTGGTTTGGCCTCAGTTTCCCCCCCTCCCAGCCTCTGTTTTCTACTTCCCCATGAGTCTCCGTCTGCTCTGAGAGAAGGAGAAAGGAAGTTGCTGCCAGAGAGAGCAGCTTGATGGCAGCTGGAGAAAGAAAAGGAGGAAATGGAAGGCGAGACAGATGCTCCAAAATAACTCCCCCTTCCTCCTCTCTGTAAAGTAACCCCCTTCCTCCTCCTCTTCCTCTGCCTTTTCTCCATAAAATCCCCCTTTCTTCCTCCTCTTCCTCCTCCCCTCCATAAAGTAACTCCCCTTCCTCCTCCTTCTCTCCTTAAAATAACCTCCATCCCTCCTCCTCCTGCTCCTCCTCCTCCTCCTCCTCTCCAATTTGGCAGCTGCCTCCCCCACGGGGCACAATAATCCCAGGGGGAATTCCTTGGTGCCAGCTCCTCAGATCAGCCCCCAGGATGCCCCCCTACCCCTGAGCCCCCCTCCCTGTGGATCCAGGGTCCCATTCCCACGGGAAGCACTGGCGGGCATTCCCCACCCGTGCCCGGGGTTGGCACGGCCGGAGCCCCCTCGGACGGGCGGCTCAGCTCCTTGCACAGACACGTCGGAGCTGCCAGGGCGGATCAGCACTCCCAGGCAAAACCAAAACCCGTCTCCTTCCCATGGCTGCCTCTGCAGCCCCAGCGAGGGCACCTGGGGGAAGGAGATTTTGGGATGGAGGAGCTCAGCTCGGTGCCAGAGGCGGAGGGGACGGCGATGGGGACACGCCAAGCGCTTGGCACCGGCAGCGAGCAGGGCAAGGGGGAAGCACCGGGTGCGGCGGTGCCCCGCGGCGTTCCCGGTGCCCCGCAGCATTCCCGGTGCCCCGCGGCGTTCCCGGTGCTCCGCAGCATTCCCGGTGCCCGCTCCGGCCGCGGATTCACCCCGGCCTTGCCAAGAAAGGAGCTTTTTCCCCGGGCGAGGTGTTTACTCAGTGCCTTCCTCCCGGCCTCACCCCGCTGGGCACACACGCGCCCGGGCAGCGTCTCCGGCTGCTCCTCGCACCCATGGCAACCTGCGAGGGCCGGCACGCGTCCTCCGTCCTTCCTCCCGCTCCTCTTCCTCGGCTCTCCCGGCGCTGGTAACGGGGGCCGGGGAGCTGCGGGGGTCACGGAGGGTGGGGGCAGGATGGAGGCACTGCTGGGGCTCTCAGGTTACTGCCCAGCGCTCCGACCTGGCTCCTGTAATCCAGGAGGGTTTAATTAATTAATAGGGGATGGAGCACGGGGGAAAGCGATGCCGGGGGATGGAGAGCAGAGCAGCGGGACGCCATCCACCCGCTTGGCATCTAGCCACAGATTCCGGGAGACTGGGAATGCTGGGGGGCAGAGCAGGGGTGTTTCCCGTAGCAGTGGGAGGGAAATCCAGGGAGATCGCCACTCTTCAATGTTTATCCTGTTGGGAAACGATGTTTCCATGTTGGAGGAACCTTGTAGCAAGACAATCCAAGTTACTACGGCCGCGGTGGGAAGGTGGAGGAGGGAGAGGAGGAGGAAGAGGAGGCAGAGGGGCCTCTGCTCTGAGCTGGAGCTTTGTGGAGCCTCCCGCTCTGCGCTGCTCCATGAATTAATTAAGTGCTTTTCCTTTCCTGCATGAAATATTCACCTGCTGCCAAGGGAACTGGGGGGGCTCGGGGGACCAAGCCCATGGAGCCGCTGGTGTGAGCCAGGTGAAAGGGACGGGCAGGGAGAAGGATCTTTGGAGCAGGTAAAGATGACAATTGGGATGATATCACTGCTGGGCTGTCACTTGGCAGCTCTGCTGTGGCGCCACTGGTGCCAGGTGACCGCAGGGTGACAGGGTTTTGTCTTCCCCCCTCAGACAGGAGCTTTCTGGTGATGATTAATGATTGATGATTGATGCTTGTGCCCTCAGTGGTGTGGGAGAGGCTTTTTGGGGAAATCAAGTCGCAGCTGGGTGTTGGGTGAGGTGCAAGCCCTGTGGGCACGGCACAGCACGTGTCTGTCCCCAAGGGGAGCACGTCTGTCCTGTGACAGGGCCACCCTCTGTGTGCTCACCCAGGACACCCAACCTCACACCACCACTCAGGGCTGCAAGACTCCCCCAAAACCCTGCAAATTGGGTGGAAACCCTCCAAGAAAGGGCTGTACCTGTCTCCAAAGCCACTGTTGGGACCGCAGCCCTGCCGCACTCTTCCGGGGCAGGGAGGAACTTGGTGACAGCAGCACTGGGCTGCTCCACTTCAGAAGAAGAAGAAGAAACAGTTTTTTTAGGGCGTTTTCATTAAAAAGAAGAAGGGGGTGGGGGGGAGCCCAAGCCCTGAGCTGGGCTGGAAACTTCAGCCACAGGAAGGAAGTGAAGCGGGTTATTTCAGGCTCCACTTGGCTGCTCGGGGCAAGGCTCAACTCTTCCGTGCACTGATAGCAGCCCCTCGTGAACAATGGGGTCCTGGGGCCCTTCCCGGCAGGAACACGGCTCGTTCCGGTGAAATCTCCTGCTGCTGCTGAGTCAGCAGCTCCTGCTGGGCCGAGTGTGCTGTGGAGGGCGCCGGGGGAACCGTCCGGGTGCAGAGGGAGCCGGCAGGAGGTGAGCCTGGCTCTCCTCGGGGTTTGCAGGAAGCTGCCTTTAAAGCCATCCCTGGGCACTGGAGAGGGAGCTGCATCTCCAGCAACTGCAATCCCTGCATTTTTAGGATCTCCATACCCACCTATGGGGCCACTTTTGGGGTCCCTAGACCCCCCAATAATGCTTTGTGCCTCATTTTTCCCCCTGGAGTGATGCTCCTGCTCCCGGAGCAGGGGAGGGCTGTGAGCAGCTGGGTGTTACTTGCTGCAGGGAGCAGAGGGTTGATCCATTATTCCAGCTGGCATTTGGGAGCCTTGGGCAGCTCGCAAGACTTGGCACTTCCTATTTTTCATGTGCTCTGGAGGTGGAGTTTGCACTCGCTTTATGTCTGTGGTCACCCAGGGCAGAGCTTGGGTGTGGGAATTCCTATTTATCCAGGCAACGTTCCCAGGGCACCCCACGAGCCTGGGGAGGGAAATTCCAGGCTGTCAACAGCACAGCAAAGTCCTGCTCCTTCCGGACAGGAGGCCTGGCACGGGTGAAGCGAGTCCCCTTGCAGCCAGGCCCGAGGAGATGGAGCTGCCTCTGCCCATCCTGCCCATCCCTCCTGGATGCAGCCATTGGAATTCCATGAGCCTGACCCAGGAGCTGCTGTCACCAGGCTCTGCGTTGTCATTTTTGTCTTATTAAGTGTGAGAGCCTCAGCTTGAGGCTCAGGCTGACAAAAATCAATGTTTTCCCAGCGTAGGAAATGCTTCCAAACCTCCGTGTTTTTCCTGAGGGCTGTAAATAACCCTGCAGGCAACGTCTCTGTCACTGCTGCTGGAATTCTCATCCCCATGGAGCCTTGGCTGCCCTCGGGGTTGGGAGCTGGTGGCTGGGAGATGCTCAGGGAGCCAGGGCTCAGCACCATCGTCCTGGCATGACTGGGGGAGTCTCAGCCACAGCAGGGGATCCCTGAGGACCTGGGATCTGCTCCTGAGGGGCTGCTCCAGAGTGGTAGGAGCAGCACTGGGGATCCCCAGAGGGGTCTGGGACTTTCAGCTTGGCCAGGGGGGATGACAGAGCTGCCTGTGATGGGGACAGACTTGATTCAGTGACAGAAGCCCAGAGTCGTGGAATGGTTTGGGTTGGAAAAAACCAAAAGCTCATCTCATCCCACCCCTGCCAGGTGCAGGGCACCTCCCACTGTCCCAGGCTGCTCCAGTCTGGCCTTGGACACTTCCAGGGATCCAGGGACAGCCACAGCTGCTCTGGGCACCCTGTGCCATGGCCTCAGCTCCCTCTCAGGGAAGAATTCCTTCTTAACATCAAATCTAAACCTTTATCCCCATCCATCCTCACACCAGCAGCATCCTTCAGCTGAAATATCTCCTCTCCCCTCCCCGGGGATGTATTTATAGGCTGATCCCATCCCCTCCTGCTCTGCCAGGCTGTCCCTGCCATGTGCAGGCTCTTGCAGAAGCAGCTCCCAGCTCTGCCCATCCATCCTGGTTGTTTTCCTGCTGTTCTCCCCTCGCTGTGATTTGTAGCTCTGCGGTTTCCCAGGCCAAGATGCATCTCCAGGGTCGGCGGCGCTTTAATCGTTCCCAGCAGAGTTGAAAGCCGTGCTCTGCCCCAGGTGATGGATTTGGTCCCGCTGGGAAGTGGGAGTGGGGCTGTAGGTGAGGCTCCTGTCTGGGTGAATTATTCACCTCTGGAGGAGGCTGGGGCAGCAGCACAACAAGTCCCAGCTCGTGTGGGTGTTCCAGGGTGAGCAGTGCCAGGGAAGAGGGCTCCCAGCCTTTGCTGGGTGCTGCAAACCGGCTGTGCCGCCCCGGCCGCGGCCAGAGCGGGCTGGATGTGGCACATGGCATCGGGGGTGACTCAGCTGCCACCTGGGCTGTCCCCAGCTCACCCCGCAGGAAATGAGTCAGGTTTTAAGGAAGGAAAAATGTTCAAACGATGGGGCAAGAGTCCTTCCTGCAGCAGGAGGAGGGAGGTGTCAGTCCCAGGAGGGACGCTGGGATGGAGGGTCACAGGCAGTGCTCAGGTAGGGACACCTCGCTCGCTGCAGCCTCTCCACAGAGTTTGGGAAAAGGGAGGTGGGAACACCCTGTAACTGATCCCACCAACCAAACCTGGGGGGTGAGCTCAGCTCTCACCTGCCCTGGCACCCAGGAGCTCCCTCAGTCTTGCCATTGCCTGGAGATGCTCTTTGTCCTGCCAGAAATCTGTGTGGGGAGGTGAGGAATCACGGAATCATGGACTGGGACATCCCCTGCCATGGACTGGGACACTCCACCGGCCCAGGTGAGACGGGGATGGGTGCAGAGCAAGGCCTGACCCGTGTGTGCCTCTTCCCCCGCAGAGATGGACACCTTCAGCACCAAGAACTTGGCCCTGCAGGCCCAGAAGAAGCTCCTGAGCAAAATGGCCACCAAGACCATCGCCAACGCCTTCATCGACGACACCAGCAGCGAGATCCTGGACGAGCTGTACCGGGCCACCAAGGAGTACACCCACAACCGCAAGGAGGCCCAGAAGATCATCAAGAACCTCATCAAGATCGTGATGAAGCTGGGGGTCCTCTACCGCAACGGGCAGTTCAGCCCCGAGGAGCTGCTGGTCATGGAGCGCTTCCGCAAGAAGGTTCACACCTTGGCCATGACGGCCGTCAGCTTCCACCAGATTGACTTCACCTTCGACCGCAGGGTCATGTCCAGCGTGCTGGGCGAGTGCCGGGACCTGCTGCACCAGGCGGTCAACGGGCACCTGACGGCCAAGTCCCACTCGCGCATCAACCACGTCTTCAACCACTTCGCGGACTACGAGTTCCTGTCGGCGCTGTACGGCCCGGCCGAGCCCTACCGCACCCACCTCCAGAGGATCTGCGAGGGGCTCAACAAGATGCTGGAGGAGGAGAGCATCTGAGCTGGGCTCCTGGCAGGCGGACTCTGCCTCCCGCGAGGCCGAAGATGCGGCGTCGGCTTTGGCCTTCGCCGGGCTCGCCGTCCCCTCCTCCTCCTCCTCCTCCTCTGCAGTGCTCGCTCATGTTCTCCTCGTTTCTCCAAGAGGCTGAACCTCTTGGCTTTGTGTCCCCCTTGCCCAGGGTGTGCAAACCCCTCCCTGCGCTGGGCTGAGCCCTCTCCAGGTCATCCTGGGATTTTGGGCCCCTGCTGTACAGTTGGATTTCCTTTGCCCACCAAGTGCCTTTAGCTCGGGGTCCGAGGGTTTGGACTCTGCCTTGAACTCTGTTCCCTCTGCGGGGAAACTGAACCAAAGACTCGCGGTGTGAAGCACCTCTGAGCAGGTGGGACAGTGTTGGGGTGAACAGTTCTGAGACCCCCTAACTGCAGGGCTGTGGAACACCGTGGTTTTCTTCCAGCAGCTCCACAACCTGGTGGGAGCAAATCATGGTCCAGACTTGTGCTGGCTGCCTCAGGCAGGAAGGTGCTTCTGCCTGGGCTTAGGCGTCCTCAAAGACAAATCCCTGAGGCCAGGAGGATCCCTCCTCACCTGGGGGAGGGCTGGGAGGGAGCTGGGGGGAGCTGCTCCATCCCTGCATCCCTGGAACCACCCAACCACCCACCAGCCTCCAGTGGTGGTGCCACCTGGCAGCTCCAGTGCTGTCCTTGGTGGTCAATCCAAAGCCCCCCTGGGATTTCATCCCTTTTCCACGCCCTTGACTGAGCGGTGTTCGTTTTTAGCAAACTCTGTAGCCCTGATGAGTTGTGTAAATAAACTCTCTGTGTGGCCTGGGAGCTCCCTGAGGGTGTTCTAGCAGTGGTGACAGTGACAGGATGAGCCCTGGGGACAGCTGGCTTTGCCCCGAGCTGCTGGTGGCTCTCTGTGACCTGGGGTTTGTGCTCTCTGTTCCCTGGCGTTGCTGTTGGTTGTGCTGACCCTGCTCAGTGGCCCAGCAGCTCCTGGATTTGCATGGACAAGGGGGAATGGCTTCCCCCTGCCAGAGGGCAGGGTTGGATGGGATATTGGGAAGGAGTGCCCAAGGCCAGGCTGGACAGGCCTTGGAGCAATCTGGGACAGTGGAAGGTGTCCCTGCCCATGGCAAGGGTGGGACTGGATGAGCTTTAAGGCCTCTCCAAACCCCAACCATTCCATGATTTGGTGAGATCCCACCCCCAGCAGACACCCACACGTGCTCCTCTGCACCCCCAGATCCCCTGAGGGCCCAGAAGCAGAGCCCTGGCAGCAGGGGTGGCTCTGCAGGCAGGCACAGCCCGGAGCAGAGGGGATGCTCAGGTCACTCCCAGCACGCTGAGCTCAGCTCTGAGCACTGGAAATTGCCCTTTTAGCACCCAAGACACCACACAATCTCCACTGGCCTTATCTCTGTGACCTTCTGGTGCCTCCTGCTCCCTGGATGTCTCCAGGCATGGGCTCCTGCTCCCTTCCCACCCCTGGCACTGATAACTCTCAGCCTTAGAAGATGAAATAAAAGACACAAAGGCTCTGTCTCTGTCATTTCACAGGCCTGGCTGCAGCTGTCACTGACAGTTGTGTGACACAGCTTGGGCTGGGGCCAGTGGCCTTTGAGAACAACTCCTGTCCCCCCTGGGCTGCTGTGTCCCTGTCAGGAGTGTGCTGGACAGGAACCAGAGCTGGGAATGCCAGGCAGGTGGAGTGGGATATGGCTGAGGAATGCCCAGCCAGAAATGCTTTGCTGTTCCCAAGGTGTGTGTCTGTGCCAGCTGGAAGACCCCCCCCCTAAACCCTCTGCAGCCCCCAAATTCCCCAGCTCCTCCTGGCCAAGCAGCAACAAAGGTCCACACAGCTGGAGAGGGGAGGAGGGACAAAACAGAGCAACTTCAGGCCAGAGCATGATGCTTTATTTCTTTATTTGTACTATATTTACACAGGAAAGGAATTGCACATTCCCTGTTTTTTACTCTGGATAAGAAAAAAATCACTTTTCTGTAGGTATAAAATAATCCCGTGGCTGTGCTGACACGTGGAAGTGTTGCCTGGATTGACTCCTGATTGTGTCAGGATAAGCTGCTCTGCCTTTCCCCAGCCCAGCTCTGCTTTGGGCAATCCCCTCCCTCCCTCCCTCTGAATTAATTATTTCCTCCTGTCACGCTGGTGGAGAGAGCAATCCCATCTCCCCTCCAGAGACTACAGAGTTAACAACCTCCCTTTAGCAAGCCCAGCTCAAGTCCAGCCCCTTATCTCCCTGCACTGCTCTTCCCAGGCAGGCAGATAAGGAGCCCCTGGCAGGGAGCTCTGCCCTGCTCAGCAGCTCAGCCAAGCAGGAAGGGGCACAGGAGGATCAGGAGCCTCCTGGGCTGTTAGTCTGACACAAGGCAGAACAAATCTGTCCCCAGCCCTCCAGGCCCCACTCGTGTCGGTCCCCAGCACACTGCAGTATGGAAAACATAAAAGGTTTGGCCAACCAAAAGAAAAGCCCTGCAGGTGAGCAGGAAATCCCCTCCCTGCCGTGCTGGTGTGGCCATGCCCCCTGCCCAGGGCTGGCCTGGGCTCACAGCTCGTCACGGGGGGTTTTTGCCACAATCATGAGCTTGGACAGCTCGAAACGGAACTTGCCTTCCCTGTGAGACACTGCAGAGAGACAGAGAGAGAAGCCCAGGGTCAGCAGATGGAAAAGCAGGAACAAAACAGCCCCGCTGAGCCCTTCCCAGGCTGCTGGGCACTGCTCTTCCCTCCTCCTCCTGCACATGCCAGGCTGGGGGAGAAACCCCTCCCTACCCTGGCAATTTAACTGGGATGGGACCCACAAAATCCAGCTGGATTTAGAGCACTGCACCCCCAGCTCCACGGCACTGCCACCAGGAATTGAGATAAAGCCAGCCCAGCCCCTCTCTCACAGCCCCTCAGGTGCACACCTGCTGTTTCAGTGATCCCAAACTCCTCCTGTTTTAAGGGGATGTCGTTCAGGGCACCTGCAGCAGCCTGAGACTGAAACAGGAAGGAAGGAGGGGTGAGAGGCTGAGGCAAGCCAAAGGGTCACAGAATTCAAACCAACAACTGAAAATGAAGGGGTTTGAGATTTACATGCAGTGAAAGAATTAAGTGCACAAAGGAAGTCTGAAGGAAAGCCTCTGTCTGTTTTTCTGCCTCCTATTAAACCACGGATTCGTGTCCTTGGGGTGAGTGAAAGCCTCACCCCTGGAAACTGGGAAATGGAAGAATGAGCCAGACAAAAACACCAGCAGAGATTTCATTTGCTTTGTCACATGCAATTTGTTGAGGCAATCCAAGACTCCCTTTGTGCCCTGGTGCCTTTGGAGCCCCCTCCCAGCAAATCCTGTGACTGAGAGGGCAGGAACACAATGGAGCAGGCTGCCCACCTGCAGCCCCTCTCCTGCCTGCCACCAGTCTCTAATTAGGGACGTGATGGAGCACATTTTATGGCACAGATGTCTAATAAATGTTTTCCATGTCTAATTCATGTTTTATAGCAGCCTCCCACACTCCTGCTTCCCCGGGATCAGCTGGGACTTACATAAGCCATGGCATACTCTATCTTGGCTCCTTTCACTTCAGCTTTAAACTGGGTAAAGAAGAGATAAGACTTCCCTTGGGGCCTGAAAGAGAAAGCAGAGCCTTTGTCCTCGGCACAGAGGTGCAGAGGAGGAGGAGCAGAGGAGTGAAGGATTCCTGGCTCCCTCCCTCCCCCCACAGCCACCTCTGGATCTCTTGTAGCTTTTGTGCAGAGCAGGGGAGAGGGGAAGAGAGAATTTATAATCCAACAGAGGCTGCACCAAAAGCCCCCAGAGCACCCCTGGGAGAGGAAAGCCCTCCCTAACCAGGTGTAAATCCTTGCAGGATCCTGGTCTCTGCCCCGTGGGCACCCTGTGGTGTCTGTGCTCAGGACACACCTCCAGATGGAGCAGGAGAAGAGCCCGCTGTCCTCGCTCGCTCCGACCGTCATCTGCCACTGCTGCACGGGGAGAGGGGAGTCAGCCTGGGGAGACCCTGCGGGGCCAGGCCTCCCCTCCAGCTGCAGCAGGGGCTGCAGAACCACCCAAGGCCTCCCCTCCAGCTGCAGCAGGGGCTCCAGGATCACCCAAGCTCCAGGATCACCCAAGGCCTCCCCTGCAGCTGCAGCAGGGGCTCCAGGATCATCCAAGGCCTCCCCTCCAGCTGCAGCAGGAGCTCCAGAACCACCCAAGCTCCAGGATCACCCAAGGCCTCCCCTGCAGCTGCAGCAGGAGCTCCAGGATCACCCAAGCTCCAGGATCACCCAAGGCCTCCCCTCCAGCTGCAGCAGGGGCTCCAGGATCACCCACCACCACCCCCAGCCCTCGCTGGCAGCCCCTTCTGCTCCCTGCAGTTAGCACTGTGCTCTCACACAAACCATCCCCAGCCTCTTTTCCTGTCAGAGTGAGAAAAAGGAGCTGATTGCAGCAGGACGTGCCCAGCTCACCTCGTTGGTGCCGCCCTGGGCCGAGTAGGTGAAGGAGCAGCTGTAATCCCCCTGCCAGAGAGAGGAACAGCAGCAGCCTCGTTTAGCAGCAGCTTTTCTCCCACAGCACCCAGGAACCTGCTGAGCTTCCAGAACCCCTCCAGGCCACCAAGTCCAACAGTGCCCAGCACTGCCAAGGCCACGCTGACCCTGTCCCCAAGTGCCACACGGCTTTAAATCCCTCCAGGGATGGGGACTCTGCCAGTGCCACTGTGCCAGTGCCCGGCCTCCCTTTCCATGAAGAATGTTTCCCAATATCCAGCCTAAACCTCCCCTGGCACCACCATTTCCTCCTGCCTGGAGTGCTGGGGTGAGGACTCGTGTTCTGGGGTGCCCAGGGACCCCCAGCCCCTTCTGCAGTGGGGCCCTTCCCTTGCTCAGCCCCGTCCCATGAGGACCCTTCTTTCTCTGAGACCCCCTTTCCCTCTCCCTGCCTTTGGGGACCCCCCTTTCCCTTGCAGACCCCCGGGGTCCCCCTGCCCTTGTAGCCCCCTTTGGGGACCCCTTTCCCTTGCAGACCCCCGCTCTCCCTGGGGTCCCCCTGCCCTTGTAGCCCCCTTTGGGGACCCCTTTTCCCTGGGGACCCCCCCCCACCCGCTCGCCCCGCCCTCCCTCGCGCCCAGCCAATCCCCACAGCAGTCGATATGAGTGACGTGTCGCGCAGCCAATCAGCGAGGGGCGCGTACCCTCTCCGCTCCCGCTCCCTCCCTCCGGGCCGCTCACCAGGCTCCGGGAGAAGGAGTGAACCTCCCCGCCGGGCCGCACGTCGAACTCGGCGGTGCTCGAGGCCTCGCCCGGGGCCGTGCCCGGTCCCGCGGCCGCGCGGGCCGCCAGGCACAGC
>JAYDZK010000114.1:598375-611523 GCA_034509185.1 Euphonia xanthogaster | reverse complement strand
CACAGCAGGGCCGCGGGCACCAGCGCGGCGAACGCGCGCCCGCCGCTCCTCCCGCTGGGCGCCGCCATCTTGGAGAGGAAACGCGGGTACGGCGGCCGGCAGGGGTCAGCGCGGCGGCGGCGGCGCGGCGGCCATGTTGGGTGTGGGCAGGAGCCCGGGCGGGCCGGAGCTGGGACATGGGGACAGAGGGACAAGGGACAACAGGACAGAGGGACACGGGCACGGTAGTCACGGGACAAGAGGCCCTGTGGTCAGGGGACAAAGGGACCAGACGTTCCTTGGCACAGAGGCTCTTCCGCCCTTGCCAGGCCTCCTCCAGTGGCACAGCCCGGCAGGGCCGGCAGCAGCGCCAGGGTCAGGGGGCCCCGGGCTGAGCCCCCCAGCACAGCCGGGGGCTGGGAGCAGGAAAATCCTGGATTGGAGCAGAGCGGGAGGCACAGAAATGTGTGGCAGCTCCGAGAGGGGCTGGAGGGGGAAGCAGGGACAGGTTTCTCTGCAGAGGCCGTGCCTGGAGCATTCCCTGTGTCCCAGCACGGATCTGGGATGCCTGTGCTTTCACCAAAATCCCTCCCAGGGGATTCTCCAGGATCAATTTACACCCTTTCGTTTGGCCAGCACGGACACATCCAGAGGCCAGCCCAGCCCTGTGCCTTCCTTGGACTCCCCACTCCTCCTTTGGGGACCCTGGGATTTCTGAGCTGCTCCAGCTGTTCTGGGGTGCAGCCTGCAGGGCCCAGGACAGAAATCAAGTGCCTGAGACCCCCAAGCACCCGGAGTTTCCACTGACGTGGCTTTCCCAGAGCCAGAGCTGTGGTGGCACCTTTATCCCACCCACTCTGGGAATGGAGATGCCAGGAAGTTTTCCATTCGAGCATCTTTCAGGGCAAGGAGTGACTTTTATGAGCTAATTCTGTAGCTTGAGGAGTGATTTTGTTTTAAAAATAAGTCCTCAAGAACATCTGTTCTCCCTCCACACCATCCACCTAAAAATAAAGCCCCCACAGGGTGGGTTTTGGGAGAGAAATGCCTCTCAAGTCCCAAATTCTTGAGGAAAAGAGGTTTTTGCCTGGTTTCCCCAGCACCTGCTGGTTTCTCTGTCATTACCACTCACTCAGGAAATTAACTCAGCTTCATCCTCCAGCTGCAAATCCTCCACCCAGAGCCACCGTGCTCCCATCGCCCTTCCCGGGGTGGGGCCTCCCACATCATTTGTGTTTCAATCCCCGACAGAGCCTGTTCCATATGGAACAGCTCTGGGACGAGATTTCCCAGCTAATTCCTCTCGGGATTCTCAATCCCCAAAAGAAGATGACCAACCCCTTTCTAGGGTGCCAAAAAGTCCTGCAGCAAGCTGGGGGATCAGAGGAGCCAACAGATCTGCAAACTCTTCTAGATGAGAGCGTCTTAAGACATTTTAAGAAACACTCAGCTTTTCGGGGACAGGAAAAAGCAGTTCAAATTCAGCCTAAAAATTCAATTAGGGAAGCACAGAAACAAACTCTGCAAAAATAAAGCTGCTTACCATCCAGCAGCACCCACCCAGCTGTGAGGAACACAGGGTGCAGCTTTGCTGGCTGCAGGGTGCTTTTATGGACACATCTCCAAAGTGCAACTTCCTCCACCCCAGTCCCTCTCCTTTCACCCCTCCGACCTCAAAACTCACACCTGAGGTGCTTTGTAGCAGCTAAAGCCCAACTGCAATATTGGGACAATTATTTGGGCACAGGGACAAGAAGAGGGGGGGGGGAATCTGCTCCCAGCCATCCCCAGGAACCCAAATGCTCCATCTGGAAGAAGCTCTGCATTTAGAACAAGCCTCCAGCAGCAGCCTCGGGGCATTAACAGCGGGTTAATTAACAGCAGCTCCCACGGAGGAAGGCAAAGCAAGGCCAGGCTTGGGAGCTTTGAGCTGGAAGGGCGAGCAGAGGCAGGCCCAGCCCTGCACAAGCAGCTCAGGGTGTCCCAGAGTGGGAGCAGAGCAGCTGCACCCCCATCCCGTGGCAGGAGGGAGGGAGGTGCCCGCCCCAGGCTGCTGCTGACTGCTCAAGGTCACACTGAGCCGAGCACACGGTCCAGGATTCCCAGCCCTCAGTTGCTTGGATCGTGCTTCCCCCGAGGAACATCAGGGATTTAATATTCTCTCCACTGCTCACCACAGAAAGAACAGAGCACTTGGCTTGCAGCAGAGCTGCTCTGGCTGTGGCAGCAGCTGCTGCTTCCTCCTGCCCCCCAAAGCAGCCACCACGTCTCTTTCCAATATTTTAATGAGTCGCTACATCTTACACTCAATACTTATAAAAGAATAAGAATCCATAAAAATATTTTCTTTTCATAATACGCACTTAAAATACTCCAGGGCAAGTCAACGTGGTTCATGTGGGTGGGTTTTGTTTGTGTTTTCGTTTTGCCCCTGGCAGAACCCTTGGCTTGAGGGGGGGATGTGCTCCCCTGAGGTGTGATTGCTCAATCCCCCTCCCCAGAACTGCAGTTCCTGTTGCCCAGGTAAATAAAAACCAGGAGAGAGCATTGCTGAGTAGACGGGCAGGGGGACCAGTCACTGACCCGCAGAGAACTGAAGCACAGCCAAATTCAGTGCACATTGGAAAGCTCAGGGAAGGACAAGGGGGTTGGGAGGCGGCACAGAGAACGGGGGAGGGAGGATTGCATAAATATCATCCATCTTGTGTTGCAAAAACCCAAATGCTGCTGTGAGCTCTGGAGAGAGGCTCTGGCTGTAGCCAGCTGCCAGTGCTACCTGTTGGCACAACTCTGAGCGAGAGCGGCCATGAGAGGAAGGATCAGAGCGCGCCGGTACCGGCCCCGGCCACTTCCTCCATCTGCTCTGCAAATTTAAACTTGAAAATAGATATATATAAAAAAAAGACTAGTGTTGCATGCTTCTGTAGACCTCTCTTCAGCTCCCAGGGCTCCAGCGTGGCAGCAGGGCCAGGACACAGACCAGATCCCCAGGTGAGCAGTAGGTAGTTCTCTTCCCTGGCTTAAGGCAGCTTCTGATTCGGCTCTTCCGTTTCCAACACAGGCACTGAGTTCTTGCAGGTAAGAGTTTGGGAACTGCACAGGTGCAGTGGAAGAGGAAAAGGATTGGGGAGAGAGAGAGATGGACACAAACCTCAGCCTCGGGACACAGACCACTGTCCATTGATTCCCAGGAGAGAGGGAGTAGCAGCAAAAAAAGCATTGAACAGCCAGGCTGGAGGAGAGGAGGAGGATGAGCAGCCGAGCAGGAGCAGACCTCCAGCTTGGAAAGTGAGAGAAGGTGGCACTGTCCAAAGGGAAGGTGCCCTCCAGCTTTTCCCCCTGGCCTGGGGGTATCCCCAGCCCGACGTGGGCACTCAGCCCCTTGTGCTCTGGGTTGGACGCTGCCGGGGAGCAGGAGGGCACGGGGCAGGTGAGCTGTCAGTGTCCAGTTTGCAGAGGCTCGTGCTCTCAGAGGTATTCTTGTAGAAAGTGCAGCAGCGTGATTTCGTAGTGCTCTCCTGACTCAGGGCACCGAATACTGTGTCTCTCGTTGGGGTAGATCTGTGCCAGGGCAGACACGGGGCATTGGTCACTCAGCAGGCACACAACTCCCTCCCCTCAGCCCTGCTCCCTCCATCCAGTCTCCATCAGGAGAAAGAAGTGCCAGGGAAGGTCTGGAGCACCCCCTCCCTCCCTGCAGCCACCCATGCCAAGTGGGACACAACAGCTCGCAGAGGATGAAAGTTCCAGGCCCCAGGGCAGCAGCCCTGCCTGCACATGGCAGATCTGGCAGCCATGGAACAGCCACAGTGCCACCTCCCGGCCTCCTCTCGAGTCCAGCGAGGTATTCACTGGCACCAGCATCACAAGAGGATGTGGGGATCTGCCTCCATCCCCTCCCATCCCCAGAACACACAGCAGGGAACTTTCTCCAGATTGATGGGACCTTCCCTCCCCACTCCTGTCCCTCCTACCTGCAGCTGGTAAGGTTTTCCAGCCCGGATTAGCTGCGATACCAGGAAGTTGGTGTGAAAAAAGTGCACATTTTCATCCAAAAAGCCATGGAGGATCAGCAAACGATTTGGCCTGGACATGGGGTGAGAGATAAGGAGAGAAACAGGATGAGAAACCAGATGGAAAACACAATGAGGCACCAGATAAAAGCTCTGCAGAGGGTTTGAGCAAAGAGCTTCCAGCTGGACAAGCCAAACCCAGGCAAGAGCAGTGCCAGGCCATGGCCATGGGCCTCAAGCCCTCCCTGGCAGGGGGGCTGGGGGTGCTGTGGCCCAGCTGCTGCCGACTTAAAGCAGATCAGAACCCCTCCATTTCCATCCCTCTGGCACTGAGCAGAGGTCCAGGAGCAGGTCTGGGGCGGGTACTCACTCGTTGGGAAGCTTTTCCACGTGCAGTGCCACCGAGCCAGCCTCGTAGCCCTGCTGGTTGTTCTCGGGGACGTCCATGTAGCGCTCGGTGTAGCCGGTGTCATAGGCCATCCACACGGTGACAGGGGCACCTGCTATAGCAATCTGTCAAACAGAGAGGTGCCACCACAGCCTCCATTATCGCCTGCTCAACAGCCCAAGTGTTCCCTGCTTTCCTGGAGAGGCAGCAGAAAGGCTCTGGGCTGTTCTGTCACTCAGACCACGATTCTCCTTCGGCAATCCCACACACAGCCCAGATTCCTCCTCCTGCTGTTCCTCTTGTGGCCACAGTGGGAAAAATTCCTGCACATCAGCATCACCCTGTATGGCACCAAGCCCATCCCAGAGCCATCCTCCTCCAGCCCCTGCCAGGGATGAGCTGCAGCAGGACACAGGACTGGAGTCAGGGGCTCCAGGCAGGCAGGACAGGGGGACATTTCCACCTCTCCACCACAAATAAACCAAAATGCCAATTCCAGCTGCCAGGAGGGACAGAAGCTGCAAGAGCCAAGTGTCCCAAAGGTGCCAGCCCCACGTGCAGGCTCACCTTGAAGACGTTGGGTTTACAGATGAGCCCCATAAGGGACAGAAAGCCCCCATAGGACCAGCCGTGGATGGCAACCCGGCTCAAGTCGATGAACCCGTATTTTTCTGCTACATAATGTAAACCTTCCACCTGGTCCTCTATCTCCACCTGACCCTAAAAGGCAAAAAGGAGGCTCATGTTAGTGGACTTGATAAATTTAGAAACTTGAGACAGAAACACTCACACAGGAAAGGAGCAGCCACCACCCTTAGGAAGGACAAACGATCAGAGATTCCCCAGCACAAGGAGGATGTTACCATTTGGTTTTTCAGGGCCCCTTCAAATTTGAGGCCTCGCTGGCATGATCCCCTTCCATCAATCACCACCACAGCATAGCCCAGGGATGCCAACGTGTTCAGCCGCAGGTACTTGATGCCTTTGAAGGAGTTGTTCACCAGCTGCACCTGCACAAGGAGGGAGGAAGAGTTTCGGAGCTCAGAAGCTGCCTTCCAGTGCCCAGAGAAGCTGTGGCTGCCCCATCCCTGGATGTGTTTGAGGCCAGGCTGGATCTCTGAACAACCTAGGATAGTGGAAGGTGTCCCTGCCCATGGCAGAGGTGGGACAGGATGGGCTTTAAGGTCACTCCAACCCAAACCATTCCATGATTCCATGACAGTGTTCATTGCTACCCAAAGTGCAAGTCCTGATGCATGACTGACAGAGCTCTGCCCTGGGCAGCAGCCCCAGCCCTGACCCCAGTGTTCCCCTGGGTGTTTACCTGAGGGCCTCCATACACAAAGAGCACCGTGGGATGCTTCTTGCCAGGCTGGACATCGTGGGGTTTGTAGACCATTCCGTAGAGCTCCACGTCCGACTGCGTGCGGAAGTGGAAGATCTCCGGGGGGACGTAGTCTGGGGGACAGCCTGCAGCAGGAGGGTCACACACAGAGCTGAGGGGCTGAGCAGGCTCTGCTCCCACCCCCTGAACCAGCCCTGTCCAAAGCTGACCCTCAGCAGGGCTCCTTCAACACCAAACCACACCACGGCTTAGCAAAGCCCCTCCCTGGGAAGCCCAGCCTCCACCTGCCTGCACAGGGAAGGGATTCCACAGGAAAACCTCACTGGCTGGGAGTTCTCCAATGGGCACTGTGCCACAAGAGCAGGGTAGGAGAAGGTAACAACAGGGATGGGACAAAGTGTTTGCAGCAGGGGTTCAGGTGTTGCTGTGAGCTGTACCTCAACCTTTAAAACCTGCAGTGCAGAATGGAGCAGCCACTGCATACCCAAGGTACTTGTCCCTTCCCTCTTCAGACAAATCACAAATTAAAAAGCACCGTGAAGCGTTCAAGGCCAGGATGAACAGGGCTTGGAGCAACCTGGACTAGTGGAAGATGTCCCTGTCCATGGCAGGGCATGGGAACAGGATGGACTTTAATGTCCATTCTCCCCTAAACCATTCAGTGATTCCACAGTAAAACCACACCCTTGTGTGTGTGTTAACTCTGTACACCCTGGAGCAGGACTTTTGCTCCAGGTGTGAAACACATCAAAAGCCCACAGAACATTTCCTGGGCAAGTGAGAAATATCTCCCCCACAAGGGAACACGATTCACCTTCCCTCAGAGTGAAGGTACTCAGACCCCTGCCCTCCCCATCACTCCTGGCTACTGCTGGGGAGTTCTCCCTGAAAGGCCCCACTGGCACCCTCTCTCCAGGACTTACTGGCTGCCTCCATCATGCTGGCCCAAAACTTGGGCTGCTTGTGGAGGGGGTCATCGTCAGAGCCGCTGAGCTTGTAGATGTGCACGCAGGGAGGAGTGCTCACACTGCTGTAGTGGCTGATGAACATGTCAAAGTTCTGGCAGGGAACACAGGAGAGTCAGGGCATGAGGTGCTGCACTGCCCACGTCTCGAGCAGCGCTCAGGACTCGTTACTGCCCACGAGTCATTGCCATTCCCAGTTAGGATCCCTGTCAGTCAGGAGATGGAATCCAAGGAACAACAGACCTGGCTCATGGAGCAGCTGTGGGAGAAGCCTGGAGTGGTGAGGCGCATGATCTCCCCGGGAGACTCGTAGCTGACCACGTAGAGGTGGTGCTCCAGCGGGGTGTCCTTCGTGCCTTGGAAATACACCAGCTTGGTGGCCTCATTGACCCAGATCTGTGCCAGGAGAGAGGCCTCAGGGACAGGCAGGGACAAGCTCTGCTCCTCTGCCAGCCCAGAACACACACAGCCCATGACAGGGCTGCTCAGGGCAGGGGATTGAGGGGCCAGAGAACGCACACAGCACGTGGGAGAACTGCAGACAACACACTGCAGTGACAGACAGCAGTCCCTCAGCCCTTTTGTTAAAGACTCAAAACATTTGCTTATTAATGGGCATAGAAAGCTTGGCTTTGTTCCTTGCAGGTTAACAGGAAGCCATCCTCTTAACAAGGAACATTCTGTGCTTATATGGCATCTTACAGAACCATGGAATCATTTAGAAAATGGAGAAACCCCTCCAAGATCAACCCTGAACCCAGCAGCATCGTGTTCACCACCAACCCACACCCCCATGTGCCACATCCACACCCTGCTGAACACTTCCAGGGGTGGGGACTCCCCACTGCCCTGGACAGCCTGTCCCAGTGCCTGATCACCTTTCCAGTGAAGCCTTTTCCCCCATCTCCAACCTAAACCCCCCTGGAGCAATGTGAGGCTGTTTCCTCTGCTCCTGTCCCTTGTTACCTGGCAGAAGAGCCCAAGCCTCACCTGGCCACAGCCAGCATGGCTGGATTAGAAAGGTACAGGTCCCTTTTTCCCAGCCAACATGGTAATGAATTCCCATTCGTGGGAGGACCAGTCTAACAGCTCTCAGCACCAAACTTTGAGACACATTAAAATAGGTTTTAGTGTCCAGATAAAGCTGCTGCTAAAAACCACCCAGTCAGGCAGGAACAGAGGCAACAGCTTTTAAATCCTGCATTGATCCAGCAACAGTAACTGAACTGTTTTTCCACCTTACAGTTTCCAAATGCTATTTCTGGCTAACCCACAGTTTGAAGACCCCTGTGAACAGCAAAGGGAAAAACATCCAACTCAATTGGCCAGGAAAACCAGGCAGAGCCCTGTGGAGCAACAAATGCATCAAAATAATTGCTGCTAACACAATTTTAGCCATAACACATGCAGGGAAGAGCTGTGGCCAAAATCAACAGCATGTACAGTGAGAATCCACATGGGGAGGGACAGCAGGTTAATTGCAGATTGAGGAAAAGCAGCAGAAACCAAAAGCTTGGAGCTGTTGGTCTTTTAAAAAGCGAGAAGTGAAAATCCAGATTAATTGGAAATGAACAGACAAGGTCTTTATTTTGACAGAATCACCTGGGAGTGTTAAAGATCAGACTCGGAGTTAATTCCTGAAGCAAAAATGAAACTAGGTTTCTACAAGATTAATAAAAATTCATTTCTGGCTGTTCTGCAAGTGACAACAGATACAGCTTCTCCATATTCTAAATTGCTTTATATTCCCCAGCTGCCTTGTTCCTAAAGGCTCTGTTGAGGGATCAGCTGGAGACCAAGAGTTCACTCTGAGTGCCAGGACACATTTCCACATTGCAAGAACTCATTGGAGTTAAAATGCCTCAGCAAAGGCAGCAATCCCCAGCTTCTCCACAAAATGGTTCTTTGTTGCTCTTAAACCTCAGACTTGTGTCCTTTTTTATGGCCTGACCCACTCCTGGGATTTACCTAAGGAGCCATCCGAAGTCTGATTAAGAAGGCAATCAGATCCATGTGCACTGGCCTACAGCACTTCTGGGGACAGCAGAGGCAGCAATAAAAACAGCAACAAAATGAAGCTTAAGCAGTTCTAGCAGGTCCCAAGAGTAAGGGAGGACTCAGGCCAGGACTGGGGGCAGACAATGCAGAGCTGAGCACTGCAAGAGAATAAAAATAACCCCTACCTTGGATCCGTGCCTCGCCAGCACCTCCCACTCCCCACCAGTCAGGGCAACCTCCTCCTTGATGGGACATTTGAAATCATCTACAAGAGAGACCACGAGCATAAATCACTGCCCTCCCCAAAGGACAACAGGAGGGGGAGCTCCCAGGGCTGCAGCCCTTACCCTCACTGTGGACACAGGGCTGCAGCCAGTCGTGGCTGCCTGGCTTCAGGATTGCTGTCACCCTGTACAGGTGGCAGAACCCCGTTTTGCACTCGTTGGCTCGGATAAAGCAGAGCTCTTCCTCCTCCCCCTCCGGCTGGATGAAAGGATAGAAGATGTCATGAACCTGCCACACAAGATGAGAAACCTCTGAGTGATTTGCTTTATCAAACCCCTGGTTCAACACCAAATTTGGGACTGAGTAGCAAAGCTGCCATAGCAAAGACTTAACTGGACACCCAATCAACATGAGAATGGTTAACACCCCCATGAGAGGGGAGGAAGGGGCAGCCTGTGTTTTCCTCCCAGCCCCGAGCCTCTTACATTTATCCACACATCAGTGGTTTCTTCATAGATCACAAATGGCTGGACATTTTCTGGCACAGTTTTGGCAAATTCAGCACGCTGCTCCTCATTTTCTGGGACTGGAATAAAAAGTGCTGGAGGCAGAAGGACTAGCTGGAGCCTCTGCTGAGGTCTGTCTAGGAACATAGCCCAGGCACTGGGGAAAGAAGTCGGAGGTGAATGTCAGTACCACAGAATAGAGGTCCCTTTCCAACACTGAGAACATGCATCCCTTTCTTCCCCCCGCTGCCAGAAAGGATTTGGGCATCTGAATGCAAAGCTTTTCTCATCACTGCTGCTTTCTAATCCCCTGGAAGCTGTGCCAACACACACGTACTGCCAGACAGCTCTGGTATTTCACAGGGGTATCGCTCAGGCGAGATGTCTGACAGATTTGCCAGTGCCTGTTCCAAGGAAGCACTGCTAACACAGCCCTGTCTCCAGAATGGAACTCCTCCTTGGACACCCCTCCACCAGGAAGCTCTGTTTGTGCTCCAGCTCTCCTCCAGCTCAAGTGATCACCCTCCCAGAGCTCTGTCTGCAGCCTCCTCCTCGCTCTCTGGCAGGGAGAGGCACAGACCCAACACGAGTGCCAGGGGAAGGAGCTGCTTCAGTCCCAGCCCTGCTCCCCTCCAAGGAGAGTCCCTGGAAGTGGTGCTGCACTGCAGGCTCTCAGCATGACAGATGGCAGAGCACAGCCACCCCAAGGCCTGTGAGTGCATCCAGGGGAGTTTCATCATGAAACACAGATTTGAGAAGAGCCAGTTCTCCCCCAGCACCGCAGGATTTCAGGAACTGAGATATTCAGCACATTTAGATAAGCTCTGGTGCAGAACATCACAATCACCTCTGGGATTACCTGCTGGAAAGCTCTCTAAATTTCCTTTCCAGAGCAGAAAATTAATGATGAGTTACAGAATGCCACCTTCAAAGACAGCCAAGTCACCTTAACTTAATCTGCACACACACCAGTTAGCAGCCAAGCTTGGGAGGGGGAAAATTAAGAACTTTAAAATTCCAATCAGATTGGGGTGAATTCTGTAACTCTTCAGACAAGACTGTGTATCCCATTAGGAGCAATAGCCAGCCCCAGAGCAACCCTTCTCTTTGGACATGCTGCATGAAGGATGTGGCACCACAGACCCTGCCCCTGTCCTGTGACTCAAGCTTTGATGACAAACTGTGCCAATGAGCAAAGATAAAACTGCCCACAGAACACCCCCATTTTCAGCAGGAAACACCTCGTACCTGTGTTAAACATCTTCAGCTCCAAAGAACTCCCCAGGACTGCCCACTTACTGTATCAATGTCATTTAACTCTGGTTGTGACAAACCCCACAGCCTGTCACTCTGCTCTGCTTCGTTCCTACTTTTAGGATGTTACAGCACTGAAGAAGCCAAATATTCTTGTGCCATTTCTGGCACTCAGGGCTTTAAAACCAGGTCATGAACACAGCAGAAGCATGTTGAGGGTCTGCAAGCAGAGGAGCCCTTGGGAAAGTTATTCTGGGAGGAAAATGGAGACTTACTATTTGCCATCCCGGGTCCATCCAGCACGGGCAATGTACTCCACAGTGGGAAACAAGGCAGCAAAGGGTTGCACCAGCTCTTTGTCCTGAGCACACACAATCTGCAGCAAAACCAAGGCCCAACATCAAATCAGAGCACCAGAGCTCATCACCTTCTCCCAGGGAAGCTCGGGGAGATGGCACGACAGGGAAGTTTAGCTACTGGCATCAGCAAGGGTCAGGCCAGGAGAAGCAAGCCTTGCTACAAAGAGCAGGAAGAGAAGGGAAAAACAGCTTCAAAGCAAAATGATATTGGCATTCGGCCACAGGAAGGGACACGGGCAGGCACTGAAGCCCCAGATTAGACCTGGCTCCAGCCCCCCTGTCTCTGCCATGGTGCACCAGGCAAGCCCCAGTTCCCCCTTCCCTCCACATTCCCAGCTGAATCTCCCCCAGAATGATTCTTGTCAGCATTTTCAAGTCTTTCTGTTTCTTGGATAAACACATTAGAGATCCAGCTATTACAACAGAAAAAACCCAGACTAAAATTATTTAGGATTTCTTTGTGACCTTGTTTTGATTCTAGGGAGCTTCAGAAACCTTCCTGCACAATGTCCCTTTCTGAGTTATCACTTACCTTACCCTTGCTGTCTGTTTTAAATTCTGCCAGTTTCAATGTAATCTTGGGGTTTTTGCTGCCTGCAGAGAAGAAGTAAAAAAACACCAAGATGATCAAGTTGAACATTCTGTGGTTACACAAAATACAGCTTCTAAAGGAGAACTGCCCCTGGTCCTACTGAAATGGCTCTGTGTGAATTTACAAATATCAAATATGTATGTGAGCAAACACCAGAGTCATTCTGGGAATGGGAATAGTTTGCTTTGCCTTCCCTAGCTGGCTGTGCGTGTTCCCAGGGGGGAGAGGAAAGATGGGATTCAGAATGTATTCCACAATATGCCACCAGATATATTCCACTTCCTCAGCAATCCTTTCATTTAGGGTTGGGAATTGAAGTTCAGCCTTTCTTGCAGCAGATTTTGGGACTGGAGAGTCAATTAGGTCTCAACTTTTACAACCTGTTTCTACATCCCAGATTAATGATGCAAAGTTTATAGCCCCAATTCCAGTGCTGATTCCAGCAGGAGTCCAGAGCTGCCTCAGCAGCCCCACATGTTTCACCCACCTGTCCTGGGGTACCGATAGGAATCTGTTTTTCTCTCCTCCAAGGCAGGTGAAGGAACATGAATTATCTCCACCTCTGACTCATCCACTTCCTCATACAGGATCCGCAGTGTTTTCAAATCCTCTGAACCTGGGACAGAGAGCAGGAATGTTTACAACAGCATTTCCTGCTGTTTCTGGCTTGCCTGGAGCACTGGTGCAGAGGGAACACCTGTACAGCCCCAGCTCTCAGTGACCACCTGCAAACACTCCACAATTATAATCCCCTCAGTGCTTTCTTCCTTCAGGTGATCTCCCCAGGAACAGCCCACAGGAAAATCATGCTCAGAACCTCATTCCTAGCCAGAGGCAGCAGTCCCATGCCAGGATTTGATGAGCAGAACAGTGACTGACCTTCTGTGGAAGCTGTGGGACACCACCAATAGCCCGTGAACCGATCAAACTCCTCCTGAATGACAAAAGTGGCTACACCAGCAGACTTGGGGTCATCCAGAACATTGGATAAGCCTGGAGAGGAACAAAGACGAGACAGCATTTGCAATTTGCATTTACATCTCCTTGGAAAATGCTGACCCAAAAGACAAATGCACTTGTAAGAAATAAGCCAGGAATGTGGGTATTGCAGGCCAGATTCCTCAGAGGAATTCCCTTCAGGGGTGGAGGGAGCCCCCCACCTTTATGGCAGTACGTCATCCGCCTCTCCTCGCCCGTCTCGATGTTTGCCACCCACAGGTCGTTGTTGTTAATGAAGGAGAAGAAGGCTGGGTCAGCAGGGCAGATTTTGGGATCCATCCGTGGCCCCGTGCACTGAGTCTTGATCTCCAGAGGCTTCATTGGAGACACCTGTGGCAAGAGACACACAGAGCTGGGTGCCACATCGAGACACAGCCCAGCCCAGGGGATGATGGCAAATGTGGCCCTGACAGGACACAAGAGCCACCATAACCAAAGGGATGAAGATGTGGACCTGCTAGAGTGGGTCCAGAGGAGCCACAGAGATGCTCCAAGGCTGAAGCCCCTTTGGAGGCAGGCGGGGAG
>JAYDZK010000114.1:573896-589671 GCA_034509185.1 Euphonia xanthogaster | reverse complement strand
CGCGCGCGGCGGGAGCGCGCCCGGGCGGCGCGGGAGGGAGCAGTGCCTCTAGCGGGGGGAGAGATGCCTGCGGGAGTACGGAGCTGTTAGAAAATGGCACAGAATAGATTAGGTGTCGGAAAAGGTCTCTGAGGTCATCCAGTCCAAGCTGTGACCGATAGTCACTTTGTCATCCAGACCATGGAGCTAAATCTGTCCTTAAACACCACCAGGGACGGTGAGTCTGCCGCCTCCCTGGGCAGTCCGTGCAATACCTTCTTGGAGAGGGTGGGCACAGAGAATTGAGGCTGATAAAGGGTAAAAAAAAATCACGGATAAAATATTCTTCTCTCCCTCAGAGATGGGCTCCAAATTCAGCATTTATTGCCGTCGTGGGGCGGCTGTGGAGTCATTCTCATCTTTCGTTGTGCTTTGCTCTGTGCTCTGGAATGGTTGGGCCCCGCTGGGTGATGCTCCTGAGGGAAGCCGGGACAAGGTGTATCAGCAGGCGTTGGTGGTATAGTGGTTAGCATAGCTGCCTTCCAAGCAGTTGACCCGGGTTCGATTCCCGGCCAACGCAGCTTCGTTTTGTTTTTCCTCGTTATCTTTTTTTTTTTTTTTTTCCCGTTTCTCACGGATCCGATCCGAATTGAGATGCACCGGCACGCGGAGCGCCCGCCCGGCTGCGCTTTGCCCACTTGAGCCCCGTCGGGAGGCGGGCGCCGGTCAGCGATGGGGCGCGTGCTGCCGGTTGTTTCTCTTCCCGACTCGCGGTGGAGACTCCGAGTCGTGAGGAGACAGCGGGGAAATAAATAACTCAGAATTTAAAAAAGCCACAAAAGAAAAAAACAAACTAAAAACTTAAGCCCCCCCAAACCAAAACAACAAGACAATGAACAGCCGTAAAATACTACCCTGAGATAAAGGAAAAGGGGTGTTTCCGCCCGGGATCGAACCGGGGACCTTTCGCGTGTGAGGCGAACGTGATAACCGCTACACTACGGAAACCCGCCATGCGGGGGTTATCCTAGCGACAGCCCATGTTCCTGCCATGGCGGCTGAGGGCACCCGGACCTCCCTCACGGCGACCTCAAAATAAACCTCCCACAAACCCGGAGAAGCGCCGCGCGGGACACCCAGTGATTATCATCAGTGACTAATTGGAGTTCTCAGACACCCGCTGGTCTCAGGAGAGGACTGAGGTGCGTATCCCGGGTATTATTTCGGGGGTCCCCTCAGAGACGACACAGCCCCACAGGGAGGTTCCCGCTGCGGGGGCGCAGGGCGCTGCTGAATAAATGTCGCTTTTCCCTAAGGCAGCTGCCAGCAGATGTCGGTAGAATAGTGGCGACAGGGAGTGGAGCTCCCTGTGGAGCCGCCCGGGAGGGACAGGACCCGCCTGGCCCAGGGGACAGGGGCTGGAAGAGGAACGGCTCCAAGGACAGACCTGTTGACAATCACAGATTCACAAGACGCCAGACTGGTCTGAATTGGTAGGACTTTAAATCTCACCTCATTCCACCCCCTGCCATGAGCAGGGAGAGCTTCCACTGTCCCAGGATGCTCCAAATCTCATCCAGCCTGGCCTTGGACAGTCCCAGGGATTCAGGGGCAGCCACAGCTGCTCTGGGAATTCCATTCCAGGGCCTCACCACCCTCAGTCAAGAGCTGACAATCCCAGATAGTTCTAAGTTTGTTCCTCTTACCCTACTGTAATGTTAACAACTTACTTAATGGCAATCCATCTCTTTTTGGTAAAACCTCAGCCCTTGAAATGAGGTGGTAACATGAGAATTATGTTTTCCTGTTTTGTTTTCTTTGTTGAAGTGTATTTTATGCTCTGCTGGCTGCAGAGAAAAGCTTAGAAGGGAGAAATGAATCATAGATGAAAGCAAAAAGAACCTCACTTTTAATAACGCTTGCTCTTAATAAAATCTACTTTTCATTTTACAATTTCATTTTACATTTTTGTAGCTGATCTTTTGATTTGGGGCCAAAAGGGGTAGAGAAGAGGTTGTCACTTGTCCTTTAACTTCAGGGCTTGTCAGTGCTTTATTCTGATGTGATTTATGATAAGGATTATAATGTTACATCCAAGTCCGTGACAAGCTTGATGTCTCGGGACTTGTTTGCTTCGTGTTGTTTTTAAACATCCTGGAATGAAATCCTTTTTGCCTGCAGCTGGCAGAGCTGAAGGGAGGACTGGTTACAACCTTTGCACTGAGCATCAGCTGAGCGTGCTGGGGCAGAGCTGATCAATAGCAGGGGGCAAGGTCCCCTGGCATCCTGCAATATAGGGAATTCCAATAGGCAGCTGGCCCCTTTTGGCCTCAGGGCCCTGAACAACTCACCAGGCCTTTTCCTTATGAAACCAAGGAGTGATTTTTGTTTCCTTCAGTAAGGGCCTGAGCACCTGTTGAAGGGCCTGAGGCTAAAATGGACCGGCTGCCCATTGGAATTCCCTATATCGCAGGATGCCTCCCAGACCTAAGCCACCACCGTTGCCAACTTGGGCTGTTTTAAAACTGCCAAGTGCCTCCTGCAAACTGACACCAGGAATCTGGGCTGGTGAGTTTTGTTTCCCCAGTAAGGGCCTGAACACCTGTTGCAATGCCTGAAACTGAAAAGGGCGGGCTGTCCCTTGAGCAGGGGGAAGTGGATCTGCGAGTGACCCAAGACCATCCATGGGAAGATTCAAACGCTTTGGGTTTTGTTTTTGTTTTGCAGCCCTCTTTCAGTCTGGCGATGGTGGAGAGAAGAGCCGCAGAACAAACAGCGCCAGCGAGGAAGCTCTTGGAAGGTACCTGTGGGAGGCAGAGGCAGGAATTCCATGGAAGACATCGTGCTGTGGGTGTGAATTCCCAAACCCACCCGGACCCCGCGGTGGGGTCTGGTTCTGGCAGTGCCACACCGAGCTGTGGGCTGTGGATGCACCTTGTGTGGGCAGCGCTGGCTTTGGGGCTCTCTTCCTGCTGCTTCCTGCTTGCTGGAATGGCTCCCGGGGATGTTCTGGCTTTTCTGACAAAGATCCATTGTCAGGGAAGGCTCAAACTTTACCCGCAGGACAAAGATCCTGCAACATTCTCCCTTCCAGTCCGTGACCTATCCCACTTCCTCCGCTCCCATCACTTCCCACCCGTGTGGCACTGCACCCCTGGGCCTCACCCACTCCCCGCGGACAGTCCCCAGAGCACGAGGAAGGACTGTGGCAGGGAAAGAAGAACCGGGGGCTCATTTGGAGGTGGAGGCTGGATATTCTCTTCTATTATCACCAGCATCTGCCCTTTCTGAGCGAGGAGCCCTCCCCCAGCTCTCACCGGCGGCCGTGCTCGGCTTTGTTTCCCTGACACGCTGCGCTGGCTGTACAGTCCCATTCTCCCCTTTTCCTCCCTCCACTCCCAAAGCCTGCGTGGCTGTTCCAAGAGGGGAGCTGGAAGCACTGTGGAGCAGGAGAGCTGACAATCAGGGCCGGGAGACGACGACGACGCTGCTGCCGTGCACAATACCCCCCCAATTAGCCATTCATTTCTTCTGCCTCTGAAACGGGGAGCACAGCCCTTGTGCTGGGAGATAAAACAAGAACAGCTTCAATAGCGCTGATTTAAATTAGGTCAGGCTGCCTTTTGTGCGGCAAGGACCACACAATAGCTGTCACACGACGTGGAGGGGAGCAGCATAAAGGAAAAGAGGCCAAGCAAGTGGCACAGATGCTGGGAGTTGGTGGGTGCTGGGACCTCGGGGTGTGCTGGGAGCTCCTCCCCGCGTGGGGATAGTGGAGGGGCAGACACTCACCCAGCACGTGATGCTGAGGCATAAAAGGGGTGGCGTGGTCAGCAGGGCACAGAGGGGTCACACGCTGCCTGGGCACAAACAAGCTCTGCCACACCACAGCCATGTGCCCCTGGGAAATTGGTCTTTAACCATCACTGGTTATGAGACAAAGGCGTGACAAGTTTTGGACCCCTCAGGACAAGAAGGATATTGAGGGGCTGGACTGTAGCAGTGTGATGTCATAGTTTGTCTCAGGTATCCCTGTCCTTTCCCAGGTGTCCATCACTTCCCCCTCTCCCTGCCCTGACCCCTGCTGGGTGCTGTCAGTCCTGGCATTCCAGAGGGGCATCGAGTGATTGGCAGAGTTCAAAAGATGCCCTGCATCCCTGGGGGGTCCATTGGCCCACTCAGGTGTCCCTTGCACCTGAAACCTGCCCACCCTGCACCTGGTTGGTGGGATCCCTACCCCTTCCCTCCCCTTCTCCTGGGGGTTAAAAGAGCCAGCAGCCACGCAGTTCAGGATTCTGTTAGATCTGCTATGGGGTTCAGAAACCTGCCCTCTGAATAAACTCTGGCAGAATCCACTCCTTTCTTCACCTCACCTTAAAGCATCTGCACAGAGGTAAACCCAGAGCTTTGCGTGTCTGGGCATATCTCTAGGGCCAGCTGCAGCATCCAGCAGCCAGAGGTGTCTCTGAGCTGAATCCACCACAGTTGCTGCCTTTTGGTCAAGCAGCAGAGGCTGGACAAGCCCCATCTGGACATATATTGGAATTATTTCCATACTGGAGTGTGTCCAGGGAAGGGAGAAGAGTTGGGGAAGGGTCTGGAGCACCAGGTGCAGCTGAGGGAGCTGAGAGGGCTCAGCCTGGAGAAAAGGAGGCTCAGGGGGACCTTCCTGATTGTTGGGGTGTCCTGTGCAGGGCCCAGAGTTGGACTGATGATCCTTGGGGGACCCTTCCAGCTCAGGGTATTCCATGATTCCATGACCTGAGTTGCAATCCCCAGCATTGCCCAATTTCTTTCCCCTCATAAGTTCTCCAAAAGTCCATTCCTGGCCTGAGCACCTGGTGTGCTGTGAAATCCTACACTGGCTTCTTTATGGATGGGTGTGTTTGGGAAAATACCAGCAACTCCCTCGAAATGGTCTCAGCTCGGGTTCTCAAAGGCATCCGTGTGTCTGCCTTCAGAGAGAGGTCCTGGGGAGAGTTTTCTAGGAGGATGTGAGCACTGGAGCCTCATCCCAGTTCTCCCCCCAGTCTCATTGCTGTTTTTACAGTGGCAATGCAGATGTTCATGTTTATCTGGCCATGGGAGAACACAAGAGCAGCGTGCTCAGAGCTATCAGCAAGAGCCTGATCTTTTCAGCAAGCTGTTGTCATGGTCTAAATGAATTTATCCAGGTAAATCCATATGCAAAGGAAGGGCAGGTAAGTTTAAAAATAAGAGTCCACCCCATCAAGTCTTCCAGGAATAAATGAGTGGTCTTCTGTGCCCCAGATAGGACTTTTACAGGTCCCACTTTGCTACATTGGGCCAAAAACCAGTGGGGGAAATTGTGGGTGTGGAAAAATGGAAAGACATAATCAGCCATTTAATTCAGACTTTTTGGAAAGACAGCTTGATATTCTTTGGCAGTTGCCAGAAAAAGCTGTAAACAAAAAACAATACTTAAGAAAAATGTTCATTGTATTACAAAGTCATAATTTGCATGCTAAAATTGCAAGTGTTATAATTTCTACTACTGATAGTAAAAAAGTGGGTGAGCCAAAGCACTGAGTGTGCCAGCCAGCGCCAAAAGGAGGAAACTAGGTTAGGCTGAAGTATCAGTTGTTCCTATTCCCCTTCATTTGTTTGTTCACACGTGAATAATTATTTTTTTTAAATACAAGACAGCTTAGAGCTACCCTGGGCCATCAGCTACAATGGCCTACATAATTCCCAGGCTGATTGAAACACACTGCTTCCCATGGGCACACACAGGCAGCGGAATATTCCGTGGCCACCAGCTGATATTGGAAAGGCAGGCACTAAAAATAAGTCGTCCTTTTTAACAGTAAATGTAATTAAGCACTGAAATAGTGCCTGTTGTAGGGAGGTGGCCCTGAAGGCACGGAGCCAAAACGAGACATGTTGTTAAAAGGTATGTTCCCTTCAGCAGATGGTCAGAGCTCTGGTGCAGGAAGCACCCAGTGAAATTATCCACCCAGTTCCTGTAGGAAGCCCGTCTGGAGCAACGGTAATTTCTCTCAAAATACAAATATATGGTTGCTAGTTTTCACTGCTTTACAGCTATACTATTTGGTGTATTTTTAGCTGTTTAGTTGTGAGAACACAACAAAAACAGCAACAGCCCACTTTGGTTTGCATTATGATTTACATTCTAAAGCCCACACTGCAGTGGAGACTGGAGGTGCCCAGGTACCAAAAGCAGTTTAACTGTGGTAGCACAAAAAAGTGTTGTCTGTCAGGGGAAGGTTAGGTGGAACATTAGGAAAAGGTTCATCCCCCAGAGGGTGGTGGGCACTGCCCAGGCTCCCCAGGGAATGGTGACAGCCCCAAGGCTGCCAGAGCTCCAGGAGCATTTGGACCACACTCTCTGTCCCTGCACGTGGTGTGACCCAGAAGCAGAAGAGGCAGGAGTCCAGCTCTTGTTGGCAGCTTAGGAGTGTGATCATTGTGGGTTCCAAACAAGAAGACATAAAAGTTATATCTGATCATGTTATTAGTGCAGACATCCATATATAAAAATAAATCAGAACAATACATTTATGTGGCTATAGGCAGAGATTGTTATTCTCCAGCAAATGGCATCATCTGGGATGCTCCTGAGTTGTGACTGTGTAAATCCCAGTATTCCTGAGATGGCCTCTATAACCTGAAATACTCATTGGGAGTCCTCTCCAACAACCCAAAATCCACTGCAGAAAATAATATGTTCTGCAGAAGATTGGTTCATTGTCTGAATATTTATTTGCTGGTTTGGGCTGGGGTATTTTTCTATTCTTATTACTACTATTATTTGTTTTGTTTATTTCTTCTCCTTTTATCAGCTCCAGCTGAGACAAGGGAGGGTGGGAGGAGGGTTTTGTTCCTCTGGAGATAACAGGAGGCTGTGCCTGTGCAGCCATGGTGACAAGATCCAGGGCGCTTTCTGGCTTCCAAGCAATTTGCTCCCCACCCCTGGCTCCCAAGTAAAAGTGGGGCAGAGATAGAAAGGAGCTTTTGTTTCTCAAGTGCTTCAGCTGTTACTTCTAATTAAGCGAAGAGCTCCAGTGCCTTCCCACTCCCCAGCCGAAGGAGGATGGAGTTGGGGCAGAAGGAGAGCCAAGAGGCTGTGGCAGCTCTCCTGTTTCCAGCTGCAGCCTGGCTGGGCGACCTGTGCCACCCCAGTGCCTCAGATTCCCTGGCTGCAGGGGGGGAAGAAATGAGAGAGCCCGAGCTCAGCACGAGGCCAGATGGAAACGACCACCCTGCTGTTCAAGGTGTTATTATCGGTTTAGTGCAATATGTTCCCAGCTTCCCAGACATGCTGACTATCAGCAAATTGCTCTTTCCTTCTCCAGCTTTCCCTGGATGCCATCCCCTTCTCTCTGAGATGCCAGCCTCTGCCCTTAGGTCTAGCAGCATTTCTCCAACCTCCCCAGTGTGCCTCTTTTTAACCCCTGCTGGTATCACTGGGATGTGCTGCAGGAGCCAGGTGAAGTGTCAACAGCCAGGGACAGGGCAGGTGGCCTTGGCACAGCCAGGTGGGGTCTGTGGCACAAGGAGAGTGCCGTGGGCAGAGGGCAGAGCTCTGACAGCTGTGAACCACACAGCCCCTGCCCAGCTCTCCAACAGGGAGCACAGACTGTTCCACAGCACTGCACGAACATGGGAAGGACTGCCAAGAGGAAAAGAGGGTGGAGATGTGGAGAGAGAGAGAAAAAAAATCAATGTGGGGAATAGGAACGCTCAGGAATCCAACAGCCCACAGACTCAAGGTCCAAGCCCTGGCTCAGCTCTGGAAGTTGCCCACCAAGGACTGAAGGAGCCCTCCAGGTCACGACTGCTCCCCTGTGCCTCTGCACCCACTGAATTCTGGATCTCTTCAGCCTGGGATCTCACAGGGAGAAGTTTAGGGCTTCACTTGGAAACAGATGGTCTCCCTCTTGGGCCCCATCTGCCAGGCAACGCTGGAGTAGTTGGTCTCTGCAGTGCTGAGCAGATTCTTGTTTACTTTCCCCTCCCATCCGTAAGGTGATCACAGGGCAACCCAAGCCTTCCGTTTCAGCCCAGATTTCCAGGAACTGCCAGGGCCTCTGAGGTGCGGGAGTGTAGCCCAAGAGCAAGAGAGGGCATGTGGCATCAGCCAGCCCTGATCTCTGTCACTGTTCAGCGGTGGAGAGATGGAGCAGCACCTGGCACCTGCCCCTTTTACCCCCTCACAAAGGACACAAAGAGTCTCCATCCACCAGGGATGCAGGGAACTGTCTCCTGACAGCATCAAGTACACAGAAAAATAGAGGTGAGACCGGCTCTCCTTGAGCAGCACCAGCCAAGATTGTTGCAGCATGCCCCATAAAAGAGCTTTACTTCTTCTCTGGGTTCTGCTGCTGCAACTCTGTGTCAAGGACTGGAGGATATCATCCACCCATGCACCAGCCCATGTTTTCCAGAGGCTCGGCCCCAGCAGCCAGAGCAGCGAGGTCCTGCTCTCTCAGTTGCCAGGTTAGGCAGTCAGTGCTCTAATGGTGCTCGCCGAGCAGAGGGCACGGAGCACGGCTCCATCCCTCCCCCGAGGGTTCCCGTCCAGCTGGGACGCTGCCGCTGGCAGCTCCACGCTAATCAGCCCAGAGGCAGGAAGTGGAAACTTTCTGCTTGCAGCCACTTAGTTTCATTAGAAGCATCACGAGAGAAAACAGGGCCTCAGGTGGGGCAGGGAGAGGCAGGAGGTGGGGAGAGGGGTTTGCAGCTTGTTTGTCGTGGCACTTGGCATGGCAGCTTCAGCTGGAGAGGAAAGGGGCAGAGGCAGCCTGGAGCTGGGGCCTGTCACCCCCACTGGTCAGAGCTCTGGAGGTCTGCAGCTGGGTAAAGTGATTGTTGCTGGATATATTATTCCCATCACTGCAAAGAATTTTTCCCCATGTCTAGCCTAAATCTTCCTTGTTCAACACAAACATGGTACTGTGCAGAGGTGGAGTATTAAGGGCTGGAGTCACTGCCTAATCATGTATTGATTTCAGTGAGTGGAGCTGAGCTCGATGAGAGAAGTCTGCCCGGCCTTGCTCCATCCCCCTCGTGCCCCAAGAGAATGTTTTGTGTGAGACTAAATGCCTCTGTAAGTGCCTCTCAGCTCCCTGCTCATTG
Organism: Euphonia xanthogaster; assembly: GCA_034509185.1. NCBI lineage: Eukaryota > Metazoa > Chordata > Aves > Passeriformes > Fringillidae > Euphonia > Euphonia xanthogaster. The sequence goes on along the minus strand of JAYDZK010000114.1, from coordinate 580,572 downwards.
AGAGCTGTTCTGCACAGACACTGGAGCAGGGAGGGTGCAGGATCCTGGAATCACATTTCCTTTTGGCAAGAGGGATTTTATCTACCTCACTCTTCCTGGGCAGTGTGCATGGTGGGGCTGTCAGTTCCCCTGAGCAGGACTGAGCCCAGCCAGGCAGGAATTCTGGCCCCACCAGCAGCCCTCTACCCCTTGCCTCCCATTTCACTCATGTCCTCACCCAAGAGCAGAAATAAACTCAACTGCTCGCCTCTAAGTCTGATTTCCCTGCTTACATTTTTCACTAAGCCAGCTCAAATAAAGCAACACTTTCAGGAATTGGACTTGATGATCCATGTGGGGCCCTTCCAACTCAGGATATTCTACATTCTGTGCACCCTGATGGCTCTGGGAGAGATCTACGGCAGGGACAGAGCTGGCAGGATAAATAAGACAGGAAAAAGTGACCAGAAGAACAGAGCTCAGGTTCCTGAAGTCTCATTCATGAAAAAGTATTGCCCCTTGTTCCTGGTTTGTGCCTCATTTGTGAACATAGATGTTCTATTACTCCCACGTGGATGAGCAGTTGTTTTCATGGGAGCTCCTGTCCATCTTCCAGTTAAGGGCTCGTTTGTTAGCCTTGGAGATTTCAGCAGCAATAATCCTGTTTGGAGACACCCACGCAGTCCTGCAGGATCTCTGCCCTGGGCTGGAGAGGAGCTGGGTCAGGGAATGCAGCAGCCAGGAGATGGAGCAGCTTGGCTCCTCAGCACAGAGCAGGAGCAGGCTTGGGAGAGAAAGGCCAGGCCCTTACAGGGCTCTTGTCCCTGATGGAACAGATGTGGCAGCTGCTTTGTGCCACAACTGCTGCGTGTTTGTGGAGTGGCCAAAGGACTCCCCGGGCTGTGCCTCGGGCTGGCACATGGGGCCTTTCATTTTCCTCAAGGGCTCTCGAGGAAGAGCTCATTGTACCTGCTCGGAATTAATTCTGCCAGTCCCCAGCCTGCTCATGGACTCCCCGTGCTGGAGTTCAAGACATGCCTTTCATTTTTTTCCTTCTGTCTGGGACAATTGATACCCTGGGATGGAGCTGCATCCTAGCGAACGCCACACAGACCTGACTTGGAGCCTCCAGGAATTGGATTTTCCAAGTCTCCCTGCAGCAGCTGCTGGCTGACAGCTTTGTCCCGTTCCCTGGTTGAACAGCCCTCGTTCCTCCAAGGCCAAGGGTCCCGCTTTGTGCTCCATCAGCTGGAAGTGCTGTTCTGTTTGGGGCTGCCTCAGAACTGCTGGCACAACAGAGCTGTTTTGGTTCTGGCTGAGCACTCGGCATCTGAGCTCTCATGTGGTTGGAGCCCATTTTTTTGCAAGAATGAAAACAGTGGATTAATGAGCTGCTTGTGGCTAATGTGCAGGGTTTCTCAGAACTGGTGCTATTAGAGCCCAGCGTCATGTAGGAGGTAAATGGCAGCACATGGTGAATAAAGCAGTGATATAATAGGTTTAAGTAGTCCATTTCCCTTTGGAGTGTTACTGATAACAGGCCCAAATGCATACAAGACCATTCCCTTAATGAATAAGACAGCTCTCTAGCAGAGCACACACTGCAGCGCCTCACAAGGGGTTTATTTTCCATCATTTCCATCCAAAACAAGGCTTGGGTGTTTGAGTTGGAGTGGGGTGCAGGGGGAGGACTATAAACATGGTCTGACTGCTCCACAGGAGACACGTCCTTATCCCAGTGTGCTGGGCCTGGATGTAACCAGAGGAAGATACCCAGGACAGGTCACAAGGCTGTAAAAAGAATAAGGCTTCTCCCAACTGCAGTTTTGTAGCTTCCAGCAATCTGTGGGGTCTGCTTGGATGTTGCATCCAAACTATTATGTTTAATCATCACTGATAGACCAAACCTCCATAATCTTGTCTAAAACCTTTTGAACCTATTTATATTTTCAGGCTACAAGATATCCTGTGGCAAACGAGTCCAAGATTTAATTATGTGCTGTGTGAAAAAGCAATTCTTTTTGTTTGTTTTAAACTGGCCTTGTAATTTCACTGGGGCACTGACTCCCTGTGTTGTGAGAAACAGCGTCTAAAATACCTGAGGGAAGTAGAATCCCAGATTTTATTGGAAGGGCATGTGATTATGACTTCTATGTGTTAAAAGCACTTCTGAAAATGGACCATGGGTTCTACTTTTAATGCTTGTGGAAATATTGCCTCCAGTGCTCTTGTTTGCTCTTCAGCTTGTTTTTATTTATTTAATTTTTTCCCCTTAACCTCTCTTTACAAGCTACCCTAGTCCCTGACAGATCCAGGTCTCAAGCTCCTTGTTTACTCTGTTTGCATGGGCTTTATTTTTTACAATATTCTCCTTTTAAGTGCTGCAGCAGCCGAGCGTCTCTTGCGGGAGCTCTGAGCACAAACCCCACCAAGGACAGGCACACGCCTCGGAGCGACCTCTTCCTCCTCATTATGTTTGTGATGGTCTCAATGTCACCAGTTCAAGCACAGGCACACGGGGTTCAACACAGCACCGAGATAAAGGCAGGAGAGACATCCCCACTCCCCCGAGGCGTCAGTGACTCCGCCGCTCCTTGATTGTGCCTTTGGCAGACACCTCATTAAAAGTGGGTTATTCCACACAAACATCCCCTTGTCCTTTGGCAGGCGTAATCTGAGCGTGGAGGGAGAGCTCAGCCCCACAGCAGCGTGTCTGAGTCTGTCCAGACCTCGACTCTAACGAGCTGCTGTTCATTTGTAGCCTTCCCTGCCCCTCCTGGAGTTGTACTTTCCTGGTGCATCCTTCACTTACACTGTCTCACAGGCAGTTTTGATCGTGCCTCCAGCTACTAGAATGAAAATTAACATTACCCAAACCAAACCCAGGACACTCCTCTTGCAAATCATTTGGTCTTAGTCCAAATAATGTTTCTCCTCAGTCGGATACACCTCCTACATGAAACGTTCTGATGTATGACTAAGCTAACAGGTAGAGGAACCAGACTGAATCTTTCCCTTCCCATCATGTAAATGGTTTAGTGGAAGGTGTCCCTGCCTCTGGCAGGGGATGGAACTGGGTGATCTTAAGGGTCTCTTCCAACCCAAACCGTTCAGTGATCCTCTGTCCTGCATCCTTCTCCTGCTGTGCTCAGAGCTGTGGCTCTGAGTGCTCTCTGCACTGCAGAGAGCTTTTCAGAGACTGCCTGTGCCTCAGTTTCCTTTGCACTGGAAAGTTTGTAGGTAGATTTGGCAGTACTGAGTTAACAGTTGGACTCAGTGATATCAGAGGTCTCTTCCAACTTAAACTTGCGTGTGGTTCTCTGCCGTGAGTGTGAACAGCCGAGGATTACTCCAGGGCCGCGTGGTGCTCGGAGCGAGATGCCTGCAGGTAGCACCTCCACAGGGAGGGGCTCTGCAGGGAGGTGCGAGGAGCTGCTGCGTGCGGAGGCTGCCACGCCCGCGTGTGGGCAGAGCTCCAGCTGCATGTGCAGCGAAAGGGATTTGGGGGAGGGAGAGGAGATTGGTCTACGTGGGAGCTCTGTGCCAGCCTGCAAAGGATGCGCGTAGGCTGGATCCGCGTGTGCAGCGGTGGAAAGCTTCCACCGAGGCCTCTGTGACTAGAAGAGACTTTTCAAACACGCCTCAGGAAAGGGGTCTCAAACGTGTCCTCGAGCTCCTCTTGCAGAACTCCCGTGGAGCATCTCTGCTCTGGAGCTGTTGAGTTTGTGCTGTGGTTTGCTCAGATGGGTGTGTGGGGGTGCGTGGGCTGGGATGGGCGTGCAGCAGCGGCCGGCAGGACCGAGCCAAAGGCAGCTCACGGCTCGGGGAGCCAAGCAGGCACCGCAGGGCTCTGCCCGCGCCGCTCCGCCAGCAGCATCACCGAGCTCCACGCTTTCTGTGTCGGGTGTTCCTCCGCACAGCTTCGCTCCCGTCTTCTGTCCGGCTGGCGTCAGGCCCTCGGGACCGAACCGCGGCTCTCCCTCACTCGTTGAGGAGCATCGGCAGGAGAGGGAGCGGTTCCCTTGGAAACCTCTGGATGCCCAGCAACAAGTCGCTGACAGCTGCCATGTGACCAGGTGCATTAATCAGAAATGTTGTATGAATCAGGTCAGATGGGGCCAAAGTCCAGCGCGCTCCCCCTCCACTCCACTGCTAATTACTGAGCCGCGAGGGCTGCTCCGAGTACGGGGTGGAAAACAACTCAAAATAATTAAATCAAATAGTGACCTTTCTTGTCGTGGATTCTAAGTTCATCCCAGAATTTCTCCATGAAAAAAATCTGTCCAATCCCCTCTTCCACTGAAACAAATCTTGAATGCAAATGAGTGAGGCAGAGGAGTCTCCCCAGGTGTAAATCCAGGGAGAATGAATGTGCCATGGACACAGAGAGTTCCCAGCTCTCTACTCAAAATAAGCCAAACATTTCAAAAGAATCTTTTGAATAAGTAGATCAGGCTTGAGACAGTTTTGGCTGGACAGGTACAGCTTGTGTTCATCACTTGGATCCCTTTGAAAATCATATTTCTGAAGCCTCAACTGAATGTGCTGGCCAGCATCACCAATTAGAATGCAGGGAAAGGACTTGAGTCCAAAGTCCTGCCCAACAGCCCTAAAACAGAGGCTGCAGCTCTCAGGAAAACAGACAGTGCCTGTGAACATCTCATCCCTTGTGAACTGGTGCAAAATGGCTGTTCTTTGTAGACCTGGAGCCCCTCTGCTCTGGAGCCAGGCTGGGAGAATCGGGGTTGTTCCTTTACCCTGGGTTTCCTTTCTAGGATCTTCTAAGGGAATTAGGTATCCAAGGGCTTGGGCACCCCTCAGCATTTTTCCATAAGATGTTGTTTACTGCTTCAGCTCTCATTCTTTTCATATTTCCCCCAAATTTCTGCTTTGCCTGGACCAAGTGAGAGCAGTGGCTTCCAGATTTGTCTCCTGAAGGAAAATCTCTTGCAGACATACGTCCAAGGTCAGGCACCAGCAAGGCTGTGACATCTTCTCTTACCCCAACACCAATCTACATTCTTTGTGCTGTGACTAATTCATGGCAAGGTCATCAGGCCCTGCCAGGCTCATGCCCTGCTGCAGGGTTTGTCTCCTAGGCTGTGATTTGTGTCACACACAGGTACATTCTGCCCCAAACCAGCTTTTATCTCAGGCAAAACAACACTGTTGGCTGTGGCTGGACAGGGCCTGGGCTGGCATAAGCCAGGCAAAGGATTTGGCCTGTGATCCATGGTAGTGGGGGGGAACAAACAAACAAACAAAAGGAATTGGAAACAGAGCACCTGGCTTTATTGTAATCGCTCTGTAATTTGAATAACATCCAGTGCCACTTGAAAATGGGCTCCTTCATGTCATCTGCTCCTACTTGCAGGTCTTAAGAGCCCCATTTTACCCACAGAGATCCATTTGTAGCAGAAATTTCCCAAATCAGACATGAATCTGGGTCTCAACTATTACCCAGAGATCTCAAGTATTACCCAGACCAAGCCTTCAACTCTGGACCATTTTGATTTCTATCTAATTAATGTTGCCACCAATTATTATTTTTCCTTGGGTATCATGTGGTAACACATCCCCTGCACAGGATATACCAGAAGACAAAGCTTTACTCAACAGGCTGACCATCTAGGGTAACTTTAGGGCAGTCTTGAAAAATTGGTGTCTGCAGCTTGTGTCTTTTCCATCCTAGAGGTGCAACTCAAGCCCATCCCTGCTGACACCCCCAGTCAAACCCAGGAACATGAGTGTTTCTGGAAGTGAGGGTTAGGAAATAAATTTGTTCTCAGTGCTGAATGCTGTGCTCCTTGGCACACTTGAGGGAATAGTTCTCTGACCTCCTTGCTCTGGAAACAGGAGAGGTCCAAATGGATTTCAGCTACTCAGATCTGGGCTGTCTTTCAGTTTGGTGTGTCTGGGAAGAAATGGAGAGTTGGGGTTTCTGCCAGCCCCAAAACCAGGATGATAAGGGCTGAAGCTTGGCTTGTCCATTGGAGTGGGAAAGCAGCGGGGACGAGCCCGCAGGCCGAGGGACACTGCGGCAGGATGGAGAGGGCAGGCTGGTGGCGTTTGGTCCTGGGGAATCCGGAGCGAGTGACCCGCACGAAGCAAAGCTTCCGTGCTCACGCCGGAGCCCGGTGGGCTCTCCCTGCGGGCTGTTCCCGCTGTTCCCCCTCCCAGGGAGAGCTCGGAGCGCGCTCCGCCGGCGCTGCCCCGTTTCCGGGGCTCGCTGCTCCCCGGACGGACCTGTTGCCGTGTGGCCCCGGTGCCGGGCGCCGGTGAGACTCTTACACTGAAGGCGGGCGGTCCCATGATGTAATGCTGCCGCAGCTGCCCGGAGCGGCCGCTGCCGTTGGCCGAGGCGCGGAGTCCCCGCCCGGGCGCTCCGCCCGCCGCCCCCCCGGCGGGCCATAAAAGCCCCGAGGCAGAGGCAGGGCAGCTCTCCCGGCCCCTCCGCCGCTCAGGTGACCCAGCCACAGGTGAGCCCCGCAGGTGCGGAGGCGGCTCGGGGACGCTGCGCGGGGCTCCTCGGCCACCTGTGGAGCCGGTCCCGCCTGTGCCGGGCGGCTCCGCCGGCGCAGGGACCCGGCGGGTGCGGGGAGCGCTCGGGGGAAGGGGCCGCTCTGCCCCGGCCCCGGGGGCAGCCGGGGCGGGCGGGCCGGGGAGATCCCGACCGGATCCCGGTGGCGGAGCCGCG
>JAYDZK010000114.1:522493-556768 GCA_034509185.1 Euphonia xanthogaster | reverse complement strand
GGAATTGAGCTGGGATCAAGGCTGGGGTGGAATTGAGCTGGGATCAAGGCTGGGGTGGAATTGAGCTGGGATCAAGGATGGGGTGGAATTGAGCTGGGACCAGGCTGGGGTGGGATTGAGCTGGGACCAGGCTGGAGAGCCGCTGAGCTGCTGCTCTGACACAGCCTTTAAACCCCTGAACCAGTCCCTGGCAAAGCCTCCAGCATTTGGAATCCACAGATTCCAGGCTCCTCGTGCTGCAGGAGAAGCTCAGGGAGGGGACAGGACCTGCACAGCGTGGGCAAGGTGGCACTGTCACCTCCTGCCACCCACCCACGGCCGGGGACAGCGAGGGTCCTTCCATGCAGCTCCAGTCAGGCTGGGACATTCCCCTTCCTGGGATGCCACAGCCACCAGCTCACCCTGGTTAATTAACCCCGCTAATTACCATCAACAGCTAAAGGAATGGGATTTTGAAGAGCTCAGTGTTGCTAAAGAATGACAAATTTTTGTCCTCCCAGGAGCCACAAAGCTGAGGGCAAGTGGCCAGAGGAGTCTTTGGAGAACTTTGCTGAGGATGTTAAATCTCAAATCTGGGTTTTAAGAGGGTGCCCAGGGCAGGCTGGGGCACCCTGGGATAGGGGAGGTGTCCCTGCCATGGCATGGGATGGGTTTCAAGGTCCCTTCCAAGCCAAACCACTCTGGGGTTCCATGAAAAGCTGCTCTGCCAAAAGGCCAAAGGAAGCAAAGCAGCTGTCAGGGCACAGCTCCGCAGGAGTCAGGGAACACATGGCAGAGAAATCCCAACATTTGTCCTCTGCCATAGCTTCTCCCCCCATTTATTCCATAGAACACTGACATAGTCAATTGAACTGAGGAAACAGGAGGGAAAAGCCCAAACCCACCCCCTGAATGTAAAAACTGCAACATTTGTGCTGGATGCACAGCCCTGCACCTGCTACAGGGAATGCTGACCTTCAGCAGGCCCTGGGATTCCTGGATTTAATGCCCTGCCTGCTGCTCCCAGCATGGAAAGTCTCCTGAAAACACTCAAATAATCCATCAAAACCTGGCAAAACCACCCCAGGACGCCGACTGGAGATGCCACCTTCATTTAATCACTTTCAGGAGCTGCTGATTATCTCATCCATAAAGCTCTGCTGCTCCAGCATCCCACGGGGCTGCTCCAGGCACTGTCCCAGGTGAAATGAGGCTGCAAATGTGAGCAGTGGGAGCCTGGCTCGGAGCACAGGGAACAATCTGCTTCCCAGGCACTGGGAAGAGGGACACAGCTGCAGGGGACAGGTCCCCTCCTGCCCTGAGGCCACCCAGCATCTCCCACCTCGCCCCAGGGAGCAGCAGGGTCACTCTGAGGGGAGGGGAGGGTGGGCTCCTGTCAGGGGCTGCTCCAAACCAGGGCACATCCAGCTCATTCCTGGCTCCTATGGACCCTGCCCAGTCCAAGGGCTCCTCTGGAAAAGGATGCCCTTCCTTTTCAGCTTCTCCACTCACCCTGGAACTGCCTGAACCTGTTTAAAGGGAAGGTTTTTAACTTTTAGGTGAGTTGCAGGATATTTGTTCTGGATCACAGGACTGTGGGGTGCTCTGGGTTGGTTTACACAGATTTTTGGGGTGTTTTCCCCCTTTTTGGGATTCCCACTTGGGTTTTGTGGGAAACAGGAGTTGGGCTCAATAATGCCGAGGGTCCCTCCCAGCTGAGCATATTCTGGGGTTCTGTGAGAGATCATTTAATTCCACCCCCCAAAGCTCCTCTAATTCCATCCCAAATTCCCAGTTCACCTGTGCAGAATAAGCCACAGCTCAAGCTCCTTTCTCTCCATTTCACCCAGCAAACCTTGTCCCAGAGCTGCTCCAAACAAACCTGGCTTTTGCTCCTCTTGCTGACAAATAAAGCACAAACACACAAGCAGCTGAAATCCCATAAAATTAACAATCCTGCTCCAGGAAATCAATGACGAAATCATTACAGATCTTCCAGGAAACCTGGATTTCTTTCCTGGCCTGCTTCCTCAGAGCAACTTTAATCACAAAGCCCTCATCTCCACAACAATGCCATGATGCAGTTTGCTAATTTGCCTTTTCCACTCCTTAATTAAGAAGTGTTCGTGTTGTATCTGCAGTTAAATGGTGGCAGCAGCCTCCACTCTGTGGTTTATTTCTATTTCAATATTTATTTGCTTTATTTTCTCTTCATTTTATTTTCACTTCCATTTCAAAGTCCCGTTTTGATCCCTGCTGCAATTAGCTGGGTTGTAGCTGCTCCAGAGGAAATCTGGGAAGCTTTTTTAGGATAAACATGGATGAGCCTCTCAGCAGAGCAGCTGATTCACTCAGAAGCTCCCAGAGGCCCAGCACCCTCCTGCCCTGCCCTGGGACCCAAGGAATGCACTCCAGGGAGCTCTCCTGACTCCAGCTAAATTGTGAGGACACAAAGGGTGGGAATTGACCTTCTGGGTATTCCAGAGAGCAAGAAAAAGCTCCGAGTCAGATCTGCTGCATCTGGTCAGAAATCCTGGGCAGAGAGGAATTCAATTAGGCTGAGTGAAAGGCAAAGGTGTTTGGATGGGGGACGAGCTGCCCAGGATTTCCTGGGAAGCAAATAACCCCTGGAAATTACAGTTCCCAGCTGAAAACAAGTGCCCTGGCACGAAAAGCTTTTCCCACCCCATCCTTTCAGGAGCTCTCTGTGTTCCTGGCTGGAGCCAGCAGGAGATGTTGGGATGGTGGGATCCTCTCTGGGATGGTGAGTTCAGGTGGCCAGGCAGGATCACACCCAAGGAATTCCCATTTACACAACCCCAGGTTACTCTGAGGCCTCACACCAACGAGGTTCTCCTGCCTTCACCAGCCCTATGGATGAGGTCCCAGCAAATCCTGAGCAACAGAATCCCAGAATTCTTGAGGAAAAGCCCTCCAAGGTCACCAAGTCCCAGCTGTGCCCAATCCCCACCCTGTCCCCAGCCCAGAGCACTGAGTGTCACCTCCAGCCCTGTCCTGGACACCTCCAGGGAAGGGGACTCCAAAATTCCCTGGAATGCCACTCTCCTGCCTCCTTGCTCCCACCCTGGTTTGTACTTGCCCCAAAATCAGCTGGATTAAAGAAAAACTGCAGAGGGAAACAAATCAGGCAGCTGCTTTGTGGGTGGATTTTGCCAGCCCTCCCCATGGGTACAGAGTGACCTTGGGGATGGGATTTATCCAAAGTCACCACTCCAAAGCCAAGATGTCTTGGGCAAGGATTAAATCCAGGCTGACACTTTGCCTCACACCTACTGATGCTGAATCTGTGCCCCCAAAATAGCAGCTCTGATGAAAGGCCTGTGCCTGGCAGCTCCTGGAGCTCCCTTTCCCACTTGTCCAAGTTCCCACGTGGTTGTCATCACAACTGGAAATGTTCTTCCAGCAGAGTGAGAATGACATCCCGTTAAAGGAGTGCCTTTTCCTGGCAGGTGGAGACAAGGACAGCCCTGGAAAATGCACAGAATTCCTTGTTTTCAGGGTTTTCTGTGCCCTGGCTGGAAAGCTGATGGTGTTCCCAGTTTTCAGTGTGGCCTCTTTCCCAGGTATTTCTGCAGGAATGCTGAGAAGTGGCTTTGCTAGGAAAAAAAATCCTGAGGAAAACACTGCAGAATCTGCAGCCGTGGATCAACAAGTACAGAAAACCCTGTTCTGTGATCCCAAGGAAAATTCCCACAAATACAGGTCCATTCACCGAGCTGGTGCTCGAGGCTCATGCAGAACCTCATTCCCAAAATGGCACATCCTGCAGGAGTCCCTGGAGAAGGAGCTGGGGACAACGAGCTGTCCCTGGCCAGCGGTGCCCGGTGGGACCCTGGGGTGCTTTGGGAAGAGCATTCCCAGCAGGTCAGGGGGATCCTGCCCCCGTGCCCAGCCCTGGGAGCACAGCCCCATCCATGCCCTGAGTGACCCTGGCCACTCCAGCCTTGGTCCCTTTCCCCTCAGCTTTCCCAGGAAGCAGCACAGAGTGGCCTCACTCCACTGCTGCTCCTCCGTGAGCATCACGAGGCCCCAGGGGATTTGGGAGTGATGCTCTTGGGCAGGAACACCTCATGCAGCCATGGATATTCCTGGACAAAATCCATTGGAAGGCAATGCCACCCCTCCATCAGCCCAAGGAGCTCCTCCCAAGGCTCTGTTCCAGGAGCCTGTCCCAGCCTCTCCCCAGTGCTCCCTCAGGACACCTCCAAGTGCTCCCAGACCTCCTGAGTGACATGGCACAACCCCCCTGGCACAGCAGTGGGGAGCAGGGCCCTGTCACTGTGCTCTGACACATCCCAGCTTTTCCACCATTCCCAGCTTTTTCCACAATTCCCAGCTTTTCCACCATTCCCAGCTTTTTCCACAATTCCTGGCTGCAGCAACTCCACCAACAGGGCTGGGGGTGGGAGCTCCCAGCCAGGGGGAAGGAGGGGGGCACAGTTCCAGGAGGAACAGCAGCTGCTGCTCCCAGGTCCCTTCACCTGGCAGCCCTGCAGGTAGGGAGGGCATCCCCCCTTCCAGCCCCAGCTCCTGGATGCTCTGAGGGCAGAGCAGGTCACACCAGGCTCCTGCCAGGAAAAGAAGAAAGCCCATTGCATCTTGCTGCTTCCTAATCCAGCCTGGAGAGCGCCAGGAAGATCAAACTGCATTGGTACTGCAGGAGAAGGCACTGATGGATTTAGAGGGGGAAAAAAAATTCCCTCTCCATATAAGGGTTGTGAACATTTTCCCACTTAAGACAACGTGTGGGATCATATTCACAGACACAGAAATATGTTCTGTTCCCCGACACCCACGGGCCTGGAACACCAGGCTGAAGTGCTGGCAGGAATCAGAGCCATTTGTTAAGTACAAAAAATGTCTCACATAATTAGGGAACTGCTGAAAGCCTCCAATTTAGTGCTCAGGCTGGAAAATGTAGGAATATTTCTTGGAACAACAGGCAGAGCTGCCTCCACGCCACACACACAGCAAATACCTGGGGAGGAATCAAAGTGCAACGAGATTCCAACCCCTTCAGAGGATGGAAGCAGGATATCCCCAGCTGGGAGGGCCATCAAGGTCCAGGTCCTGATTCCAGTGCTGGTTATGAAGGGAGTGCCCCCTTCCCAGCCTCATCCCTCCATTCCCAGCACGGCTCCAGCACCATCCCAACCTGTCCCTCTGGTCCAGGCTGTCCAAGTGCCCTTCTGGCAGGAGCAGAGGGCCAAAACCACCTCCCAAACCTGTCCCAGGGCTGAGGAACCTCTGCCCCAAAGACTCTTCAAAGGTCAGCACTGGCAAGGGCAGCAGCGAAGGGAAGATGGAAGGTGGTGCTGGAACAGAACTTGGGGAGGTGTCTGGATGGAGCTGATTTTTATATATTTGGGGAAAATCAAGAGAAGCAGAGATTGCTGGGGTTTAGAGCTCCTGGCAGCCACAGCTCAGCTCCTTGGCCACCAAAGTCCCTCCACCCAGAGCTGTGTCCCCTTCTGGCAGCAGCTCCTCAACCCCCAGCAAGGTTTGTCCCCCACCAAAGCCATCATTGTCCCTCCTAAAGCCACCAGGCTCTGTCCCCCTCCCCGAGCTGTGTCCCCGCGTGGCAGCAGCTCTGAGCCCCGCAGGGTCTGTCCCCCTAAAGCCACCAGGTGTGTCCCCCTAAAGCCACCAGGTCTGTCCCCCTGAAGCCCCCCAAGTGTCCCTCTAAAGCCACCAGGTCTGTTCCCCGAAGCCCCCCAGGTCTGTCCCCCTAAAGCCACCAGGTCTGTCCCCCGAAGCCCCCCAGGTGTGCCCCCCCAAGCCCCCCAGGTGTCCCCAGCCGTGTCCCCTCGTGCCCGCCCCCAGCACCTCTGCAGAGCAGGGATGGGTTCTGCAGCAGGGACACCAAGCGCCGGCGCCGGCCCCGCTCCCGGCTCCTGCCGTAGCTCAGGGGAGGGGTGAATCCGCTGCCTCGGCGCGTTCCTCGCGGGGGGAATTCGGGCATGCCGCCGTGCCCGTGCCCGTGCCCGTGCCACGCCATGCCTGCCCCGGCCGCCTGCCGCAGCACAGATGTCCCAGCGGCAGAAGCAGCGCCCAGCCAAGCGGGGCTGTGGAACAATCCAGGGCCGAGGCGATCGCAGGGAGCCGAGGTTTAAATCCCGCTGGATGCAGCTCCGGGCCGGGCTGGGCGAGCCGCCGGCGGGGCTCCGCTGGAGGAGCCGAGGGATGCTCTCCCTGCCCCGCTGCGCGCCCGCTCCACGGGGACAATTCCCGAGCTCCCGCGGCTGTCCAAAGGCTCCTCAGCGCCGGATTTTATTGCCGGCGGATCCCTCGGCCGATTGCTTTATTTCAATCCCAGCTGCCGAGCGTCCAAGATCCGCCAAGGACGTCTTCACATCTCCGGCACGCCGGGAGCAGGAGCGGTGCCTGGCGATGCACGTGACGCGGAGCCGAGCGCTGGATTCCCGGCCATGGGAATGTGCTCGGCACTCCCAGTCCCACCGGTGCTCCCTACATCCCGGCTGGATCCGCTCTGCGCTCTCCTTCACCCGGCTCAGGCAAATTCGGGTTATTTCTGACCGCTGGTTCCCAGCCTAGAAAAGGTTACATTTGCTCTCCGCAGATTCTCTTGGCTCCAACTCTCATTTCCAGATCTTTTCCCCGGCAAAATATTCGGGAAGGAAAAAAAAAAAATTAAAAAAAAAATTGAAAAAGAAAAAGAAAAAGAAGCACCGTTTTCCTCCGACGAGCTTAAACTCCTGTAGCTCTAAAGTCATTCACTCCGGATCCAAGGGAACTAAAGGATGAGGAATGTTCTCCTCCTTTTAATAAAAAGAGCCTTCCTGAGCTTACAGCTTCTTTTCTTCTTTATTCACCAGAACCTGATCCATTAACACGGTATTCGCTCCCCCTTCGCAGAGCGCTGGGATTTAAGGCTCCTTTCTTCCCCTGATTTTGCACTTGGCTCCAGCCCTGCCAGCAGCAGCCTCTCCCCGGGGCTCTCGGGGCTCTCCAGCCTCACTCCCAGCTGCTTCCAGCCATCCCTCCTCATCCCTCCACCTTCCTCCCTTCCCCAACTTCTCCGCAGCTCACACCAGGAGGGGCGGCTCTGCCCAGTCAAACACGGAGGATTTCTCTGCTCTCGACAAATTGCTGCATTCCCAGGGAAAAAAAAAAAAAAACACCACCCAAGAAACAGCCCCAGCCCCGAGTTCTGCAAGCCTTGTCCTAGGATTTGATGCAATCTGCAAATGAGAGCCTACGGAAACCACGCTAAAATTAGAGGGAGCTGAGATGAAAACCAAGGACACATCGTGGCTCTTGGAAAGCTTTAAATAGGGCTTGGTACCACCTCGAGGAGCTCGGGCTGCGCTGGGCTCGCATCCACCGAAATCCTTAATTGGGATTCTCAAGTGGCCCTGGATGTTCCTGGGACACCTCTCGGGCTGCTGGGGCTGGGTTCCCGCCCCCAGCTGTGTCCCAGCGGATTTTCCCAGTGCTGACGATCAGCCCGGTGGATTCACACCCTGCAGGGGAGCAGCTCCTCCTCCACCTGCTCACAGAATGTCCCCAGCCCCTTCCCAGGTGGGGACAGCCGGGATGGGCAGCCCTGGAGCACGGCTGGGGATGGAGCAGCCCCAGGGATGGAGCCTCTGCTCCCGCCGGGCAGGGGAGAGGGTGTCAGCTGGATTCCAGGAGGATAAAATTCCCTGAATGCCCAGGAGGATAAATTTCACCATTTCTGACGCCCTGCTGTCCTTCAGTCTCCCATCCCAGATCCCAGGCCTCTCCCAGGCTTGCCCAGGCCCCGGCAGCCGCAGGGGATAGTGCTGGCCCAGGGGACAGGGCAGAGCTGGGGGTGGCTCAGTGGCCACAGGGCTCTGGGGCCACCAGCACACAGCCCCAGCCTGTCCTGGCATGGATTGCCACGTCCTGCTGTTTTTGGGATCCCTGGAGTCTCTGCTTTAGGATCAGCGCTCCCAGCAAAGCCTTGTCCAGATGCAAACATCTCAGAGGTGATTAATCTGAATTTTGGGGGCTCTAATGGTGCTGCTGCCTTCAAACATTCCAGGGACAGCAGCCAAGCTGCCCTTTTAAAATCCTTTTTGTGGGATTTTAAACTTCAACCAATTTTTAATGCTTTGTGGGAAGTACTGAGGAATTCCTGCAGATGCAGGGAGTGGGGAATTTGCTGCTGGGCAGGCAGCACCTTCCCAGGCATTCCAGCCCAGCTCTCCCCAGTGTTTGCTCCCGAGCTGCAGCTCCTCAGATCCACCAGGCACCCGGGAATGGTTTTGTTACTCCAGCAACTGCTAAAATCAGTGTAATCTAACCCCCCTTTTTAGGGATTTCACATCAGCTGTGTACCAGAAGCACAGAGCAAAGCTCCTCCTCTGTGAGGTAATTAAAAAAATAAAAATGCTGTTTTATCCAAGGAAAAGTTTTACAGATAGAACACAGGTCAAGGTTAAAGTTCGCAGGGACACCAAGGTAACACGGCACAGCAAGGCACTGGATGATAAAATCCCTGAATTTCGGGCTAATCACAGTAATTAAGGGTGTTTGGAGAATGAAGAGCCCTCCCCTCACTGCGGCTGCAAGCAGAGGAAGCTCCGTGACCTCCCCGAAGGCCCCTTCCCTCTCCACACCCACACCTCGGAACCGAGGCACCGGGAACGCTCCCGAATCCAGGTCACGCTTTCCGAGAGGCACCGCTCAGCCCCGATCGTGCCGCTTCTGAGCTCAGCTGCTCCTGCTTCTTTCCCAAGTCCTGCTACTTCCCCGAAGTGGCTGCAATCTGCGCCGCGAGGTTGCCATGGCGAGCATCCTTCCCTCCCTCCCTCCCTCCCTCCCTCCTCCTCCTCCGCGAGGAGCTGAGCGAGCAGATGCGGAACAGCGAAACCCACCGGATTAAGTCACTTCTCTGCTCGCGGAGTGCCCAGGGAAACGCTTTGGATTTCAGCTGTTCCTAAGGATTATTCCCACTCGAACACCTGAGGTTAAAGGCACCAGCCAACGGCACGTGGCCGGCGATTTTAGCTGGAAATCACGGATGGACAGGAGCGAAAGGAAGGGATTTAGATGGAGTGAGGGGCACGGCAAAAATATCCATCGGACCGTTTCTATTTCCCAAAACCCAAGGAACTTTCAACAGGGCTCTCCTGTCCGTGACCCTCCCCGGCCCAGCCTCCCAGAGAAAACGAGCAAAGCCAGCTCGAGGCACACGCTGTCCCTCGGCAGCGACACGGACACGGCTCCGGGGGACGCGGGCTGGGAGCGCCACGGGCCCGGCCCCTGCCCAGCCGCCCCCAAACCCCCAGCGCGGGGTGGGCCGGTGCCCATCGCCCGCTGCCCCCCAGACCCCGGGCACCCAGCTGGAGCACCCGGCGGTGCAGCAGGGCGGCCGGGCCGGGCACAAACCGGGCCGGTGCCGGCCGAGGGACGCGGCGGCAGCGCCACGCGGGACCGCGGGAGGCGGCGATGTCCCTGCGCGGAGGGAGGGAGGGAGGGAGGGAGGGAGGGAAGGAGGGAGGGAGGGAGCCTCCTCCGCACCTCCCCGCGCCTCCGCCGGCGCTGCGAAGGGCGCAGAATTTTCCAGGAGCTGCGCCGAGCCCGACCCCCGCGGCAGGCAGGTGCTGTGGAATCGCGCCCGAGCTGTCACCGCGCCGCGGGGGCTGCGCGCCCCGAGCGCTCCCCGCGCTCCTTTGTCCTCGGCGGAGCCGCCCCGCGCTCCCTCCCGCGCCCGGCGGCGGGGGCGGCCCCGGGGCCGGCAGCACCCCGCTGCTGATCGCGGCCCGGCACGGCCACCTGGAGGTGGTGGAGTACCTGCTGGATCACTGCGGGGCCCGCGTGGAGGAGGGCGGCTCCGTCAGCTTCGACGGTGAGACCATCGAGGGGGCCCCGCCGCTGTGGGCGGCCTCGGCTGCGGGGCACCTGGGCGTGGTGCGGAGCCTGCTGGACCACGGCGCCTCGGTGAACCAGACCACGCTGACCAACTCCACCCCGCTGCGGGCCGCCTGCTTCGATGGGCACCTGGAGATCGTGCGGTACCTGGTGGGCGAACGCGGGGCCGACCTGGAGGTGGCCAACCGGCACGGCCACACGTGCTTGATGATTTCCTGCTACAAAGGGCACCGGGAGATCGCCCGGTACTTGCTGGAGAAAGGGGCCGACGTGAACCGGCGCAGCGTGAAGGGAAACACGGCCTTGCACGACTGCGCCGAGTCGGGCAGCCTGGAGATCCTGCAGCTGCTGCTCCGCTCCAAGGCCCGCATGGAGAAGGACGGCTATGGCATGACCCCTCTGCTTGCTGCCAGCGTCACCGGCCACACCAACATCGTGGAGTACCTGATCCAGGGGGGGCTGCAGCAGGACGAGGCTGCGGGGGGCCAGAGTGGGACCTGCCCCTCAGGTGGGAGCCATCAGAGGGGCTGCACTGAAGAGGGCTGTCAGGGCTGCGGTGCTTCAGCTTCCAGTCAGGACGAGGTCCCGAACGTGTTCTGCACTCGAGAGGCTGCCGTGGAAGCACTGGAGCTGCTGGGTGCCACGTTTGTGGACAAGAAACGAGACCTGTTGGGAGCCCACAAGTACTGGCGCAGGGCGATGGAGCTGCGCTGCGAGGGCGGGAGGTACCTGCCTAAGCCCGAGCCCCGGCAGCTGGTGCTGGCCTACGACTACTCGCGGGAGGTGAGCTCTCTGGAGGAGCTGGAAGCCCTGATCACGGACCCTGACGAGATGCGCATGCAGGCGCTGCTGATCCGCGAGCGCATCCTGGGCCCTTCCCACCCCGACACCTCCTACTACATCCGGTACCGCGGGGCCGTCTACGCTGACTCCGGCAACTTCGAGCGCTGCATTAACCTATGGAAGTACGCCCTGGACATGCAGCAAGGCAACCTGGAGCCCCTCAGCCCCATGACTGCCAGCAGTTTCCTTTCCTTTGCCGAGCTTTACTCCTACGTGCTCCAGGACCGTTCCAAAGGCACTTTAGCCACTCACCTGGGCTTCTCCGACCTCATCGGGGTGCTGAGCAAGGGGGTCCGGGAGGTGGAGAGGGCCCTGGTGCACGGCAAGGACCCCGTGGCCGACTCGGCGCAGTTCACCAAGACGTTGGCCATCATCCTGCACCTGGTTTTCCTGCTGGAGAAGGTGGAGTGCACCCCGGAGCAGGAGCACCAGAAGCGCCAGACCATCTACCGCCTGCTCAAGTGCAGCCCCCGCGCCAAGAACGGCTTCACCCTCCTGCACATGGCCGTGGACAAAGACACCACGACGGTGGGGCGGTACCCCGTGGGCAAATTCCCATCCCTGCACGTGGTGAACTTGCTGCTGGAGTGCGGGGCGGACCCGGACAGCCGGGACTATGACAACAACACCCCCCTGCACGTGGCTGCCCGCAACAACTGCCCGCTGATCATGAGCGCCCTGATGGAGGCCGGGGCGCACATGGACGCCACCAACGCCTTCAAGCAGACGGCCTACGAGCTGCTGGACGAGAAGCTGCTCACCAAGAGCACCATGCAGCCCTTCAACTACATCACCCTCCAGTGCCTTGCTGCTCGCGCCCTGGACAAGCACAAGATTCCCTACAAGGGATTCATCCCCGAGGAGCTGGAAGCCTTCATTGAGCTGCACTAGGGTGTGACACCGAGGGTCCCCAGCCTGTCCCACCCCGCTGAGGTTGTGCAGCTGGAGGGCTCGGGCTGGCTGTGCCAAAGTGCCCGGGGCCGTCGCTGCGCTGAGCTTTGTCCCCATCTGTCACCACCCAGCTGGCAGGGGAGGAGGAGGCCCCAGAGCTCATGGCTGTCCCTCGTTGTCACCTTCAGGTACCAGCTCTCTCCAGTGCACTCTGTCCACAGAGGCCACAGCCCCTGCCCTTCCCCATGCCACCATCGTGTCCTGAGAAGGAAGGAAATGGAGATTCCCTGGGACCTGCTGCCTCTCCCCTTAGTGCTGGATTAACTCAGTGTTCAGCTTTGGAGCAGCTACACATCCCCCACGTGCTCTGGCCCTTCCCACCCCACACACCCAACAGATAGAAAGTGAGTGAGGAATGAAATGCCCTCCAGTTAATCCCTTCCCCTCCCTCCTGTCAGCTTTGGGACAGCCCGTGCCCAACAGCCGAGGGGCTCGTGCTCTGCCCAGGGATGGCACAGGGCTGGGTGTGCTGAGGATGGGGTTTGTCTCTCTCCTGGTTGGCCAAGTAGCAGATGCTGTTAAAGGCCTGAGATTTCCATGATTGTGCATAAAGCTGGGATGTTTTTTCTCTCGTAGAGCCAGGCCCTATCTATGCTGCAAGACTTCTCCAATCCTGTAAGATAGAGGAAGGTCAGTTCTGGTTATACAGTTTCATCCATAGATGTTGTAGTTTATGAATGGGGAGGAAAAAATAAGAACAAAATCCTGATGTGGTGTTCAGGCCCTTGGCTTGTCCATTGCACACCCATTTGCTCCATTCCCAGCATGTATGTGCTTTGGCTCCAGAGGGCAGCAGGGATTGAGCTGGAAGGGTGAATGTGGACGGTTTGGCAGCCAAAACAGCACATTTTGACCTATTTTCAAAGCTGAGCTCTTGCAAGCCCTTTAGGCCACGAGGTACCTGCAGTGTGGAGGTGCTTGGAGGGGGTTATGAAAGCAAGTGAGTGTCTGTGGTGGGTTTGCACCAGGGTGGGCTGAAGGAAGAAGCAAGAAATGAAAGTTTAAGGTGCCTCCTTGTCCTTCTGAGGTTTTAGGATCATGTGCTTGGGCTCTGCTATTGCCCCATTCTGAATCCTCATGCAGTGTGTTCTTAGCAGCGGGTTTGGGCTTTTGAGTCTTCTTTTGTTTTTTCCTTTTTTTTTTTTGTTTTTTCTTTTCTAACTTCACTGAGGATGGTGCTACTTCCAAGGTGGAATTTGAAATCTCACCTGGCTGCTGTTTGGGCAAGCTCCTTCCTTTGATGAGGATCTGCACACACCTTGTTTTTAACTCTGTAGTCTCAGGGCAGGTTTTTGCCTCTATGAGCAGACCCCTCCGTGGTGGAAAACCAAGAATTTCCAGCAGTTTGTCCTTGTGCAGGCGGTGATGGGCAGCCTGTGGCTCCTTCCCTGGCCCTGAGCAGGGTGGGAAGCACAGCCGAGGGGGGAAGCAGCTGCCTGGAGCTCTGGGAAAGGTGCACCTGGGAGAGCAGACCCCTGGCCCCAGCCTCGCTCTCTGTGCTACTGAAGCTTCTCTACTTGTATTTATCAGCCTCAATAACCACGCTCTCTGCCCCTTCAAGATATTGTAGATCTGCCAGTACATTTTGCAGTGTTAACTATAGCATTTATTTATAAAGCGAGGAGGTTTAACTTGAATTGAGCTGTAAAGTGCAGAGTTAGTTTAGCTGCCTTCTATTTTTTTTTCCTTCTGGCTGAAACCTGAACTAAACTGCAGGAATGGGATTTGTTCCTTTGTGAGCTGATGAGCGCTCTTAACTTTAAATAATAAAACAAAAAATGGCTGCTAGAATGCAAGTGCCTTGGACTTCTTCCTGATAAGCCTCTATATCCAGGTGTTTTCCTCTATGTTCAGTTTGTTTCCCAGGGATGGGACACTGTGGGTATGGGATTCTGGGGTGTTTGCAATTAAACAGGTGTGATTGGTTCATTTCAGGGTTACTCCTGTGAAAAACCAATCTGTGCTGCGTTGGCAAACTTCCCCTGGAAAAGAGTAACCCTGACACTGAAATGACACCTCTTCTTCTGTGTTTGGCCTTATGTTTTGATGTAAATCAACGTGAGAGGATCTGTGTTGATTCAGGTTATTGCCTGCCTTACACATTTGGGGCAGTGGACACAGCAAGCAGAAAGAGGGACACTGTCATCAGTTTGGTTTCCAACCCCAAATCCACCAGGGATTGTAAAAACAGAGGAATTAATGGTACTGGAGTTAGTTCCACACAGGCACCTGGATCCCAAAACTGCTTGGTCTTCCCCAGGGAGGGTGGGTGGATAAAATATTTGAATATTTGTCCTGTCCTTTATTGCTCCATCCTTAGTTCTTGATGCCTTGATGAGGGATGGTGCCCCTGTGCTAAACAGGCCATTTAAGCAGTGTCTGTAGAGCCTGGGGCCGTGCTTCTCCCAGCCAGACATCCCTCCTGTGCTGCAGGTGATCTCCAGGTGTGGGAGAGCAGCTGCCAGGCAGGTACCAGGAGCCCGGTGGCCTCAGGGCAATTCCATCTGCACCCAGAGAGGTGGGAGGGAGGGAAGGGGGTTAATCCAGGCAGGAGCAACTCTGGAGCTGGGCTCATGTGGTCAGGGAGCTGGGGGACCCAGTCAGGTGCAGCAGCCTGAAGGAGGAGAATATTCTGTGTGATGGAAAAGGCTTCACTTTTTTTAAACACATAAATAATCTGTAATTACATAGAGGGCCCAGCAATTAAATGTCGATAGTAATTACAGGGTAGAAGAAATCACTGCATGATTTAGGGGTGATTACACTGAGCAGGCCTGCTTGACTGTAGGGCCAGCTCCATGTGGGCAAAACACGGAGCTGTGAGGAGCAGGGCAAGGTTTCAGTGATTATTTTGTTGATTCTTGGACAGAGAGGAGCTTTTTCTCCCCTGTGGTGGCTGCAGCCCCTCCTGTACCCCAGACAGAGCTCTGCCTCCCCTGTGTGTGATCCAAGCACGCTGGATGTGGCTGTGCTGAGCTTGTTTACAAGCTGGAGCAGCTTCCAGTTGACTAATTTTGCATGATTATTTATAGCAGGAGAGGAGTTGGGAAAGGAGGGATGTGGGAGTGCTCCCAGGGGGAGGGACTGTCCTGCACCAACGGCAGGGGACAGGATCTGCAGTAACACACCAACTCTTAATGGTGCTATGGAGGAGAGAAACCAGGAAAACAAAAGGAATTTGAGCACTTGGAAGATGCCAGCAGGCTCTGGAAGGAGTGGATGAGTTAATCCATTGTCACTGGGTCCTGCAGAGTTAAAATCCAGTCTTTGAGAGCTGGAAGCCAAGAGTTGGGGGCAGCTCAGAGCCTCGTCCAAGAATTTAATAACATCTGTCTCAGGGGTTGCCTTGGGGCTCAGAGGGCTCTTGGACCAAGGCTGCAGTCTGGAATGAGGCCTGACAGGGCCCAGCTCGGGTAGGGATGGGCTTGGATCTTCCTGGAAGCTGCTGGGACAGCCAAGGAGTGCCAGGAGCACACACAGACCTGCAGTGGGGTCACTTCCCTGTACTGGTCACTGGGGCCTCCACGTTAGCAGGGAGTGGCTCCTGAGGAGCCTGGAGCTCTGCCCTGCTCCTGGCACAGGCTGAGCTCCGGGAGGGAGCAGCCCCATTTCCAGTCTCTCCGTGGCTTTGGGGTGACCTCTGCTGACGATCAGGAAAATGGCTGTGCCTGGAGCGTGGGCTTTGCTCCAGCTGCCCTCCTGGTGTTAAAGCTCAGTAGGTACCATCCTGGTAGATCCCTTGCTCAGATCCTGCAGAATTACCCCTCCTACTCTCCATTCCTGGATTTCTCCACCCTTTTGCACTATTCTGCTCACTGGTTTTGGTTTTTCATTCTGCTTTTTCCTTAAAGGCAGCTTCCCAAAGCATCCCTTGCAGATTGTCCCTCAAATCATTTGGTCAATGCCATCTCCCAGCCCCTCCAGCCAGCATGCAGAATAGTTTTCCATATATCCCTGACTACCCCTTTTCTAATTCTACAGGAAAGAACTGCAGGAACACAAATAAATTAATTAAAATTTATTTATAAAATCTTCAAGTAGTTCCAGACAATCAAGAAAATAATTTTCTTAGTTACTTGAAAATAAGCATGAGGAAAAACAGTTTCAAGACATCACTACATCTTTTTTCCAACAAAAAATGAAGAATTTTCTTTTGTGCTTCAGGAAAATGGCACTCTCGATGCATAGAGCAATAGTCCCAGTCCCAGCAGAATCACTGTAATCCAGGATTTGAAATTAATTTTGTCTCTGCCCTTGGCTGCCCCGGGTCAGAGGCTGTGCCTGGCTTGCTCCTGGCTGTGCCCTGGCCCAGGTGGGGCAGTTTCCACCTGCATCACGTTGTGGTTCCCGATCTGAACCATGCGGGCATTTTGGATGATGAGGGGTGGCATCCCTGCCTGGCCTGCTGTGAGGTTGTAGTGGCCTGGGGGCAGCTGTGCTTGGGAAGGGGGAGGACCCCTGTGAGCAGGAGGGGGGTCCATGGGGGCAGGGGGACACCAGGGGTGGGCTGCAGGCCCTGGTGGCCACGGTGCTGCTGGAGGCACCCAGGGAGGGGAGCCCAGGCTCAGCCCAGCCAAGTTCTGCTGGGCTTGGTGCTGTTCCCGGTGTGCCTGGAGCTTCCTTCTCTGGTCCCACATGGCTTTCTTCTCCCTGATCTTCTTGGGGTTAAAAGTCTTCTCCACATTCTTGGAGAAGAGAGGAGAGCTCTCATTCAGGGTGACGAGCACACTGAGCATCCTGGGCATCTGGCTGGGCTCCAGGGCGTTTGCCTTGGGTAGAAATGGGATGACTGAGTCTTGCTTGGAGGGGTCCAGGATGGACTGCATCAGAGCAGTGTCTGTCTGGTACAGGCACAGGTTGCAGGGAAAGTTCTTGGTCAGCAAGAGGATCATGAAGGCAGAGTTTTCCATGGCCTCCTGGAAGCAAATCATGTGGCTGCGCCCAGCAATGAAGAAATCCTCACTGAGTGTGGCACCGTTGGGCACCCCCAGGCTCTCCAGCAGGTCCTTGACCTCATGGGCCACAATCTCATCCTGACTGGCGTGCAGGACAACAAACGTGAAGAACTTGGCACCATCTGGCTCTGCTGGATCCATGGCTGGGGAAGCAGCAGGCCTGGCTGGAGAGGGGGATGAACGCAGGGGAGGGGGATATGGTAGTTTGGAGGGAGATTCCTGAAGAGGAGGAAGAGTTGAGGAGAAGGAATAAGTAGGAGGAGGAAGGGAACAGGTTGAAATAGAAGCACGTGCAGTGTTACAGGGAATGCCTGCTGGAATGTAGGAGTCCTGTATGGACACGAGGGCAGGAGCAGTATCCACTGCAGCCCTTGAGTCAGGGACATCAGCAGATAATTGCTTTTCATCCTGCTTTTCATCCTGCTTTTCCCTTGGGCTGTGAGGCTCTGTCACTGTGCTGGACACGTCACTGCTTTGGGCAGGCTCCGAGGGCAGCGGTGTCTCGGGATCGGGGAGAGGGGTGGAGTGACAGGGACTGACCTGCAGAACCTTCTCTGGCTGGGGCCCTTGAGCAGCTGTGCCCTGCCCAGGGGGAGGGCTGGCTGTGCTGGCCCAGCTGGATTCCTGTGGGCCATGGCTCTCTGTGTCCCCATCACGGTGTCCAGCACTCCTGGGCCAGGGGACACACTCGGGGACAGAGGGCTGGGTGTGAAAAGCAACTGTTGGTGAAGCACTGATCTCCAAACAGCTGGACAGGGAGGAGCTCCCCACAGAGCGCAGGGTCCGTGGGCCTGAAAGGTCTGAGTTGCCTCTGATCTCCACTGGTGAGCTCCTCACCATGCAGTGGGAGCTGGCTGTGTGGGGAAATCCTGCATCCTCATGGGATCTCAGCGTCCCAAACCTGTCCCCTGAGCCCCCGCTGGCTGCAGAGCCCTGTTTGTCCTGTTCCTTGGGAGGGGTGTTGTTGAATGTCCCCTGCTGAGTGTCCTTGCTGGCATGGCAGGCTTTGTCCCTGGCGTCAGGACTGCACAGCTGTTCCTGTGCCAGCACTGTGTACACCTGTGCCAGCAGTGCCACAGCACCTGCATCCAGCTGGGGAGGCTGCAAATCCTCCCTGTCTTCCAGCATTCCTGCAGTGCCCAGTTTGATCTGCTGGATGTACTGGGCTGCCCGGTTATCCCTCAAGGCATCCAGACAAATTCTTGCGTCCGTTTCTTGCCCCAGAGTAAGCAGGACCATGGCTTGCAGTAACTTGCTGCAGGGCCCAGGTATCAGGTGCTTCAGCTTGAGTTTGAGGCTCAGCAGTTTCTGTGCCGGGGCCTGGGACAGAATGTTGAACACGTCCTCGAAGCTGGGCTGCAGCTCAGCACTCTGTGCCATCTCAGCAGCTGCTGCTCCAGAGCAGGGACTGGAGCAGGGATGAGAAAAGCATCTTAGGGCAGAGGGTTGTCAGCCTGGGGGGCTGGGGGTGCCCCGCTCGCACTCCTTGTACCCCCCAAACCTCCGGGGCCCAGGGACTCTGCTCGGAGCTGGGGCCTCAGTGCTGGCAGCCTGCGAGGAGAACAGAGGACAGTGGGTGCTGGGGGATGCTCTGGAGCTCACAGGCTCTCTCTCACACCTCCCAAATGTTTTTGCAGCTCTGCCAGTGCTCTGTGCATTATTCCAACTCTGTGATTAAGCAAAGAGCACATTCTTTGCGTTCATTCACATTAATTACAACTGGTTTAAGATAGTTGATGAAATTATGCTATATTTAGATAAATCCAAGTGTTTCCTCCAGGCAGCTGGTTCCAGGGGTCTCACAGGCTCCTTGTGATGGCAGTCGAGGAATGAAACAGGTGTAGAGGAAACCCTTTCCAGCCGATAACCTGTGTTATCAGGGAAGATTCACAGCAAAGAATACCTTCCCAATATCCCACCCAGCCCTGCCTTCTGGCAGTGGAAGCCCTTCCCTGTGTCCTGTCCCTCCATCCCTTGTCCCCAGTCCCTCTCCAGCTCTCCTGCAGCCCCTTCAGGCCCTGGAGGGGCTCTGAGCTCTCCCTAGAGCTTCTCCTCTCCAGGTGAGCACCCCCAGCTCTCCCAGAGCTCCAGAGGGGCTCCAGCCCTTGCAGCAGCTCCGCAGCCTCCTCTGGACTCTGTCCCAGCAGCTCCACGTCCTTCTTTCACTGGGAGACTTTATATCCCCATCGGCAGGTGATCCCTGAGCCCCTGCACTCACCCCAGGCCTCTGATGGGATTTTAGTTAAAGAACAGGAGTGTCTGCAGGGGAGGAGCGGGGTCCCGCTGGGACACTGCTCCAGAAATGCCTCAGCCTGCTGCAGAAGCTTTCCCTATTTAAAGGCAGCCCCAGCAAACGTCCCGAAATAACTCTCAGCTGGGGAAAGTTTCCAATTTCAGTTTTGTTTTCCCGTCTCATGAAAACCCTGCAATTGCCCAATTGCCCTCCCGGGCCGGGCCGGGCCAGCCCTGCCGTGTGTGCCCCGATGGGCACGGGGGTGGCACGGCCGGGGCAGCGCCCGGGGCCAGCCCAGTGCCCGGGAAGGGAAGGAAGGGACAGCCGGGAAGGGAAGGGAAGGGAAGGAAGGGGTCAGCCGGGAAGGGAAGGAGGGGAAGGGAAGGAGGGGAAGGAGATGAACAGCCTACCTGCGGCGGGGCCCGGGGCAGGCGGAAGCGGCCGGGGCAGAGCGGGCGGGGCGGAGCGGGGCGGAGCAGGAACCGGGCACCGGCCGGGCACAGCCCCGGGACCGCGGCACCAGGGCCCTGCCCGGTGAGCCACCCCCACCTTCCCCAGCCAGGCCCAGCCACAGGTGACACAGAGCGCTGGGGACAGGCACGCACCGACCTTGCCCTGCGGGCAGTGCTGGAATAGGGACGGGCAATGCAAAGCCCAGGATCCAGGGGTGGCAGAGGGAGCTCGGCGTGAGAGGAACAGTGGGGCATGGACAGATGCACCTGAGCCTCAGGAGTACAGGCAGAAGTCCGGGAAACAAAATGATTAAAGGAGTTTTTTTGGTTAAGAAAGCATGGGACCTGCTAAAGGCACTTTGTTTTTTTCCCTCCAGCAAGAGCAGGGAACAGACAAGCTGGCCAGGGACAAGCAAGGCTTCATCACAGCTCAGGTAAGGGGAGAGCACAAGCCTGCAGCTTCAGGTACACACACACCCACATGGTTTTGAACACAGTTCATGCTTTATTCCAATGTCTGCTCACCAGCCATGGCACGGGGACAGTGCCAGGAACAGTTACCAAAATAAGTGACATTAGAAACTATTACAAAGTAGCATTTTCTGGGAAAGAACCAGCACCTGGATTAAAATCCCCCCTATTTTAATAACAGGATATCCTAATCCCATGGTAGAGTAACTGCTGGGAAAAGCTGCCTCATTTAATGGCTGTGAAGTGTTTCTAACATGGAGTTACTCACAGATAAACCTTGAAGTCATTCACTTCAAAATATGGCTCTTCAGAAATAGGAAAGGTGATTAAAGAAAGCCCCACACTGCTGAGTGCTTCTCCATGAAGGAAAGAGGGTTTGGCTGATCCATGAAGAGAAATCTCTTCTTGAGAAGCAGCTCCTTGCCCCCAGCTGTGCCAGATGTGCTGCAGGGCCCAGCCTCCCCAGAAGCACAACTGGCCCAAAGGAAGTTGTGTCTGGAACTTGTATTTTTAAATGTGGAGAAGGTGGGAGATGGTATCAAAGGTCAAGCATAGCATCTTCTCAAGAGTTCCACAGCTTGGGCAAGTTAAAAACAAATCCAGCATTAAAAATAAGTTGAGATCACTTCTCTCCCACAACTTGTCTCAGCAAGATTTAGCCACTCACAGCTGCAGCTGGGCTGAGTTAAAAAGCTGCAGTGCAGGTCCCATCTCTCCTTTCAGCACAGTTTGATTTAAAAACAGTAAATCAAGATTCAGAATCTCCCCACCTTGGTTATCAAACCTCCTTACAACTACATCTGACTCTAAATTCAGAGAGCAGAGGCACTCATGGCACAAGTGGGCACACAGAAGATCCAGTGCTGTTCTAGCCAAGTAGCCTTGGCCAGAAGAGCTGGGATTTATCAGAGATCTTCCTCTGCTGCACTGGTTTTTATCTCCTTTGCAGCCAGGGCCACCTCTGTGTCCTTCCCTGCCTTCTCCTCCAGCTTCTCTAGCACTTCACACCATTTGTCTGAGAGCCTGTTGGTTCCCTTTGGCCCTTGAGGTGCCTTTGTCACCTCCTGTGATAGTGGGGCCTTTTCCAACTTGGGTAATTTTCTGTCACTCCTCATCTCTTCCTTCCTGTGCCTTGTGCTGTCCTGGGCCACCTCAGCCATGGCCCTGAAGGGCCCCACAATCCAGTTGAGAGGGGTGTTGCGAGTGACATACTCCAAGAGGACATCGAGGGACCTCCGGGCCTCTGCCACACGGTCCTGGCTCCGGGCCAGGGTGGTTCTGGAGAGGTCCTGGAAGGACAGGGCCCTGGAGAAAGCGCTGTGGAGCTTGTGGATGTGTCGAGTGGCCCGAGACACAGCTTCCTGGATGCTGCTGGGGAGGCCGTGGATGCTGAGCCGGAGGCGGTGGTAGGCGGGCTGGAGCTGCTGGGTGATGATCCTCAGCATGGCCAGAGTGCGCGGCTCCACCTGCCGGGAGAGAAGAGCTCAGGGCCGGCTGGGGCGGGCCCGGCCCCGCGGGGCTGCTCCCTGCACCGCCGGCCGGGGCTACCTCTGCCTGGCACGCCGTTCTGACTTGGTTTCCTTTGGGCTGCGTCAGGCTCCAGTCCACCCACAGCTGATGGAGCTTCTCCTGCCCCTCCAGCAGCTTCTGGCCGACCTCCTGTTTCACAGATTCAATCTGATAGGAAAAATGAGAGGAAAGGTTGCACTGCAAGCTGTACTACACACAGGCACAAGCTCTTCCCTGCCAGGGAAGGATCCAAGGTGACGCAGAGCTGGTGGGGGATGGAGCAAGAGCTTCCAGCTGGATAGCAGGGCAGGAAAGGCTACAGAGAGGAGGAAGAAGGGCAAAGCGTGTTGGTACCAGTTTTATTGCCAGCTGCAGCCGTGACAGCGTGTCCTGGGCGCGGTGCCTGAGGCCCTGCAGCTTGGCCAGGGAGTGCTGGTGGGCTCGGCGCCGGACGCGGCCCGACAGCGAGCCCAGGCGCACAAAGTAACGCCGCTGCCTCTTCTGCTCCTCCACGGGGGCCACGCCAAAGCCCTGCGCCGTGGTGGCCAGTCTACCTGGAGGAAACAAGAACAGAGTGCAGCTGGGCTCACCGCCAGCTGGGAGGGGTGGAAGAGGTTGGATCACCCCCTGGAAAAGGCTGAAGCTTGCTGTGGGAGCAGGAGGTTTGGCGTCGCCCATGTGCTAGAGGCAGGTTGGTCCCTGCTCAATCTTCAGGTAAGCAGACTCCATGGAGAGGCTGAAGCATGAACCCATGTGTTTATTTACTTTGAGGCTGATGGACAAGGACCAGCCAGCAAATCCTTGAATTCTGTCCTATGCCATGTGGCAATTTGGTGTTGACAGCCGGCAACTTGGTGACAAATTCAGAGCCACCTGTCTGCTTCGGAAGCTGAGTCTTGCTGTGTCAGGTGCTCTCTACTCACATGGGAAAGGACTTGCATCTACAAGCGCCAGGTAAGTATTTTCTTACCTAGCTCCTCCTCAGTCATTGGCAGGTAATGATCCACCAGATCTTCTGACATCCCCAGGACAGATTCCACACCTCCAGCCACTGCCTGGCTCACTGCCTTGGCTTTGCTTATGCTGTTGGTCACCACTGAGTTGGTCATCTCCACGCCCTCCTGGAGAACCTCCCTGCCCTGCTCCAGGGCTGTGTTGATCTTGCTGGTGATGGTGCCATAGGCAGCATCCAGAGCTGTACTGACCGTAGAGGTGACCACAGACTTGGTCTTCTCAACACTGTCTTGAACAGCCCCTTTGGTCAGGTCCACTGCTTCGGTCACCTTGTTGGTCACCAGCTCCTTGGCACCCTGGGCAGCCTCCACTGCATTGACAATCGTAGAGGCAACTGCAGATTTGGTCCTGTCAACACTGTCCTCCACCATGTGCTTGGTGGCATCCACAGCCTCTGTCACCTTGCTGGTCACCAGCTCCTTGGCACCCTGGGCAGCCTCCACAGCACTGCTGACAGTGGAGGTGACCACAGACCTGGTCAGCTTGACACTGTCCCCAACAACGTTTTTAGTGAGGTCCACAGCTTCAGTGACTTTGTCAGCCACTGCTTCCTTGGCCTCGCAGGCGGCGTCCATAGCAGATGTCACTTTGGTGGCCACCAGCTGCTTGGTGTCTGAGATTACCTGCACCAGGGAGAGGCAGAGAAAGATTTTTGTTGTTGTTGTTCCAAAATATGTTTTCCCTCCCTGAAAAAGCTTTTCCACTTGGGTTAGTTGTGCTTGCAGTGTGTGGCAGGGCCAGGGAGGTGAGCACACCTGCACTGACAGGGACACATTCACTCCTGCGTGCTGAGGGCACCTCTCTAGCTTACCCTGCTGCTGAGCTTTATTGATTTCCCCATATTCCTCTGTACCCATAGCAGTTCCACCAAGCCATGGCTTCCCTGGAAAAGCCTTTCCTTACCTTGTCTGCTGGCTGCTGCAGGAAGGGCAAGTTCTCCTCCAGCTGATCCAGACCTTTACAGGCATATTCATTCACAAGAGCAACTGGAAGAGACAACAGGCACCAGTTTATTCTTACATTTGGGGATGGGTTTTTGACCCTACGATGGCCAGCTCATGATACACTCATGAAAACAAGCCCCAGAAAAATAAATCCCCATTCTAGGGTGGGACGTGTGTGGGCATCTTGTTAAAAGTGAACAAACCCTAAAATTCAGCAGGTTCAAACAGTCTCCATTTTGCCTTCCCAGCTTTCTAACAGCAGATTTTAACCCAACTGCACTGTAGCACCTGCCCTTGGTGGGTAGGACATTGGGTTTAAAGGGTTGAAAAGTGCTGGGATAAACCAGACTGAGCTCTGTTCCAGACTGACACAGCTCCTGCCTGGGATGCTCAGAACTCGCAGCGAGAGCCAGCGAGCAGGGGGTTACTACTCAGTAACCTCAAGAAACCAAACTCTGCTTCTCCTGGAAACAGCTGAATTCCCAGGCAGTTCAGTGTCCAGGAGCTGCTGGGTGGGAGGCCCAGTGCTAGAGCAGAGGGTGCTGTGGGAGGTGGGATCACCCTACAGGCACCTGAACCTCCCCTCCCCTCGTGTCCCAAGGGTCCCCCCAGCCCTGCACTTACTCTGTGGCTCGAGCTGGCTCAGGATGGGCTGTGCCCCTCCGACCACGCTGCCCACAGCCACGGCAGCCACGGTCTCAGCCACACTGCAGACACCACTGAGGCAGGGGTGGGACTCCTTGGTGTGGTTGTAGGCAGAGGAGACCAGGTTGAAGGCAGAATTGAGCAAGGGCAGGCTGGTGACTCGATTGACAGCGCTCTAAACCCAAGAGAAACCCTGACATTAGAGCCCAGCCCGAGCTGGTGGGTGAACACAGCTATGTGTCTGTCCAGAAAGGTCCCAGCAAATCCATCTCCTCATCCTTCAACTCATCCAGAGGCCTCCAACAAGCCAGGGTTAAGAACTCTGAGTCACACTGGTTTCAGCACCAAACCAGGTGTGGAAGTAGGGCCTGTAACAGCTCCTGTTTCAGAACTACTTGCATCATTTGGCCAGCCCTGCAGCTGTCTCTTGGGCAAAACAATTACCTTGTGTACTGAGGGGGTTTTGATTTGGCCACAGCTTCATAGGGCTAATCTTTCTGTCCCCCCAGCCTGGTTTTGGGGTGCTGGCAGAGGTTTACCAGTACATGTCAGTGGGTGATTTAACTGCTGTGGCTGTCCTGGCACCTACCACAGTCTGCTGCTCCTCAGCCTTCAGCAGGTCTGGGGTTGGGGTCTTTCCTGAGGCCATACTGACTCAGCTGCAGCTGGAAGGAAAAACAAGAGTATCATGAGCACAACTTCACTGCCTCCAAAGAAATAAAACCCCACCAGAACAGAGGAAAAGCAGAGGGCAGCAAAGCTGGGATCCATCATTCAGCTGCTCCCAGGAAGGCTCAGGTTAGAAATAGGTGAGAACTATTTTATCTTTCTTGTGTTTTCTCTGTGGGGTGGGATGACCCTGCCTGGACACCAGGTACCCACTAAAATAACTCCATCACCCCCCTCCTCAGCTGGACAGGGGAGAGAAAAATATAACAACATAGCCAGTCTGGGAAGGACATGAAAATCCTGTGGAGTTTTCCCTGGAGGGTGACCCATGTTTCCCAGCTGCAGCATTCCTTGGCTACCTGGAGACTTGCCTTCACATCCTACTGACCAGCAAGGCAGGAAATCTCACTTCCTGTGAAACCAAGGCTCAGAGACATTCTCATGACATTCTTCATGGGATTGAAGAAGTATAAAATGTTGCAATAATCTGAACGGGCATTGGTCCCCCAGCACAGATCTCTCTATGGTATCTGGACACTCCTGTATTGGTAATGATAAACCCAGGATGACTCTGAGCCTTAGCCAGGCACAGCAGGGATTGCAGCACATTTGTTCTTTGGGACAGAGTCTGCTTTTCTCTCCTTTGCCAGTTAATTCCTATTCTTAGATTTGCTATGACATTTTCCAGTGGAAAACCCTCAAACCAAAATTCCTCCCAAACTGGATTTCCAAGCCACACACTGCTCCAGACTCAGTGGCAGACTCCTCCCAAAAAAGCTTTCCATCTGAGTTGTGGTGGAGCCCATTGTCTTGTTTCTTGTGTTCTTTGCCTCGTGCAAGGTTTTGATTTTGCTGAGAAACAGGAACAGAGAAATGGAGAGAAGTAGTGAAACCAGAATTCGTGAGCCCTGGACTGGGCTCTGCCACTGGCCAGGGACATCTCAGGAGGTAACTTGGCAAAACACCAAATATTGCTGCAGCAGCCACTGAATTAGTCAGAGTTCAGTGAGATGGAGCAGGGCACAGATCCTGAGTGCCACACGCCTATAGCGAAAGTGTCACACAAGTTGTCACCTCCAGCCTCTCCAGTGAGAAGCTGGGAGCCAGCACTCCTCTGGGAGCCCTCCCCATTTATCTGCACAGCAAAACCACCAATGGATCCTCACCAGGCTGGGAGAAGTTGCAAAAAGCTGCTCCAGAGCAAGCAAGGCTGAGTGTGAAACCCGAGTCCCAAAGTCCAGGGGTTTGCTGTCAGTGGCTGCCCCTCCTGCCCTGCCTCAGGCCAGGTTTGTTATTTCTTTGGAGCCTTGCAGGGCTGCCTTAGGGGCAAAGCACAGCTCTTTCAACACCATCACAAACAACCCCTTTGCTCAGTTATTTTACTTCTGGACAGGTGGAAAAAGCTCAAACTGTGGAATTTGACACTGTGGTGGCCTTGGTGTCAGGGCCAGAGACAGCAGCAAAAGGAAGAGGGGAGGACTCTGCTCAGAATAATTCAGGAGTAACTTCTTGGCTGATGTAAAAACTGCTGTAAGGTTAGATCAGCCTCTGAAGTACAGGGATCCCGTGGTAATTATGGATGCAGCCTGCCAGGGACAATCCTTCAGCACAGTCACGTTGGAACAAGGTTTGTTCTCCACTGTGGAGGAGAAATCCATGTTTTGCAACACCCAGACTTGCAGTGTGGGCAGATCTCCACAGCATGGTTTTATTTTCTTTCTCCCTGCAGAAGTGCTGAGCATCCCTTGCTTGGCTTCAGAGATTGCAGGAAAGCCCAGTGCTTGGCAACTCTGGGTCAGGGGGTTCTGAATCCTTTGGAGAAGCCACAGCCAAGCCAGGCTGGCTGGGAGTGGAAATCCCAGTGGGCAGAGGAACAGAAACAGCAGCACTTTGTTTTGGCTGTGGTTTCCTTCATATGAAAGTGATGATCTGATGACTTCACACCGTTGCTACATCTGAAATATTAGGTCACTGCTGGAGATGGTTTCAGAACAATGAAACTTCAGTGCTCTTTTCTAGCATCAAGGTCAAGAGATTTTCTGGGATCAGGGGCTGAACTCCTGATCATTGCCCAGCTGGAGTCAGTGAAGGAGCAAGGGCTGGCTCCCTGATTTCTGGCACTGGCAGTGACCAGTTCATGGAAAACTGTTTCTTTACTCCCCTTGGCTGGAAGGTTTCCCTGTGGGAAGCAGCTCAGCTCCATGAGACCAGGCTGCTGGTGTGTGCTCCTGTAGCATCTTCAGGAAACTTCTCTCCCTTCCAAGGGATTTCACCTTGGGAGATAAACTGAGCCACTCGTGGCTGGATCAGTGGCTTAACTGGCAATTCCTTAATGACCACTGAGGAAAACAAACTAAATTCAGTGCTTTAGATGTGAGCAGGGAAGGCTAATCAGGGCACAGGAATTCAATTGTGGTTAAAGCACCTATTTACATTCTTCCGAGATTTGCCACTGATACCCGGTTCCCAGAAATGCAGAACTGGGTCATGGGATGTCTGTGGGGAATGGGCTGCAAGTGCTCTGAGGACAAAAGCAGTTTTAGGAGGAAGATCAAATGATTCCCAGCTTTGGCCTGAGGGCAGTAGTTTCGAGGGCTGGCAGAGGTGCCCAGCTCACCTTTCTGGATAAACCAGCAGCACTAGGAAACCTCAAAGATCAAAGCCACCCTTGCTGATGGATGCAGGGCTCCCCCCACACCTCCAGCAGAAATTAAACACCACAGCCAGCAGCCACCACTGGGTCAGTAACTGCCTAGAACAGAGATGCTTTAGGAAAGAGGAGAGGAAGTTTTAACTGAAACAGCTTCTCAGGGCTTCCCAATCTTTCCATGAGGACAGAGTTCTTGGCTTCATCTGGAAGCTGTAACTCGCAGAGCAAGCAGCTCAGCACATTTCCATCTGGAATTTTCAGCAGAACCAGCTACAGAAACTGAAATCCTTCCCAGCCATCTGCAGCTCAGGGTAGTCATGACCACATTTAAAGCCTTGTTAGTCTTGAGAAACAGTAATCCAGTTTGCCAAAGCTCCCTCTGGGGGCTGGCAGAGCCCTGCAGGGACAGGGTGCTCCTGAGCAGGAGTTCTCTTGTCACTCAGCTCTCGTGCCTCCACCAAAGGATCACGAGAAACAGCCCCGGGCAGGGCTGGCAGCGCTGTCACAGGAAGGGAATGCCGGGTGTCACCTGCACCTCCTGTCCCCGGGGTGCCACCTGCACCTGGAGCATCCACCTCGTCCCCACCAGCCCCAAACACAACCCTGGGCTGTGCACGTGCAGGTGACTGGCGGGAGTCACCT
This sequence comes from Euphonia xanthogaster, assembly GCA_034509185.1. NCBI lineage: Eukaryota > Metazoa > Chordata > Aves > Passeriformes > Fringillidae > Euphonia > Euphonia xanthogaster. The sequence goes on along the minus strand of JAYDZK010000114.1, from coordinate 528,929 downwards.
GTGGAGCCCCCAGCTGGGATCCTCAGCAAACAAGAAGCAGGACAGAGCTTTTAAAGCCCCAACTGCTCAGTCACAGGTCAGAGATGCACAGAGTTACCAAGGAGTCATCTCAAAGCTGGGAAGGAGCCTTTAGGGAATGGTTTGAATCCCACCACGGTTTGGGTTGGATAGGACCTTAAAGATCACCCTAGTTCCACCCCACGAGCCTCCCAGCTGTTACCCAAGGCAGACACACAATGACACCAGAAAATGTCACCTTTGGCCTCAGAGAGCAAAGCCCCCCCACGCACAGAGAAAGCAGGGACACAGCACCCAGCTCCTGCTCTGCAGGGTGCTGGAAGGGCCCTGGGCACAGCCGGCTCCCACCCAGGCACCTCTGAGCCAGAGTTCCTGCAGCCACCGAGCCGGGGCCACCGAGCCGGGGCCACCGAGCCTCCGCCCTGGCCAGGGCTGCAGAGCCCCTGGGGAGGACCCCAAAGCCCCAGACAAGTCACAGAGCCCCCCAAAGCCCCAGACGGGTCACAGAGCCCCCCAAAGCCCCAGCCCAGCCTTACCTGCCTCCTCCACGGCCGGCACCGCTGAGACTGGGAGCACTGGCAAGACTGGGAGCACTGGCGAGACTGGGAGCGCAGGGCGCCGCCCCGGTTAAATACCCCGCAGGGTGATTGGCAGTGCCGGGCTGATGGAATCCGGAGTCAGGAGTCAGGAATCAGGAGTCGGGCTGGCCAATGGCCGGGGAGCCCGGCGGGGTGGGGCCGCAGGTGAGGGGCCAGGGGGGCGTTGGGAGCTGCTCTTGGTCCCCCAGGAGGGACGGCCCTGGCAGGGTGTGCAGGGCATCTCCCAGAGGGTGCCCCATCCCCCGGTGCTTTGGCCTCCTGGAACACCCTGAGTTGGGAGGCGCCCACGGGGACCCCCTGGCGCTGCACAGCCCCCCCAGCCATCCCCCCGTGCCCGGGAGCTGCTCCTGCAAGAGCCACGGGAGCCGGGTGGGAGCGGGTGCCGGGGCAGGAGGGAGCTCCGGTCTGCCCCCCGGCTGGGGGGACACGGGCTGCCCCGGGGCTGCTCCTTGCAGGGGGTCACAGGTGTTGTCACCAAGTCCCAGGGAAGCAGGACGCGCTGTTTGTGGTGTGAACCATCATCATCACCATCATCATCATCATCATCATCCTGATGTTTTCTTGGCAAAGCTCCCCCTCCCCACACGGGGGCTGCTGTGCCTCCCTGAGCAGGCAGAAGTGCTCTCCCACCTCAGCCCGTGCCAGGCCCCTGCAGACACCTGATGATGAAACTTTCTGCTTTTCCTGTTTGCTGGGATTTTCAGGGTAGGAGTTGATTTATATTTTTATCCTTGCAGAGGGCCCAGCAGTGCAGGACTCCAGGGAGCTCAGGGCTTTTTAACAGCTATAACAAATACTGAAAACTCCAGTTGATGCTTTTCTTTTCTATTTGTGCCTTTTCATCTTCAGCTTTCAAAAACTGGTTTGAAAACATCAATTAAGCTTCCTGTTGTCTGTTTTCAGGATCAGCGGGGGAGGAAACTGAAGCACAGGTAAAAATTATCTGAAGTCTTCTAACACTATTACAGTGATTGAGTCACCTTGTTTTGGGTCTCAGGATGCAGGAGTCCGTGGCTCTGTTTCTGTATTGCCATTCAGGCGGGGGGTGCCAGTGGTTTTTGAAAAATGTGCTGTTAAGCTGACAAAAATGTAGACAATTGTCACTCCTGAGCTTTGGGGCTGGAAGGAATCCTCATGCTGAGGCTGGCTTAGCTGGGAGTGCTGGCTGGAAAGCCTCTGGAGCTCAGGCAGCCCTGGAGAGCTGGGACCTGGCTGAGTCTGGAAACATCCCAGGGATGGAGATCTCCCACAGCCTCTCTGGCTGCCGGACCCACTGGGTCTGGATGTTGCACTAATGGGGAAGTGTCCACTCTGAGCCTCTCCAGCTACAAGCTGGGGCTTTTGCCTCTTGTTTGATCACCTGCACTGCTGGAAGCAGTCCTTGTGCATTTGTCTGTGTGACATAAACTCCATATTCCATCATCACCTGGGAACCTGTCACAGAGTCACAGGATCCGGAATGTCTGGGTGGGAAGGACCTTAAGTTTTTGATGCAGTTCTGAAGTGCTTGATATCTTGTACTAAAACTGAAGCCAGCTTTTAACAAATGTGATGTTTGTAAGGGAAATAAAAATTGTTCTTCTCTGTCTCGTGAAGGATTGATGAAATGAAGGTTTTTTTACAGGAACAGGGAATCAAGAAATGAGTCCTGTGTGTTCTGGAGTTGGCCTGACATGGCTAGTGCTGCATCCTCAGGTAAGGTGTCAGTGATCCAGCTGCCAGGTGTTCTGGGTGTGAAGTGCCCCAGTGGGTCAGGGCTGTGGGGATGGTGAAAGTCTCATGGGACAGGTTTTATTTCATCCCCTAAGTGAGTGAAACAGCACTGTCTGCATGATGCACCTCATGTGGCTGTGGTGGGGCACAGGGGAATGGGAGAAGTGATAACCAGTAATTAAAATTAACCAGGCAGTGTTTAATATCTAATGGGTGGCTTTGATATTAGGGTAAAATGTCAGTGCTGGGATTTCCTGCTGGGTGGCAGAACTGCCTGCAGGGTCAGGACACTGGATTTGGGAGATTGCAGTGTCAGAGCAAAGGCTTGCACAATTGCTTCTGTGACCCTTGGTGCTGTATGAGAGACACAGATCTAAATCCGAGATAAAGTCATCATAAGAGGCTTGGTGGGGTGGGAAGGGCGTGGGAGGAAGTGGAGAAACACGTTTGGGGAAGGGAGAGGAGTTCTGTTGGTTGGGAGCCCCGTGCAGCCCTGAGCAAAGCTGCAGCATCCAGACCCAGGGCAGGATCCTTCAGGTGTGAACCCCACCTGCTGCTCCTGGGGGAGCCAGGAGCCCCTGTCCCTCAGCCCTGCTCCTTCAGCTGCCTCCTGGCTCTGCCTGGGGACGAGGCCCCAGCCTCGAGCCTCTCACTTGTCCCCTCCTGGTGGGTTTGAGTGCAAGCCTGCAGGTGTGTGGGGGATTTGGAGGGTCAGACCCCTGTGTTGGGAGCCATTCCCTTCCCTGCTCTGAGGTGTGTTACAGCTCAGGATTGTCCCTTTGGGGCCCAGAGGCCACACGTGAGTTCCCACTGCAAATGTTCACCTGCTGCAGCGGAAATCACACTGCTGCTCTCCCAGGGCAGAGTGCATGAGTCACCTGCCACCAGGCCAGGGTCACCTTCCCCGTGTCACCTCCCCTGGGGCAGGCACGGGCACGAGAAGGGATGAGAATGATGAGTCAGGGCTGGGGCACGAGGAGCTCTGGTTCTGTTCCTCAGGGAAGCGAAGCCCTTGGGCTCCCAGAGCCGCCTGGGCAGCTCTGCAGGGCCCACGGAGGGAACAGCTCTGGGTCATTGTCATTCCCTGCTGTGCAAAGCCCACCAACCTTCCTGGTGCCTCCAGGCCTTCAGAGCACTCTCCTGGGTCAGGACCTGCTGCAGGTCTCTGCTGCCCTCCCTCTGCATCAGCCCAGCAGGACCCTCGTGTCTCCTGTGCCTGCTCGAGGCGAGCCACTCCTGCTCCCCTGCCAGCCCTCACCTGGGCTCCCCATCCTGTTCCCTGTCCAGGCCCTGCTCCCCTGCCAGCCCTCACCTGGGCTCCCCAGCCCCTGTTCCCTGTCCAGGTCCCCTTCCAGAAGGACCTCCCAGAAGGACAGCTGGTGGCAGGCTCCTGCTCCCCTTCCAGCCACTTTGCTCTCACAGCAGGAACAGCCTGATGGTTCCTGGCTGCTTTCCCACTATTCCAGTTCACCTTTCTGCTGCTTTTGCAGGCTGCAGGATGGTTTTCTACGTGCCTGGCTGCTCCTCCCTCTGCTGCTGCTCTCTTGCCTGAGGTGGAGGTGAGCTGGGGTAGTGTAATGCTGCTTGGTTTTGGTAGATGGGAGAGGAGATGTCCCTGGGCCTGCTAAATGTGTCCCCTCCATCCTCAGCTGTGGCTGAGACCCCAGTCCTGCTTCCCCAGGGCCACAGGTCTCCTTTGCACTCCCCAGCCCTGGGCTTTGGCCAGCTGTACCCTGTAAACTGCTGCTTGTTCAGAGCTTTGCATGGAGGGAGGGGAACATGGAATCCAGAGAGTTCCTGGGTGCGGCATGACTCTGGATCACGCCACAGCCCTGACCTGCAGCCCCACTGCCTCACCTGGGGCAGGTTTCTGGCCGTGCTGTGTGTGACATGCCTCAATCATCACCTGTCCTTGGGAACAGCTATGCAAGGAATAGCTATTTATGCACATAAAAGCATAAATGCCAGTGCCTTTGTCCTGGTTTTGGCTGGGATAGTGTTAATTTTCTTCCCAGTAGCTGGTCCAGGGCTGTGTTTTGGATTTAGCATGGGAATAATGTTGATAACAACCAATGTTGTGGTTGTGGCTGAGCTGTGCTTACTCCAAATCAAGGCCTTTTCAGTTTCCCAGGCTCTGCCAGTGGGCAGGGACACAAGGAGCTGGGTGAGAGCCTGGCCAGGAGAGCTGACCTGGAGTGGCCAGAGGGATATTCCACTCCACAGAACATCCTGCCAGTACAGAATCTGGGGGGCTGGGACCTGTCTGTCCCTGCTGTGGGACGAGCTGGGTCAGGGTGGTGAATGACTGTGTTGGGCAGCTCTGGCAGGGAGGAATTCCTGCCCAATATCCCAGAACCCTCCCAGGCTGCAGGAAGTGCTGCGGTGGCTTCAGGTTCATCCTCCAGTACGTCTGCAAGGGCAAGCAATGACTTTGTGTCAAGGCAGAGCCCTGGGAGGAGATGAAGCCTGGCTGCTGCAGGCAGCCTGAGTGCCCCGACACCCCCAGCCCCCGGCACCGAGCCCACCCGGGGCTCCTGCCAGCCGTGACCGTGGCTCGTCCCTGGGGTCCATGGCAGCTCCAAGGGAGGATGGGACCTGCCCTGCGTGTCCCCTGCGTGTCCCCTGCGTGCCCCCGGGGTGGGACAGCACCACATCCCGCTGCTGGCTGTGCTCTAGTGCCGAGGGGAGGCCATGGGGGCGGGGAGGGGAGCACGGAAACCGGGAACCCCGGGCTGTGCCGGGCTGTGCCGGGCTGTGCCGCGGCCTCCCGCGCCTCGTGCTCCTTTGTTCCGGCCCAGGCCGCGCCATCCCCACGGCCCCAGCCCGGCCTCTCTCCCCCACTAACGCCAACCCTCGGCCTTTCATCCTTCTCTTGGAGCAGGTTTCTCTCAGGGGCCTCTTGGCCACGCTTTCCTCCATCCAACGGTTGTTTTAAGCAAATATTATCATTCTTGATTTCCTCATAGCATCGGTGGGTTTGGGGATAAACATCCTGCTGGATCTGCCCTTTCTGTGGGCTCACGCGGCCACGCCACGGCCCTGCCGTGTCACTCAGGCCACGTTGTCACCAGTGGGGCCCCGCACAGTGCCATGAGTCCCCCTGGAGCTAACGGCCTGGGGAGTTAGAGCCCTTCTGCGGATTGTTCAGTTTATTTGGATTGCTCTGTTTATTCAAATTCCGTTATTCGGATTATTCGCATCATTCGGATTATTCGGTTTATTCGCATCAGGGTAGGGCCTGGAGCCCCCCAGGGGGACAGGAGCCCTCCTGGAGCCCCCCCGGGGGAACAGGATCCCTGGGGAAGGGTGGCTGTCATAGCGGGGTCATTGGAGTATCCTCTCCCGCTGGGGCTCACCAGGTTTTAGGACAATAACCGGGACCGTGCCCGCGGCCCCGGGGCTTCAGGGCTCATGGAGCCCTTGGGGATTCGGGGGGTTTTGCCCCCGCCATCGCAGCGGAGCGGGGGGCGCCGGGGCGGGTCACTGGCGGGGGATCCCCGCTGTCGCCCTCGGTTCCCGGGGGTGTTTTCCCGGTCCCGTTTCCCCCCCAGGGCCCCCGCCGGTCCCGGGAGGCGGTGGCGACCCCGCCCCTCCCGCGCGTTCCCGCCAGCGGCGGCCAATGGGCGCGCGCGGGGCGCGCGCGGGGCTTTTCCGCGCCAAACTCCAAAGCCCGCGGAAAGCGCGCGCGACACCGGCTCCGGCACCGCACCCCGGTGAGTCCGCCGGGACCCGCAACCCCGGCACCGCACCCCGGTGAGTCCGCCGGGACCTGTAACCCCGGCACCGCACCCCGGTGAGTCCGCCGGGACCCCCAGCCCCAGCACCGCCGCGCATCGCGATGTCGCCGCGGGCCGGGGAGCGGCCGGTGCCACCGGGAGCGGGAGGAAAGCGAGGGGCGCGGGGCTTTCCCCGCCCTGCCCGGGCGCTGCGGGAAGCGGCGGGAGCGCTCCGCGGTGCCCGGGCAGTGACAGCTGGCTCTGGTGCCCCGGAGGGGTCGCGTCGCTCGGGGCTGCGACAGCGGGACCGACCGACCCCCGCCCCCGAACGGGCCCGCGGGAGGGGGTGTGGCCGTCAGGGGCGGTGCCGGCGGCACCGGTGCCCTGCGG
>JAYDZK010000114.1:503324-522393 GCA_034509185.1 Euphonia xanthogaster | reverse complement strand
TCCCCTCCCCTCCCCTCCCGCTATCTGACCCCCTTTACTGTTACTAAGCTTTTCCTTAAAATGAGGCAATTTTGCAGATACCAAGCTAATGGCTGCACAGGCCGGGATGACTCAGAGGGCAGGATCCCACAAAGAGATGGACAGGTGGGGTAGAATCAACAGTGAAACTGCAGGTCTGAAACCCCATTTTTGCAAACGCATTCCTTCCCATCCCAAATATTTTTAAGCATAACTGCAAGCATTCAAAATTGGGAATCAGCAGGATTCAAATCTTACATACAAGAAAACTCCCGTATCTTCTGGCTAAGGTTAATGCTTGTCAACTTGGTGTGCACAGAGGGGAACACCAGAAGGTGACATATGAAATGTCTCCCAAGCTGCTCATTCATTAGCCAGTAGCAGAAGCATACAAACCTCACACCACATATCCTAAAGAAGAGTTTGGTCTCTAACAAAAAGCTGCTATAGCTCCTGGTTCCCAGGCAAGAGATGCCACTCTTACACCAACCTCCTCCCTCCCTATTCCTCACCATTTTTAGATACTCCTAAACGTTTCAAACACACACCCATCTCTGCAAAAAAAGGGCAAATAACATTTTCCTTACTAACAGCCTTCCAAGATACAACTAGACAACAGTAAATTTTTCAAAATGCCTTGACAGAAGACTACTTCAAACATTATGGTAATATAAGGTTTAAAATTATCAATCCAAACCAGAAGCATCTGAAAACTCATCTAAATGAAGCCTCCGTGACCAGGAAAGCTCTTAACATAGCTTCCTTTTTCCTCTTTCCCTTGAGCTGCCCAAAAGATCACTTGGAAAGATGCTTTTATTAACTTCTGCTACTCACCTCTGACTCTTTAAAATGTTACATTTGAGAGTAAAGGGGTCAGTGATTTCAGATGGTTTATGCCAACTGTGGTGCGGCTGCTTTGCACTTCTCTCATAGGTCAGCCTATTTTTAAGCACCTTATGCCAACAAAGGCCTTTTGTATAAACCAAGTAATTTTTGAGAGGCTTTTTTCTTAAACAAAACCTATGGTCAAATAAGCAGATAGAGTCATTCCACAGAATCCTAGCTTTAGTAGAAATTTGACCAGCTATGCTTTTAAAGTACTACTTTCACTATGTAATTAGGTCTTCTAATATAATTCTAAGAGATAATGAAATAGTTCTAATTTTATTAGAAGCTATACTCTAATAATTCCATAAAGAGAGGTGTGAAACTTCATGCCCTATTTGTCGCAGAAGAAAATCATAAAGTTCCTAAAAACACATCAAATTATGTATGGTTCAATCATTAGATTTTACTACAGGAGAAAAACGAAACCTCAAATTCTTAATATATTTTCCATGCAGACTTAAGAGGATTATAGGCAATGATGATATTTTTGCAGAATTTTGTTTTGCCACATCAGGCTATCAGGTTCTGAGGGATCACTGTATCCATCCTACAGATGTAAGGGACTTAAGCAAGAAGGTGAAGGTTAGTAACAGAGCGATGAGCAAAGCTAAAAGCTTCTAATCCAGTATTTTATTTATTTGGTCATACCAATTCAAAACTGCAGATGTGGTTTGCTCCTTTTCCTTTTGGTAAACTGAGTGTTGTATTTGGCAGACAAGCATGTACAACAAAAGGAAAAAAACAAACCTTGAGGGCAACATGCAAGATGCTGTACTTTATCCAGAAGGTTACAAAAGGCTCTGCATTTCATGCCTTATACCAGTATCTGCCTCAAATTCACACTACCATTGAACTATGGAAGACTAAACTCCAGGTTTTCAGCCAGTAAGGGCCAGTATTTTCTAGGTACGAATCACTAAAAACTAGAGCATGCTTTAGGTGATGAAAAAGAGCCATGAGAAGTTAACTGTGTTAATTGCTATGTTGTTTAAAGCACATCAAAATACCACTTTTACTCTTTAAAAGAACAAAAAGTCTCAAAAAGCTGAAGTTAGACAGCCATTATGGTTTACATGAAAAGGTTTTAAGACTTAACAATGTATATGGTATAAAAAGTTAGTGAAACATTTCCTATTTTATGATTAAGGAATCATCTATATTTTCCATTTTTACAATATGTATCTGCCTGGGTACACAGAATATTACATTCTGCTGTCTCACAATACCATTGTAACATCAACACTGGTCAGTATTGTTGTCTACAGTGACAACTGACAAATGAATACCAAATCCTCTTTAACTTAAAAGAGCAACTAGCACCAACAGCCTTGAACATTTCTTACCTAATTCTACTACTGCAGAAAACAGCTGTATGATGAAGAGTAAGAATCAAAAGCTGGAATGAAGACTGCATACCACTAAGCTAAATGTGTAATGTATATGCTCACAGGAAAGATCCAAACATTAGCTTGTTAACATTTAGAAAGAACTCTTCCAAGATTTTTATAGTTTGACATGTTTATTTTAGTTGGACGATCAGACTCAATGAACAAGCTGAAACAGTATTCCTCAGCCCCACAACTGCCTCCCTATGGACTTCTACAACCAAATGTTTAAAATATCAGAAATATCTGGATATTTGCATGAAGTAGTTCAATAGTTACTTCTTGTTCCATGCTTCCCTTTCTTGTCTTTCACGGATTACTTCTTTTAGGTATGGTTCGAGATAATGGTGATCCTGAAAAAGAAGAGATTTATAAAAGAAATATATTTAAACTTACAACAAAGTCCAGAAACATCTCAAGTCATTTCTACAGATTATTTCTTTCTCATTCCTTCCCAGGTTTGACTAAACACCAACCTATCAAGTAAAACAAACAAACAAAATCAGGCCTTACTTACCCTGAAAAGGCAAACTTTGTATCTGCCAACTCTGTGATGACAAGTTCTCTGCTGCAGCAACCACTAATTCCTAATGCCTCATCAATATTAGCAGGCAAAGTGATGCTTCTGGCTATGTCTTTAGAAACAGTGTTCCTTTTGGCATATACTCAAATGTACAAGATCCACCTTAATTAGCTCAAAGTCCAACAATAATACTCCAGATAATCTCTTTTTGAGCTTAACTTCTAAACAGCACTGTAAACTTGCATTTGATAGAACACCCTCACCATGTTTAACATTTACAACCAAAGTGCTGCTTGAGGAAATACATGACCAATTATTCAATCCAGCAGTTACCTAAATATGACCTCTAAGACCAAAAGAAACAGGCTCTGGTTATTCAGAGATGCATTAATACCTTTATACTCTCCCATAGTCAAAAGTTTGACGATAAAATTCCTCTCTTGCAAGTAATCTGGAGAAAGCTGAGGTGGACAGTGATGCAAAGTCTGTCAACCAATTCATTACCAAAAAATAAAATTTAGTTACATCTGATAAGGAAAGTGCAGTTTGTTTTTTTAAAGTACAAGGTGACACTTATTTTAATGCATGATTTCCCTTCAAATTATTCTTCCTTGGCACCTTCATGAATAAAAGCTTTGGCTCAAGATTTTCTGCAAGGTTAAGAAATTAATCAGAAAAGCAGGAGACCATCTTTAAGAATTCCAAAGCTATTTACATTGTATTTCTTTATCTGACAGCTTAGAAGAAGTATTTTGTCTGAACACAAACAATGTGCTGTGATTCTGAGCTGCAGCTTAAGCTTCTGCCATCTTGATAAAAATTTAGTAATTTGTACAGAAAAACAGATTTTTAAACTGCAATCAAAAGTGTTTTCCAGAGGTATTCCATGAGCTACTGACTCATACACTATAATGAACATGTAAACACGTGTCTCCCCAGAGAATGAAAATCCCAATCACCAGTCCTAGCAGTGCCATTTAAGACCTGCACCTTGGAAACACTCCATACCTCTTCATACTTCACCCACTGGTCTTTGGGAAGGATCTGATGTTTCAAGCTTAAGTCCAGTGCTCGCTTTATGCGAAATACTCTCTCATTGTACAGATGTTCTGGAAGTCTCTTCAGTGCCTCTTTTACATCATCATCTTCATGCAATGTATCATCTCGCATTAACCCTGTACCAAGAGGAATTTACAGTACCACTGAATAAATGTTCTTCAGAAAGATTTAGGATTGACACTTGCCCATGTACCATGGGCAAAACACATCCAGCACAAAATTATTAAGAAAAGTCAAACTAATCCAGGAGAGCCACTAATTGCTCAGAGAGAACATGCAATCCTAAACACTGACTTTCACAGACTCCATTTATTTTTTTCATTCCTTTTCTTAAGGAGGAATAAGGAAAATGGGTATTTAATTCAATGTGTTTCATGAGAATATACATATACAGAATAAAAACTTCTCTGGATCTAAGGGGTGAACATCTGTGCATCTATCTCTGTTAAAGATGACTGTCCAGGTAAAGGGTTTTTGAGAGTTCTGAATCCATTAGAGTCAGTCAGCCACAGATGAGACTCCTTCAGTACTGAAGAATTTTTCTCTAAACTGCCCTGTTCATAATGACCAGACCTCTGCTGATTATATGAAGCTATGGAAACCCAAAGCTCCATCTTGGTGCGTGAGCTCCAAATTAGAAGTTAAATCAGAGAGAAACACCCAGTCTTCTCAAAACTAAGCACACTCCCACACCTTCTGTGGAACAAAGCATTCTTGAAACTCAACCAACCTTTCTGTAAGGTTCAGTATTAACAAAATAGGACAGTTCAGTACTAACAAAATAGGCCAAAATATTACTTCTGCGGCATTCCAAGATGATACCTGCTGACTTGTGGTTAAAGGTTTTCATGTCATGTGACTGATTTGGCAGTAGTGCCTCAATAAAACAAAAATTTCTTTTGAGTCATGTATTCTTTAATTCAATCTTGTAATTTATTTCAAGGGCATGGGGAGCACTGCTGCTAGTTTAATCACTACATTAAATTTGGTGTGTCTCTAATTTTTTACTCGCATTTCCAGAGAAGCAGCAGAAGTAAGAATTTCAGCAGACAGGCATTATAAAAGAGGAATTAAGCACTGCATCTTTAGAGGAAGGATCTAAGCTATTTGTTTACAGTTTTCTTGTAATTTTTTTTCTAACTTCCCCAGGGCAGGTATGTTAATCTCCTTTAAGAGATCTGTTTGCATTGTGGTGAGCAATAAATTGCAGCATCTGAATATTCAGATTCTTGCCATACAAGAACTGTTCTGCCATCTAAATGGCTGAAACAAACTTGGTAACAACTCTGAATAAACTGAAGACAAAACCATTAAGGGACCCTCTTCTCCTTAAGGAAGCCCTGTTTTGACACCTATTCCACCACTGCGCAGGCCAGAGTGATGCCAGCTGAAGTTATGGTGATACAAAGGGCAGAATAACTATAATCTTTTTTGCACTTTGGATATTTTGCATAAGTACTGCTCATAGGCTGACTACTATCAGTGAGAACCTCTCCAGCTTCAAGGGCAGTCTTTGGGTTAGAAGACACTGGCCAGTGAAAGTGACTTGGTGGGGAAATGTAAATAATTGAGTTTTCAAGACTGCTTTGTAAAAGTTTTTTCAACTGCCCCAGCTTGGCCTTAGCTGTTATAAGTTAATTCACTGGAACATGAGCAAACACAGAAAAAATGGAAATAACAGAAATAATTGAAGCTATTGACAACTTTTTTCACCACAGAAGTAGTAGCTAGTTTTGATCAAAAGGACTTATGCCAACCCGCACGCACATATGCCAGCTATGAACCATAACTAGTTCAAGAACTGTACATTTGCAGTTTTTAAAACTCAATGAAACACTTACCATATTTATTGAATCCAGCTGCATTATAATACCACTTGCAAATCTTCTCAAACAGGCGACCACCTCCTGCAACTGAAGATGACGACCATCAGTTGCACAGTAAGGTAAAATTCAACATTTACACATTACTGTGCAAATTACTGTGGCAGTACACAAATATTTGCTGGCCTTCAACACATGCAGTAATGTAACATTGCATCAAGTTTGATTTTGACCATACATGACTTGGCCTCTACTTGTCAGTATCCATAACTGACACTGAACTCTTTACATACAAGAGTTTAACTCATTTCACTAAATCTGAATATTAGGCTGCTTTAAGACTTGGAAAAATGCTACCAATTCCTCCTCAAAGACAGCAACAAAACTCTTAGACTCTGTAACACTTACATAAGCCAAACCCAGTGTCTACATAAAGCAAAACCATCAGGCTTCTCCAATAATTTACCTAAGTTCCTTGGCTTTTGCTATGTGACTTCAAGACCAGCATATTATTATACTGTTAACCTTCTGCTCTCCTCTCCAGATACTTGAATGTTATCCCTTTTTCAAGGAGCTGCCAAAGTCAACCATGAAATCCACACCAAAACCTCAAAAAAACCCCAACCAAACAAAAAAAAAAATTAATCAGACAAAAAAAAAAAGAAAAAAAAACCAAAACACAAACAAAACAAACAAAACAAAACAAAACAAAAAACATAAAAACCAAACAAAAACAACAGACCTCCACATCACATATAGCACGTTCACCTTCCTTTAAATATCGTCTGGGACGGCAGAGGTGCTTTTACACATAATCAAATACCTCAACAAGGGGTCTAGAAGGCCACGAATGGCACGACACGGGCAACGCAATGCGGGTGAGCTGCTTTACGTGACTTTTAAGTCATCCGTCCTACCAGGTCATCCCCAAAACACCCCAAAAGAGCTCATTAGAGCACTACCTCAGCAGGTTAGTTAGTTACTCCTTCGTCCTTCAGGGCCAGACAAGGAATAACCTTAGACCGACTGCGCGCCGAGCGGGTATCCGCGCAGGACAGCAATGCCCGAGGCCTCTCATGAACAGCCCGAGGCTTCCTCTAGCGCTCCCGAGCACTCTCTGCACCCAGAAATCTCAGCTATCGGGGCCACGCTCCCCCCGCTGCCGCGGGAATGCCGGCGAGGAGACTCGCCCGGCGACTGTGGAACCGGCACTCGCTGTCCCTGTCAAGGGCATACGGTGCACACCGACTCCCCGACTCTCCCTCTCCCCGTCACGGCCCGCCTCGCTGCCCAGCGCGGGCCGAGGTGAGCCCAGCACCGCAGGTGGGAGGGAGCCAGGGACAGACCCGGCCCCGCCGCCCCCCAGCGCCCCCGCTGCCCCCGCAGCGGCCCCGCCGCCTCACCAGGCGCCCTCGCCGCCATCTTGACCTCGGTGCCGCGCAGCCTCCTGGGTACGGCGCGGGGGGGGCGGGCCCGCCCCGCCGGTGCCGCCGCTGAGCGCGGTCCCATTCCCGGGCAGCACCGGCGCCATGTGGATCCAGGTGCGCACCATGGACGGCAGCCAGACGCACCGCGTGGACTCCCTCTCCAAGCTCACCAAGGTGGAGGGGCTGCGCCTGCGGATACACGAGGTGTTCGGCGTGGAGCCCCACCGGCAGCGGCTCTTCTACCGCGGCAAGCAGGTACCGGCGCGGCGGGGGCGCTGACAGCCTCGGAGCGGCAGCAGCGCGGTGCCGGACACCCCCACCCGGCCCCTGCTCCCCTCCAGCTGAGGACGGAGGTTTTAATTTATTTATTTTTAATTGCGTGGAAGCGAGGGGTTTTGCTGCCATCTAGTGATCCCCGCTCCCTGCCGCGCTGCCCCGTCCGTGGGTTTGTCAGGAGAGGAGCCCGCTGCAGAGCAGCCTTTATTCTCACTTTCCTTTAGCATTTTCCACCTAATGTGTTGCTCTTCTGCCTTGACATCGCCTTTATGAAGTGTCTGGAAATTACCAGTGATTTTATGGTCTTTAAAGTGCTTAATGTTTTTGAGCCTTGCAAGTTTCACCGCTCTAAAAGCCGTAAAGATCTAATTTTCCTTTGTAAATTGGGAAAAGCATCTCATGATTTTGAAGTTTCTCAGCTCTGATATCAAATTCTCACTAGGTACAGAACACTTGAGTGGCTCAATGCTGTATTATGTTCTCAGTAATACGTTTACAATTGCTGTTGCACAGCTGTTTTATTCCCTGTGAGTTAATAATGTAACTAAATTAGCAGTGAAGTCAATCAAAACCATTTAAAAATACAATTGCTGTATTCTGCCTAGTCCTATGCTGCTAAACCTTCGTGCTAGAGAAACTCCTGAGCTGATGTTTGGTTGATCACAGGATTGATTTCAGGAAAAGCAGTGGGATACTGAGTTGGCTGCAGATGGACAAGTTTTTCTAGCTGCTTTTCTTTCTGTTTTAGGCAGTCTTGAGCTAACTGTACTCTGTAATTAGCAGGTGTGGCTGTAGAACATGGAAATACACCTGGACTAGCCTCAGTCTAAGCTTAGGTACCAGTTCTAGCATAAAAAGAGGCCTGTAGGATGGTGCAGCATCACCTTTCTGTTGGGTCGGTGTAGATTTGGGTGCATTAATGACCCGTTTGTGTTGTAAATCAAGTGATAAGGGGGGCTGGTTCAGGGCAGGTGCCACCTGTCAGCCTTTCCCTGAGGTCTGTGCAGGCAGCCGGGGTTAAGCAGATTTTCAGAAGTGGTGACTTTGAGTCAGTTTGCCCTTGCTCTACGAAGGGAACCCCTTCTCCTGCAGTTCCAGTGTTCCTTAGCTCAGGCAGGAACGTGGCCCAGCCTCTCTTAGGCCTTGTTCCCATTGTGCTTTGTCTGGCTGTTGGAACCCCTGCAAGTGTTCCATTTCTTACTCGTGAGCGTTTGTCAGTGGGGTTAGAAAATTAGCTGTTACTTCAAACCTGCCTCCTTTGTTTGAGGTTTGTCCTCAGTCCCGGGCTCTTCTTCCTGGCTGTGCTTTGAGCTCCTGTGGTTTCCTGTCCTGTTCCTGTGCTCTTCCCTTTCACTTTGCACCTGTTGTCACTCGTGTCCTCTGCTGCTGCTGTTCCCATGTTTGTGACACTGAGTCCTGGCTGAGAAGAAACAACCCATTTCTGGTGTGTTCTTAGGCACCTCGAGGAGTTTTCATCTCTAAACCAGCAAAAAGCTCAGAGCTCTTCCTGTGCAGTCAGATTTCCAGGGATTGTTCCATAGCCATTTGATGCCATAAATCAGAATTGAATTATCATAGGGATTGCTGTGAAGTGTAAATTTTTGTGGTTTTGCTCTGCTTCCCCCCGATAGAGAGCAAAGCTCCAGGGATTGCTTTTTCTGGTGGTTTAGGCTGGAAAGGGATGATCATTTCCTGTATAATTTCTTAGTCAGACCTTAAATATGTGGGGAAGCTTGTCTGAACTTCTGACTGCTCCGTGGGCTCCAGCCTTACATGTTAACTCTAAAATGGTTGTGCTCCTTAGAGCTCTTGGGAGGTTCTTGGGGGACCTCTCTGCCTCAGGGTCTTGATTTGACTACAAACCGTGCCAGACGTGCCAGATAAACTCTTAGAATTAGAGAGGGTGTGAAATTAGGACACGCCAGGCTACGCTACAGAGTGGTTGAGTAGTTTCGAGTTGAATTGAATCTTTTTTGGTTTTACTTTCCATGGAAAAAATGTGTGTTTGCTGGGAGAAAAGTGTGTGATTAACTCTGGCTTCTACTTCATGCTACGAATAATGGAGGTGGGGTAACAATAATCTGGATCACACACAATTAAAATATAAAGACAATCTGCATTAGCATTTGGGATGTGTCTGAATTGAGGAAGAAATAACTTCCCTTTGTGTTTGTAGGTAATGTGGAATTATCTTTGGATCCTGATGGGAATGTGGGGGATCTGTAGTTGTTTAATTGATGTTTCTAGGGAATGTGCTGCAAACTTTTCCCGATCTCCTAGAGGCTGGGTAGCAAGTCCAGAGCAGCATGGAAGCCTTGCTCTGGCAGGTTGCAGGGTGATTGAAAGGAGAGCATTTCAACAGCAGGGCTGGGAGAGAAGAAGGGCCCGGCTCTGGCTGATAATGGTTCCCAAGCCACGTGGTGGATGTTGGCGGGCTGGGAGCGCCATGGGAGGCTGGAGCCAGCCCGGCGCAGGCGGTGAGGGTTTGGTGCTTTCCCTGCAGATGGAAGATGGGCACTCCCTGTTCGATTACAGCGTGGGGCTGAACGACATCGTGCAGCTGCTGGTCAGACAAAGCCCGGCCGTGCTGCCTGCTGGCAGCAAGGAGAAGGACCCCGAGCTCTCGGACACCGACTCCGGCTGCGGCTCCGGCCCCAGCGAGTCCGACAAGAGCTCCCACAACGGGGAGGCTGCCCTGGAGCTGGAGGGCCAGCCCGGCACGGCCGCGCAGCCCCACTGGACCGACCCCGGCTTCGGCCTCTACAAGGTGGGTGCTCACACGCTGGCAGCCCTGGGACTGCGCCTGCCCGGGGGAATTGTTCTCTGTGCTGGAGAACTGCTGAAAATCTTTCCCACTCCGATTGTGTGGGCAGTCCCTTTCTTCCTCTCGAGCTGACAACAAAGACAGAAATACCAACCGACCCACAAACCAATTCAGTGCAACGTGCTGTAGGTCAAAACACTTCATTTTTTCATTTTGGCCTTTGTACTGAAATGGCAATACATTAATTAAAAAAAAAAGTATTCAGAGTGTCTGGTTTGCTTTTTTTACGAATTTTCCCAATATTTTTGCTTGGAGTCACTACATTTGTCAAAGCTGAAACTTTCTTGAATGAACAAAAGAAAGTCTCAAGCAGCTGTTCAGAATAATTTTATTTCTCTGTTTCAATGGGTTTTATTACAGATCTAGTGATGTCTTTGCCAGGTTACGAGCAAGACACTTTGAAACTCTGTTACAGACTAACCAGTAATGGTTTGGGCTCACTAACAAGGCTGGGTTTACATGTGCTGGTGTAGAATGGATTTATAACCTTACAAATTCAACCTAAGCAGACTGTAGGGCTGCACAGCAGGACCAGGAGAGCAGAGGAAATCTTAATGTTTAAGGTGGCCAGTTAAATATCTTGATGATGGTGCAGTTCTTGAGATGGTTAAATCTTTAAGTAGATTGGAGATGAATGCCTAATTTTCAGATCCCTTTTGGTGAGCTGTGCTCTTGGCTCTGTATAGATCAATGACCTGGTGGATGCTCGGGACACGGACATGGGAGCGTGGTTTGAAGCCACAGTTGTGAATGTAACCAGGAAAAAACCCACCAGTGGATCATCTGAGAGCTGCACAGATCCTGACCAGCCCACAGCTGTCCCTGAAGAGGATGTAATTTATCATGTGAAATATGATGAGTGAGTTTTGTTTTGTTGCCTTCTTGGCCAGTAAGGTCATTCGGGTTGTGATGTTGATGGGAAATTTTCTTGCAGATATTGCACAAATTAGAACAGAACTGGGCAGTGACATGGTCATTATGTCATGGGGCCCTGGCCACTGTAAGGCTGTTTTGCAGTTGGAATTCCAGGGGGCTGGAATCACGTTTTTATGGATAGCAGCAGTTACAGGAAATGCTGCTGTCCCAGGGTTAAAGGGAGGCAGCAGCAGCAAAGTCAGGCTGGTTGGTTCTGGCTGTGTCTGTGTGGGAGGAGGTTTTTTCCTTGATGGTATTCTCGTGTTGCACAGCAAAATCAACCTGTCTGCGTAACAACTGTTCCTCCTCAGAGCTGATGCTGAATCTGATTTCTGTTTCTTTCTGTTGTGTCCCTCCCTTCAAGTTACCCAGAGAATGGGGTGGTGCAGATGAGCTCGGGCAACGTGCGGGCTCGGGCACGGACCATCCTCAAGTGGCAGCAGCTGGAGGTGGGGCAGGTGGTGATGGTCAACTACAACCCTGATGAACCCAAGGAAAGGGGTTTCTGGTACGATGCTGAGATCCTGCAGAAAAGGGAGACAAAAATGACCAGGGAGCTCAATGCCAAGATACTGCTTGGGTAAGCTGTTCCTGTGGGATTAATGGAATTCTCCTGCTCTGCTTCAGCTTTCTGAGGTCTGAGCGACTCTGCTGGCATCTGTGAACTCCAGCTGTGGGATACTTCCAAACTCTGATCTTTCCTCAACTTCTTCTAGGGAAGCTGGTGATTCCTTGAATGACTGCACAATTATATTAGTGGATGAAATCTATAAAATTGAAGAGCCAGGCACTGCTTCTCCCATCAGTGCTGGAACCCCAAAACGTGAGTCTGATGTGGAGTTCTTGCACGTGATGTCCTGCCAGTTGCCCCTGTGAGGGTCAAAGGTTTAAGGGTCCAAGACACATTCACTTGTGCCCCCTGTGACCATTCCCAGTGGATCTTGGCACTTGCTGAGTGGGGTTTGTGTTTGCCCACAGGACAGAGCGGACCTGTGTGTAAAGCCTGCAAGGACAACCCAAACAAGACCTGCAGGGTCTGTGCTTGTCACATCTGTGGGGGGAAGCAGGATCCAGAGAAGCAGCTCATGTGTGATGAGTGTGACATGGCCTTCCACATCTACTGCCTCAACCCTCCCCTCAGCAGAATCCCAGATGATGAGGACTGGTAGGTTCTGAGGAGCTGTGTGGGGTGTCACAATTGCATCTAGTCAGGAGCAGGGATGTGTGCGTTTAATTTTGGGTTTTTTTTTAATGTCATAGCTTTTCTTGACCTTAATGAGAGTAGGTTTTAAAGCCATGGCTTGCACACTCCTTTTCCTAGTTTTGGGATCTAGGTGCCTTTTTTGTGTACCTGCCTAAGCCAGGCTTGGAGCGACCTGGGATAGAGGAGGGTGTCCCTGCCATGGCAGGGCCTGGAATGGGATGAGCTCTAAGGTCCTTCCAACCCAAACCAGCCTGGGATCCAAAGAGGACCAAATGAGAGCTGGATGCTGGGAGGCTTCAGCTGTGCAGAGGCTTTTGTGGGTCACTGCAGGCAGGCCCCATCATCAGATCAGGCAGTGTGCATGAGACACGTACAGTGGGAGCTGGGGAGGGTGAAATGCATCTTGAAATAGACACAGAGTTAGTGAAATGCACTGGTTTAGTCCCTCAGTGTTTCTCTACTGTATACAATGATTTTATGGTGCAGCTGTTTCCTGACACATCTGCAGCGGCTGGTGCCAGGACAGGAGCTGTTGTAGGTTAAATTCCAGCATGGAGAGTGTTTCCATGTCCTGTCTGGTTTCACATAGGGAAATTGTAACATAACTCACTATGTTTGGAGGAAATGCTCCTAACTGAAGGCTTTGCTACTTGTTAATTTTCACTGACTTTAGGTATTGCCCTGAATGTCGAAATGATGCAAGTGAGGTGGTTTTAGCAGGAGAGAAATTAAAAGAAAGTAAAAAGAAACAAAAGATGGCATCTGCTAATTCCTCCTCCCGGAGAGACTGGGGCAAGGTCAGTCCAAAGCTGTTTTACTTGGAATTGTGTTGGTTCTTTGGGCCCTTGGCTGATGCTGCTCTCTGCCCAGGGCATGGCGTGTGTGGGGCGCACCAAGGAATGCACCATCGTCCCCTCCAACCACTATGGACCAATCCCTGGCATCCCTGTGGGCACCATGTGGAAGTTCAGAGTTCAGGTATGAGGCTGAATCCTGGCCTGAGCTGCTGTGGGGAGAGCTGGGAGTGACCCAGCTCCTACAAGAAGCTGAAACAGTTCATGTGGAAATGTGTGTGCCACTGGATATATGGAAGTGCAGAAGGAAAAGAATTCTGGCTTTGTCTGGATCAAGTGTTCCATAACTAATGCTGCATTGTTGGACCATCAAGGGCTGGTTTATTTTGTTTTAGTGCTCTTTTTGGTAACTCAAAAACCCCAAAGCAAGCGGATTTGTTCCCAGTAGTTTGTCCTGGAGGTGTCTAGTGTGCCCTGGCAAGGGTGTCTCAAATATCCACGTACATGAAACAGAAGGTTTCTCATCCTGTTAGAAAGCCGGGGCAGAAAAAAGCACTGGCCTATCCAGGTCTTGCTTTCAAGTATTGAGGGAAGGTTGCTATTACAGCTCTTTCAAAACTTTATACAAATATTTAATATCTGTATTATTCTTAAATACCTGGGGCCTTTTAATAAGCGATTTCAGTAAGAAATACCCAAATTGTTGGATTTGCACACAAACCTTATCCGTGTGTTCAGTTTACTGATACAGTCAGTGCCTTACGTTTTAGAAGCATTTTTATTTTTCTTTCTTCTGCCTGGAGCTTTCTGGAGGATGATGGTGAGAGCAGCTTCCCCCTGTGATACAGGGAAGGCAGATGTGAAGTAGCACAGCTGGAGTGCTGTGTGGGGCCTGTTGAGGGCAGGTGCCTCCAAAGCTGATTTTGTCTCGCAGGTGAGCGAGTCTGGGGTGCACAGGCCCCACGTGGCAGGGATCCACGGCAGGAGCAACGATGGGGCCTACTCACTGGTGCTGGCAGGAGGATATGAAGATGACATCGTGAGTGGATTCTGATTATTTATGCACAGAACCAAACAAACTTGTTAAAACTCCACACCAAACGTTTGCCCAGCTTCCCCCATTTCCTTCAGAAGCAAACGAGGCCAGGAAAAGCTGCAGTGATCTGTGCCAGCCTGAGCCACACGATCCTCCAAACCCAGTTTGATATCCCTGTGTCAGCTTTTGATCCCAGAGTTCGGGCTTTTCAAGGTCTGCATGACACCCACAGTGGAATAGTCTCGTGGGCTGTGCTGCCAGCTGCTCTCTTGCAGCAGATCCTGTGTGAGCCTGGCTGCTCAGGGCTGTGACAAGACAGCATTGTCACCATTGTCACCTGGTCTCCTGTCCTGGCAGCCTGAGGGAGAGCCAGAGACTGGCCCAGTCTGGGAGCTTAAATACACAGGAAGCATCTTTCCTTTTTGAGAATGCCCTGCTAAACCTACCTGGTTGAAAGAGTCTCCTGCTTTTGTTGAATTGTTTTGTGACTGTGAAGCCCATCCGTGATCCTGTTCATTTCAGGATCATGGGAATTCCTTCACCTACACGGGCAGTGGGGGCCGGGACCTGTCCGGGAACAAGCGCACGGCGGAGCAGTCCTGTGATCAGAAACTCACCAACATGAACAGGTGGGCAACATCTGTGCTCCATTCTGGCCTCAGCACCTGGCAGCCTGGCAGCACGGGGGCTGTTGGGCTGTCAGCATGCAGGGGAGCTGGCCAGGCTTTGGAAGCAGGGCCAGGATCGGGTCTGGGCTGTGCTTTAGGATGGGGATGCTCCTTTCAGTGCACTGTGAGGGACAGAGCTGTCAGTGGGCCTGGTGTGGGAGTTCTGCTCTCTTCTGGAGACCTTTGCAGCCACTTGGGGGACCAGACCATTTGTAATTCTGAACTGTTGCTCTCACAGATAAGCCTGGACTTGAGTGCAGGAGGTGCTCTGGGCTGGTTAGGGTGATGCCATGAATAATCAGCTGTCTAAAATGTGCCCCCATCAGGAGGGTGCCTGAGTGCAGGGGTGTCAGTGGCAGTCACACACTGAGCTCTGGCCTCTCCTGCAGAGCCCTGGCTCTGAACTGCAGTGCCCCCATCAACGACAAGCACGGCGCCGAGGCCAAGGACTGGCGGGCGGGGAAGCCGGTGCGGGTGGTCAGGAACGTCAAGGGAGGCAAGCACAGCAAGTATGCTCCCCTGGAGGGCAACAGATACGACGGCATCTACAAGGTAAGGAGGGCTGGCCGAGCTGCCTGAGCTGGGGAAAGAGCACGTGCTCACGGCCAGGGGGCTTCTGCACAGTGGGATGGACTTGCTCTGGCTTTTTCAGGTTGTGAAATACTGGCCCGAGACGGGGAAATCTGGGTTCCTGGTGTGGCGTTACCTGCTTAGGAGGGATGATGAAGAACCTGCTCCTTGGACCAAAGAGGGGAAGGACAGGATGAAAAAGCTTGGCCTGACAATGCAGGTACTGCCCTGGGACATGAGCTGCACTCTCAGCTCGATGGAGAGCAGGGATTTTTCTGTTACGTGCTCTTACTGAGGATGCTCCTTAGCTAAAAATCGAGACTAAGGGGGACATAAATGCTTCCAGTCTGCTGGGTTGTTTGTTTTTATACATCAGGATGCTAAAAGGACAAAACTCACTTTATTTCTGGTATGGAATTTCTATAGGCTGTGAAGTGCTTCCCTACAGCAGGGATCTGTTGCTTAAAATAGATTAAAAGTGCCCCTGGAGTTGTTCTCCAGAGGTCACTCCTGGACCTGTCTTGGTCTGCAAGTGTGTTTGCATTGAGTGCCCTTTGTTTTGTTTCCCTGCAGTATCCTGAAGGATATTTGGAAGCTGTTGCAAACAAAGACAAGGAAAAAGAAAATAATGGAGATGATGAGTTTGATACCCCAGGGAAAGGGAAGAGGAAAAGGAAATCAGCAGGTTTGTGGAGTAGGCAAGTGGATCTAGAAAGCCTTGGAGGTTTTTGTGCATTTTACTTGGTTACTCTTTTCTGGTGGTTTTTTGGTTTTTAAAAGAGTTTTTTGTGTTTTCTTTCAGGTGGGGAGGAAACACCAGTCACCTCTCCAGCAGCAACTCCAAAGAAAACTAAAGTTGAGCCATACAAGCTGACATCCCAGCAGAAATCTCTTATAAAAAGTGATGAAGCCAATGAAAAACTGTGGAATGAAGTCCTAGAGGCTCTCAAAGATGGGCCGGTACGTTGGGCTGTTCCCCCAGCTGCAGTTGGGCTGTCTCCAGACACAAACCCTTGGCCGAGTTAAAGAGCAGCCTTGGACCTAAAATGATTTATTTTAGTGCAAATCACCCCCAGCAGGTTTAATGGCACAGGTTTTGCATATTAAGATTTGTTGAGAATCTTTCTATGATCAAAGTAATCCCTTGCATTTAGTGGTGGGGGTTTGGGTTAATTAATGTGTCTTTCAGCACTAAGTTGGTTGAAATGTTCTCCTTGCAGAAATTTCTGAATAAAGTGGAGGAGGCCTTTCTGTGTATTTGCTGTCAGGAGGTCGTGTTCCGACCTGTCACCACCGTGTGCCAGCACAACGTCTGCAAGGTGGGCTGGGCTCTGCTGGGCTGGGCTGGGCTGGGCTGGGCTGGGCTCTGCTGGGCTGGGCTCCGCTGGGCTGGGCTGGGCTGGGCTCTGCTGGGCTGGGCTGGGCTGGGCTCTGCTGGGCTGGGCTGGGCTGGGCTCTGCTGGGCTGGGCTGGGCTCTGCTGGGCTGGGCTCTGCTGGGCTGGGCCTGGGCTCTTGGGCAGGAATTGTTCCCTGTGAGGGTGGGCAGGCCCTGGGATGGCATTCCCAGAGCAGCTGTGGCTGTCCCTGGATCCCTGGGGCAAGGCCAGGTTGGACAGGGCTTGGAGCAGCCTGGGACAGTGGCAGGTGTCCCTGCCATGGCAGGGGTGGCACTGGATGGGGTTTAGGGTCCCTCCATGGCATCCAGGCTGGCATTCCCTGGAATCTCTGCTGTGTCCAGCAGCAGTGGCTGGGTGGGGTTTAGGGTCCCTCCATGCCCATCCAGGCTGGCATTCCCTGGAATCTCTGCTGTGTCCAGCAGCAGTGCTCTCAGCTGGGAGCGCAGTGCCCCTGTTCCCTCTGCTCCCTTCCCAGGAATCTCAGGGCTGGCTCGCTGTGCCCAGCTGTGCCAGAGGAGCCCAGCTGCCTGTCCCTGACCCTGCTGGCTTCTGTCCCCAGGACTGCCTGGACAGGTCCTTCAAGGCCTCGGTGTTCAGCTGCCCCGCGTGCCGCTACGAGCTGGGGCGCAGCTACAGCATGGAGGTGAACGAGGCCCTGCAGAGCGTCCTGGCCCAGCTCTTCCCCGGCTACGGCAGCGGCCGGTGATCCCCCTGAGCACTTCTCCCTCCCTCCCTCCCTCCCTCCCTCCCTCCCTGCCACACCCAGCCCGGGCTTAATTTAAAACAAAAAAAAAGGTTAGTCTGTGTTTTCTCCCCCCCGCCCCCCCGCAAAAATGGTTTGAAGTCTTCCTCGTTTTGAAAACAAACCTGTAAACTCCGAGGATTATCCTTTTGTATGTTCGTGGGTTTCGTTTTTGTTCTCTGTGTTGAACTTTGCATTTTTTATTTGTTTTTCATCCCCTCAAACCTGCCATTCATCAGCACAGAATCATTTGTTTCTAATGGACTGAAAGTGCTTCCGGTGAGGCTGCTAATGATGAGGAAAGTTCTCAGAGTGCCCCTGTGCCCCCTTTGTTTTTATTTTTTATTCCAAAAATGGCTTGGTTGCTAGAACAATCTTCACTGTCTGGGGATTTGGCCATCAAGGTAGACTCGTGCATCACCTTGGCAGCATTTTGATACTCGATTTGTACAAGATGGTTCCTGGCTTTGTACCACAAGTGGGTTTTTACTATTTTTTTTGTAAGAACTGGGTTTTATACATTTGACAAAAAGCCATTTCCTGCTAATTTTGTATCTCAGAACCAGAAGGCTGCTTGCTTAGAGCCAAGTGGTTGGAGCAATATGAAGTACTACCTCACTGGACTTCTCTTAGGGAAGGATTTGTTCAGCTGGGCGCTGTCCCCATCCCGAAATGCCATTGTGGAATATCCTAAAGCCATTCTTAAGTGCCTTTTGTCCTTTGCTGGAAGACTGGGCTCTGAATCACCATCAAGGTCTCCTTTTTTTCATAAGCACTGAATTGTTGGGACTTGCCAGCCGGATTCTTTGGGAGCGTGGATCACTGTAGCTGTGTGTGATTAGTGGGGATTTGCAGAGGATCAGGTTTCCTAGTTATAGGTGTATTGGGGAGTTTTTTCTTTGTTTCACTGCATTTCTACCTGGAAATGAAAAATAACCAATTCTGGCTTTTCTATGAACCGTTTTGTATTGGCCATGCCTGGAGAAGGCTCCTGTGGTCTCCCTCTAACATTACCAAAGTTTGCAGTTTGATACCTCAGCAAGACAGGGATGTTTTTAATCACACTTTTCTGCAGACAGACTGGAACAAATGTGCCTATTATTGGTTTCCTCAATTCTTACCCTTTGCAAAGTGATTGTGTTAATATGTTAGGGAAAAATACCCTGCAACCTTTTATACGTTTTTTGGTGAATTTGTCAATTTTTTGTATGATGTGCAAGTTGATGTTCTCAAAATAAATATCTTTTCAGATTAATTGTTGACTGTTCTCCTTCAATTCTTTTGGTCCAAAGTGGGTTTCCAGACCCAGTTCCTTGTGCAGGAATTTGAATTTATGTCCCCGGGGGCTGGGGAGCGGTGCCCCCGGGACCCGCCAGGGGCGCTGGGTCCCCGCTGTCCCCCCGCTGTCCCCCCGCTGTCCCCCCGCTGTCCCCCCGTGTCCCCCCGTGTCCCCCGGTCCCCGCCATGCCCCGCCCGGCCGCGCGGGGGCGCGCGCGCTCGCCGCTCCCCCATTGGCGCA
>JAYDZK010000114.1:464421-489927 GCA_034509185.1 Euphonia xanthogaster | reverse complement strand
GGCAGTGCCCAAGGCCAGGCTGGACACTGGGGCTGGGAGCACCTGGGACAGTGGGAGGTGTCCCTGCCATGGCAGGGCTGGCCCTGGGTGGGATTGAAGGTCTCTTCCAAGCCAAGCCATTCCAGGATAATCAGCTTTGGAGTTTTCCTGGCAGCTGAGAGCTGTGGGATAACCTCACCTCCCGTCTCCATGGGATGGGGATGTGGTGCTGCACGTCCTGTCAGCCAGCCTGCCCCAGAGGGTTTGTGCAGAGGTGGAAAAGGCAGCAATTCTGTGGATCCAAGGTGACTTGCACCCTCAGAGCTGCTGTGCTGGCTGCTGTCAGGACTCCTCCCAGCCCTGTGCTCCCTGGCAGGTACTGCACCCCTCGGCACCAGGATTTTGAGGACCTGGAGCGCAAGTACTGGAAGAATCTCACCTTTGTGTCCCCCATCTATGGGGCTGACATCAGCGGCTCCCTGTATGATGCAGTAAGTGCTCTGCTTCTCCTTCCTGTATTTCAGACACAGACTCTGCCTTCCTTTTTGTGCTTTTCTCATTGAGGAGCAGCAATTCAGAATTTCCTTGGTGTAACCACCCTAAAAAAACCCCAATACCTTGGTGTTTTTCCCTTCATTACAAAAGTGGGACTAAACTTCCCTTGAGATTCAGGATAATAGTCAGTGGAAGCTGTGAAAAGCTGACTTTTAGTAGAAAAATGAGGAAAAGTGTGATTTAAACAAATTCTTTTGCAGACTGTGGCAAAAAAATGTCTATGCCTTGGGTTTTGTTTCTTTTCTCAAGGAATAAAATGGAGATTTCTGCTGAAGCTCCTTAGAAAGCCAGAGAAAATCAGCATTTCAGGGAAATGGTGCTACATCAAAAATATTTTTTGAGTCTTAACATAAATAATTTGCATTTGGATTTTAAATTATTTACATTTGGATTTTAAATTATTTGCATTTGGATCTTTTCCTTGTAGGCAGCTCCATTAGGATACAATGCACCTGCACACTGAATTATTTTACAATTCAAATTGTTTAGGCTTTTCCATGGTGAAATTTCATCCTCTGCTTCAAGTAATTCTGTAAATGATAAAGGTTTCTCTCTTCTTACTCTTTTTAGGCAGATAATTTAAATCTCTTCCTCTGTAGTTTTCTTTTGAGTGGGAAGTGGCTTTTTCTGGAGTGTTGTCTGATTGTGTGTGAATGCATGAGTGTCCTTTTATTATCAGTGTGGTTTAATATGGGATTAATTAGAATAAGCAGAGATATCTGAGGGGTGCAGGGGGTTTGGTGCCTGGCTGGGAGTGCCACATCCTTCCCCTGCTGTGATCAGGCTGGGACACAGCCAGGCACCAGCACAGCTGCTCTCAGGTGGTTTCCTGGTTTTACCTGAAGCTCTGGGCTGAGGTGGAAGGCTCTGCCCCTTTGGCCACACTGGGGTGTCTCTGACCAGGGGAAGCACATCTGGGAGGGCTGTGTTTCACCCTGAGTGTATGCTGTGTTCATTAGCAGAACAGTTAATTGCTGCTGGGGTATTGCACAATGCAAGAGGCTCTTGGGAGTGCTGGAGCACCAGAGAAACCTTCCTGGAAGCAGAGGCTGTTCAGTTCATGCAGGTGGCAGCAGCAGCTGCCCCCTGAGGCCCTGCAGGGAGCTGAGGGCTGTGCTTGCTCCTGGCATTCCCACTTCAAACCATTTCTCTTGGCTTCCAGGACGTGGATGAGTGGAACATTGGCAACCTGAACACCCTCCTGGACATGGTGGAACACGAGTGTGGCATCATCATCGAGGGGGTGAACACTCCCTACCTCTACTTTGGCATGTGGAAGACAACTTTTGCTTGGCACACAGAGGACATGGATCTCTACAGCATCAACTACTTGCATTTTGGGGAGCCCAAATCCTGGTAAGAGAGGGCTCTTGGACACCACTAAAATATCCTTTCCCCAGCTCTGCCAAATCCCATCAGGTTTACCTAATCTCTCAATTCCCATTTTTTCTCTCCTCTTCCCTCCTACTTTACATTTAAAAGCAATTTCACTTTCTTTCATGCTGGCTTGCTCAGAGGCCTAATTCCTGACTTTCAGCAGGATTAGGGAGACTTGTTGACATCACGATTAAAACCAGATTTCAGCACTTGGGGATTTCTGCAAACTAATGCACAGGAGAGCAAATGGGGATGGGAGTGTGTGGATGCTTCAGAGGCACTGGGATAGTGAAGCACTGTTGTTCTTGCACTGTGCTCTAGGCAGGAAACATCTGTTACTTTCAGATTTCCATTATTTAAATACATGAATATGTTCACAGCTCCAGGGACAAGTTAAGTGGAAAGGTTACTTTTCCATGGTCATTTTTTGGCGTGGTGGTAAAGCATTTTTCAACACTGTTGATGCATGGACTGCTTGGAAATACCTTCCCACTAAAGCAGCAGATAGTTAAGGATGAAATAAAGAATGTGGGAAGTCTGGAATAAGTTACCAAGAGCCAATATGCTTCTTTTTAAAGCAATTTAAAAGTATAAGTGCAGAGACTCAGCAACCCAGGGGAGCTTTGCTGAAGATCTTGATGTGACTAATAAATATTGACATTTGCGTGCAAATGAGAGCAGAAATGTCACAGGGAGGCTCTGCTGTCACCGTGCCCTGGCAGTGGCAGCAGCATCCTCCCACCTCGCAGGGCTATGGCTCCCTGGGGGCTCTGGGTCTTGGTGCCTGTGGCACATAAAAGCCCCCAGGAGCCAGGAGGCTGTAAATGAATGGCTCCAGTGCTCTTTTCCAGGCCTGGGAAGGGTGGAGGGAGGGGCTGACTCTCTGGAACATCAATGGGAATGTTTAAAGTCCTTCCAACACATCATGGAGTCTGTTTCCCACCATTCCTGGTCCTTGGGCTCGCTGTCTGAGGCAGCTGCAGGAGGAGTCTGCAGAATCTCTTGTGGTACCTCTGTTAAACAAGATGAAGCTCCAGAAATGTGGTTCTGGGTGGTGACTGATCCCAGGGAAAGGTTCTTCCCCCAGAGGCTGCCGGGGCACTGCCCAGGGAATGGTCCCAGCCCCGAGGCTGCCGGAGCTCCAGGGGTGTTTGTGCACTGCTCTGGGACAGGGTGGGGTTGCTGGGGTGTCTGTGCAGGGCCAGGGGTTGGACAGGTGATCCTGTGGGTTTCCAGCTCAGAATATGGTTCAGTTTAGATCCTGTCAGTTCTTCTCCAGAATCCCTTAATTCCAACCCCTTTTCCTGGTGCCATCTCCAGCAGATGGTGCCACAGCCCATGGGAAGCTCCTCATCCCCGTTGCCCATGGAGCTCAGGGCCACCAGGACAGTCCCAGCAGGAGCTCAGGGACACCAGGACAGTCCCAGCAGGAGCTCAGGGCCACCAGGACAGTCCCAGCAGGACTGGGCTGCTCCAGGAGGGGTGGCAGCAGCTGGCCTGAGCTTTGGGCTGGGTTGTTCCATCCTTTCTCCAGCCATGCTGTGTTTGGCAGAGTCCCTCCTCCCCAGCTGGGGGAAGGTGAGGGTTTTGGGGACAGGCCGTGTTTGGAGCAGAAGCTTTTCCCTTTCAGTGCAGTTTTGGTGGGTGGGTGGCAGTTGTGGCTCAGAATGGGGTGGCTTGTGACAGGATGCCACTGCTGGTTTGGCAGGGCCTCCCTGCCCTTCCCTGCAGCATCAGGCAGGAGTTTGCCACTTCCCAAGCCCCTCCTTGTGCTGCACCGTGACAGCTCCTCCTCAGAGTTCTGCAGCTCTTCTCTGAGCAAGCACTGGCTGCAGAGAGTGAATCTGAATCCCCTTGGAGCAGATCTGGAACTTTCCAGGCACCTGAGCTGCGCTGGGGGTGAGTGCAGCTGCCCCGGAGCTCAGCTGGGGGAGCTCTTGGGCTGCACTGCTGCAGTTGCAGCGCTGCAGCCTGGCTTTGCTCGGCGCTGCCTGAAATGCTCCTTCTGTTTTGCTGGCACCACCTCTGTGGAAATTTCCCAGCTTCCTTCATCCTTTTTATAGACTCGGTGGCTCTGACAGGGATCATCTTGGAAGCACCTCAGGGAATAGCAGGAGTGTGGAGAGTTACAAAGTCTACCAGTTTGGGGTTGAGCTCTAAAATAAGAGGCAGAGTTATTGTTTGGCTGTCAGAGATATTTATTCAGTGCAACCAAGGACTGTATATTGGTGGTATCTGCTTCAAAATTGCCCGTTAAAAACCGTAACTCTTTCCTTGTGTCTCCCATAAATTATCTGGGGCTGTGGGAAGGGTGAGGAGCCTCCAGCCCTGCTGCCTTCTGAAGGGAAGGGGAGAAAGGAGCTGCTTCCCTCAGAGCCCTCCTTTCCAGGGGGATTTTCCCTCTGGGTGTGCTGCTCCCAGGCACGGGCTCTGCTCCTCACCTTCTCACGCTGCTGCTGCTGCAGCTGAAGTTCAGTCTGGCAGCTGGAGCAGGGGGCATGGGAGGTGTGGGCACTGCCATGCAGCACCCCCAGGGCTGGCAGCAGTTGTGTAACCTCGTGTGAAGCCCCTCAGGCAGGAGCTGCCAGACCCAGCCTTTCACTTGCTTTTTTCTCAAATTACACTAAAATGTCCCTCTCGCATTAGGAATTTAATTGCCACCTTTTCACAGTCTCAAACTTTTGAAATAACTGAAATGTATTTAATTCTGCAGCCCCATATTAAACCTCTGGTGAGGGGAATTTTTGCTGTATCAATTATACATATTGTGTATAATTACCTCATACACTCCTGTGTGAGATCTAAAATTGAGCATATTGTCAAACGGTGCAGGCAGAAACTGATTTTATAATGACAGAAGCAACAAAGCTGAGTGCCAGGCCTCATTCTTCATGGTTATTATGGCATTTTATTGAGGAATGGATGTGGCTCAGCCTTTGCAATTCCAAAAGAATGTTTTTAGACACTGAGGTGTTCCGCCAGCACTTCCTTTATCTCCATAAAGATGTGCAGTCCCTGCCTGGAGGCTTCCTGGTGTGGGGAAATGCTGCAGGAAACTTTGAATCTGAGCCTTGTGAATTTGCCTGATACCCTTCAGGAGTGTAACATTTTATTTTGTCAGTGCCACCTGACTGGGTGATACAGTTATTTTCCCTGGATGTTGTGTGATCTTGCTGTACAGTAACAGTATTTGATTTACCTGGGTGCTGGTGGGGTGTTACACTCTCCTGCAGGTGTTAAACCAGACTGACACTGAGGAAGGTAATTGATTTTTATGAAATGTCCCTTTTCCCTTATCATGATGGATGTTTAATCCCCTTTAATTAAAACAGGGAGCCAGCTTTAGCTTTTAAGTTATATCATCTCCTCTCCAAAACACTCCCTCGCTGGAAGTGGATCATGCCTAATCTGTTTGACTTTGATATCACAAAGTACACTTTATGCCAGAGCAGCAGTTTGTGTGGAATTAAGGACAAATTACCAAAGGAACTTTAAAAGAACATGATTAGTAGGAAGCACTGGTCACTGATACAATTACATTCCAGAAACACTTCTGGAATTCTGTCTTGTGAAAGGACTGCAAACCTGAGAGTTCCATGGAGTTACCCCAAGCCTTTGGTGGTTAAAATGTTTTAGAATTTCTGCTTTTTTCCCTCCAGGTGCCCAGCGAGGTTCCCTGTGTGGGGCAAGTCCAGTCAAGGAGCAGGCAAGGAGGGCAAATCCTCCCTGGGGCTGCCCCTGGATCCCTGGCAGTGCCCAGGCCAGGCTGGACACTGGGGCTGGAGCACCTGGGACAGAGGGAGGGGTCCCTGCCATGGCAGGGGTGGCCCTGGGTGGGATTGAAGGTCCCTTCCCAGCCAAGCCACTCAGGGGTTCCCTGGCTCTCTTGTAACATCTGCAGTTCAGTGCAGTTGTAGATCTGGTAGTGCTGTCAGCAGGGAAAGCTCAGCTTCCCCCAGGCTGGGAGGGGAGGGAGATTCCAGCCAGGACTGGCTGTTCCCCAGGGAGGGATTCTCAAAGGAGCCACTGTGGCCTTGGCTGAGAGCCCCTCCTGGAGCAGCAGCAGATCTGAGCTGCTGAGCATCTCCCTGGCTTTGTTTCTCACTCTGCTCTGCAAGAGCTGCAGCTTTCTTTGCTGAACTCTTGTCCTGTCCTCCCCTCAGGACAGGAAATGTTAATCCCTGGAAAAGTGCCTTGGGGGAGGAGGATGACCTAATGCAGCCCTGGAGCTCAGCTCTGCCTCCCTGCTCACTTTCAGGGTGCTGCCCCCCACCCCTCTCCCCATCCCCGTGCTGTTCTGCTCTGCCCCTGCTCTGCCAGCCCCAGGTGTTCCTGGGCTCGGGGTGACCCCACTGCAGGCAGCTCTGGCCTGTTTGGTACAGACCTGTGTGGCTGCAGGGCCAGCCCTGGTCCCTCCATCATTTCTTGCCTCCCACCATTCCCTCCCTCCCCTCAGGGGGCTCTGCCCAGGCTGCTGGATCCCTGCAGGGCTCAGGTGCCACTGCCAGTGCTGCTTGTTGGGCTCCCTGCAGATGCTGAGGCTCCTTAGGCTGCATGAGCTGGAAGCACAGCTGGGGTTCACAGCTGATGCTCCACACCAGAATTTTTATTTCTCTGAGTTTTGCTTTTCCTGTTTCTGGGTGTTAGGCTGCAGAATCTTCTCCTGAATTCCCTTTCTTCCCTCAATCCCCTAGGTCTGCATCATCTTCCTTGGGAAGTGTGTGAGGTGTCCTTGCTCCTAAAAGTGTTCCAGGCCTGGCAGCAGAGGTTTGGAGGCTTTTTGGGTGGAGTGGGGAGAAAGGAGAAGCAGGGAAGGCCATTTGCCTGTGATGGCAGCTCCTCACAGCTCCCACATTTCCTTCCTGCCTCTGCTGTCCCGTGTAATCTGTTTTACAGCTCTGCTGTTTTGGATGGAGAAAGAGCAGAATTTATGGTGATGGTTGATTTATAGATTAACTGCAACACCATTTGCTCTCAGGCAGATTTGGCAGAGCAAGACCCTTTTCTGTTGATAAAAGGGAGAGAGAAAGGAACAGGGATATTCATTAAAAGGGATAAAAGGAAAGTGAGATAAAGTATGGCCAGGCAGAACAGCTTTTCACTCTCCTGACTTTTCTAAAATGAAGGTGAAATCTGCTTTGGAATGGGCTTTCTGCCCTGAGAGTCCGTGTGCACGTGGGTTTGCTGGAGATGCATGGGAGGAGGGATGTGTTGGGATGCAGAGCTCCCTGTAATTCCCTGATCACTGGGAGCAGGGAGTCATTAATGCAGCCCTGCACGCTGCAGTCATTAGTTAATAACACAAACCAGTCCCAGCCCAGCTGCCCAGCCCTTCTTCCTGGAGGTGGTGCTGAGGGGGGTCCCTCAGCAAGGGGACACTGCTCACTGCTGCTTTGCTTTCAGAATCCAGGGGGTCACCACATTGTCCAGGACCTGAGTGAGCTCTGGCTTGGATTATCTTCCCAATCAGGTGCTGCAACTGGAATAGTGGAGATTTCTCTTTTTAATAGACTCAGGGTTTTGTGGTCTTTCATTAGGCTGTTGAAGACAGATTATTAAAAGGTCATTTTTCTGCTGCAGAGGAGGCACAGGATTTGGGGAGTTAGGACTCAAGTATTGCCTTTCTTCAGTCACCCTCATCTACCTGAGAGAAAATGCCATGAAGGTCAGGCCAGCCTCGGGGATTGATGGAATCAGCTGTGGGGCTTGTGTGAGGAGGCACAGATGGATTGATGCCAGCCTCAGCACCCCTTTCACTCAGCTCCCTGCTGTTTGTGCTTCCTCTCCAGAGCCCTCTTTGGTTTTTATTCTCACCCAAACCCAGGGCAAAAGGCATGGAATTATTCTGTGCTGTGCTGCCATTTCACTTTTCAGTCTGTGCATTTTATGTCCATCTTCACTGAGCCTGTTCCGTTGGTTGAAATTAGAAATCTCAGAGGTTGAGGTTCCTCTGTTGTACCTGACCCAGCCAAGAGGAGACCCTTCCCACCTGTGCTTCCTCTTGGCACTTTCCAGAATGATGTCAGCAGGAGGGGGTGCTGCTCTGGGGTCACAGCAGCATCCTGGGGTGGCCCCTGCAGGAGCCCCAGCCGGACTGAGAGAAGCAGCTCTTTGATCCAGGAAGGCTCTTGCTCCAGCCATTCCTGCCTTCTGAAAGTGCCTGCTCAGAGCTCAGGCCTGGTTTGAAATGAAGATCTGTGGAAGTCTGACAGGATCACAGATTGGTTTAATAACAGAGGCTTTTGAGCAGAGCACTGGGGCTGGAGGGGAGGGAGATGTGCTTCCATGCTCCATCTCACTCCTTCAGCCTGATCTGGCTCCCCGTTGGGACAATGAGCTTGCAGATTCCAGCTTGGCACAGAGCTGGAAGCAGGGCTTGGGAGGGCTGGGAGGGAGCAGAGTGCTGCTGCAGAGCTTTGTCTTTATTCACATTTTGTTAACACGTTGGCAGGAATCAGTGGGGATTTTTTTTTTTCTTTACTCAGCAGGGAAAATTGTCGAGGGGTGATGCCAAGTGCAGCACAAGTGAGGTTTAAAATAAGAGGAGCCCGTAGTAATGACAGCACTTAAATAGCACTCGGTGCTGTCTGAGAGCTGAGCACTCGTTAACCCCTTAATGTTCCAAGGAATAAATGTGCTGGCTTTGCATCCACTTCATTTCCAGCTGCCCAATCAGCCCCACAAAGGGGATCAAACAGGAGAAACAAAGGAAACTTTACAAACTGTGTCAGTGATCTTTATCAAATCTCAGCTCCAGCACTTGTGGCTTTGATGCTGACAAGAACACAGCTCTCACTTCAAAGCAGCTGTAGTTGGGAACGGTGCAGTTTGATGGATGAGGAGCATTAAACCTTTGGAATGCTGGATTTTTTCTCCTCAGAAAAGAAAAGTGTGTGTGTGTAGAGGCATTGCACCTCTAGCACAAGGGCTTTCCTAATCTAAGAGTATCATTCATTAGTCATGAGCAAATTTCTTTTGTTCTGCTGGAGGCAATTATCCTGCTTTTTTCAGGAATTGGTGTTGCTGTGCCCGGTGAGGGAGGCAGCTCACAGGTCACTTGGTACAAGGCACAGATAGCTCTGATCTCCCCTGGTTACCTTTTTTCTCCTTGTTTCTGGAGCTGAAATGAGCTATTATTTTAGAACGCAGGCTCTTTGAAGCATAATCTTTGCTTTTCTTTCTCTTTGTATGGGATCCACTACAAAAACAACCAGTAATTAATAATCTGATTGCCAGTTTAGGGAAATAAATCTGATGTGAACAGGTTCTTCCAAACAAATAGCAGGGAATGGCAAGGGTTTGAATATTGTAGTCATTCATCTCTGTTGAATTGTGTACTAATTATCTTCTTGGCTAAACTGAATGAGTAAATGACTTCATAATGTTTTTCCCCAAACACCTTTTCTTAGTGAAATGGCTCCTTCATGCTGCTCATTCACTGCAGGCAGAGGCAGGCTGTGGGTTATTTTTGCACGTGGAGAGAGAGACTCCAATGTGCTCTGCAATTTTGTGCTTTGTGCCTGGCACTTGTGCTGTGGAGCTGACTGGACTGGGGCACTGAGAGTCCTTCCAAGAGCAGATGGTTGTTCACATTAAATTCTCTGCTTTTTAAAAAATGTATTTGAAAATTGCATTTGGAGTTCTGGAAAAATCTCCTCTTTGTGTTCCTTGAGTGGGGGGTGAGTGAATCACACTGAAAGTAGCCCATTGTGCTAATCTTGGAGCTCAGTTGTACCTCTTGAAAATTCATATTGCTTTAAAATCAGAATTTTAAAAAGCTCCTGTCTAATGTCACTTCTTGAAACTAATGGCTCTTTAATCCTATTTCTAGCTCAAGGCAACTCTGAGGGTTGGAGAGTCTTTCAGAAGTACATGATTGGCACAAGTTAGGCTTGACTCTGATCTTCCAGTGCTCAGTCTCCAGGGATTTGATCCCAGCTTCAGAGTAACCTGAGATATTCTGCCCATCCTTACTGGAAAACAAAGGGAGAGTGTGCACTCACAACTTCAGTTTCTTTGGGGAAGGAGGAAGTTTTTCATCCTGCTGCTCTGTTGGCTGCAAAATCGCTGCCATTTCTTCACACTGTGGGTGATGAGCAAGTTCTGTGTGTGGAAAGGGATGGTCTGCAGTGAAATGGGCAGTGCTGGGTGTGTTTGGTGGTGCCCAGGCCCTTCCTGAGCAGGTTTGCCCTGATTTTCTCCCTGTGCTGCTTGCCCAGGGGTTGCATTGGGCAGCTCTGGGAGGCAGGTGGGTTTGCTGTGTTTTGGGCTTGTGATTTGGTCCTGTCATTACCTATGTACTCCTAATTATGGCTTTTGGAGTTGATACTCCCCAGCCTCTGTGTTTATCTCTCACTCTGGGTGTGTTTCAATAAAAATGTCATTATTTGAGATCATTGCCAGTGCTGGTTAAAGATGCAGAATTCCATCATCCCATGTCCTGTGCAGTGATCCATTCAAGATAAAACTGCAGGTGCTTGATAAGGGCTCTGTCCCAGGAACAGGGAGCTCTCTGGTCCCTGTGTGATCTTATCTCCAGGCAGGGTTTGCCACAGCAGAAGGGGGGAGGAGAGGGAGGCCAGGGATTCTCCTTTCCTAAGCAGGATCTTGAGAAGGGAAAGGGGAGATTTCCATTCAGTGTGGGCCAACCTCAGATTGATGAGGAGAAGAAGAAGAAGAAAGGGAGTTGATTTCAGTATTTTAACAAATTGTTGGGAGAGAGGGATGAAGGAAGGTTAATTATGGAGGAGGGTGAAGGTGAGGAAAAGAGAGGTGACTGTGGAAGGGAGGTGACAACAAAGGAACCACCTGTTCTTCTTGGTGAAATACCTTTTTTCTTTTCTCATACAGGCAAAACAGCTTAAAAATAGTGATGCACAGGAGGAGCCCTGTGGGTCCCTTCCAGCTCAGGATATTCTGGGAGCCTCTAGCATGGAAACCCCCACTGTACCCTGAGCTTTGCTCTGACACACTGCAGAGATGTTGCTCAGTGTTTTACCTGGTAGAAAAATGAGGCCTCAGGAGCAGGATCTGAACTCTGCAGGGAGGGACCCCCCTGTGCTAATGCTGCTCTTAATGCTTCTGTTGGGTGATAAATATTCCTGATGGACCAAGGGGTTTTCTTTGGAGGCTTTGCTGCTGTCACGGGGGCCAAAGATGTTGGAGGTCGGGGTTCAGATTCTGGGTTTATGGGCACCCTTTGCCTTACAGGGACTGAAATAGCAGCTTTTCATTCTGCCTGTCGTGGCTGAGAGCAGCTTGGCATTTGAATCTTAAAGGGTCACTGTTCTTGGCACAATTAAATCTGCTTTGAAGACAGATAACTCACCCCAGCTTGACACGTTGGCCTGGACATTTTAAATGTGCTGCTCCCGTTCTGTTTGTGTTCCTTATTCCATAATTATTGTGTGTTAAACTGTGTGGGGCCTGCTTGGGCAGACCTTGTGCAGACCCTGTGAAATTGAGTTTCTTACCTTCTCCCAGGAATGGCACTGAAGTGACATTTCCAGAGTCTTGTGGTTGAACCTCCCCCTGCTCATGGAGCCCAGGCTCCCAGGGTGGGGTGTGGGATTTGGTGAACTAATCGCTGCTTAATTGCTCTGTGTTGGTGCAAGAGAGTGTGAATGAGGTGTGGAACGAGGTGTAACTGGCAAAAACTCTGGGAGCACAGCTGGAGTGGGAAAAGGTCTTGGAAGCTTTGGGTGAAGGGACAGGATGGTCTGGTCCTCTGCCAGGGGTAGGGAGGCTTCAGGTGAGAAAAATTCCTCTCAAACAAGCAGGAAACAGCTGTGAGCAGGCCCTTGCCATGGATGGAGCTTTAGGGTTTTGGCCACTGGAAGCCAAAGCTGAGCTTGGCTCCCTTTGAGGAAGCAGCAGGGAGGGAGAACCTGGGACTGGGAGGTCCCTGAGCTGCCCAGGTGAATTCCCTGCTGCACCATTCCTTGGTGGCCCCCAAGGCATCCCTGCATCCCAGGATGGCCTGAATGCTCCTTTTTACTGACACACTTGTTCAATTCTTAATTCACAAGACATTTACTTATTTATTCTCATTGTTCCTGATAATAATTCTAAACCATTAGAGGGGAAAATTGTATTCAGAAATGCTGTTTCACACTTTATTTGTTTGATGATTTAGAGCGATAGAAAATAGCACATTTGCTGGCTTTTATAGTCTGATAATTATCCACATCCATCAAGCCCCATTCCAAGGGAATAAACAAAACACCAAGAAAATTACTCTATTAATGATATCCTATGATGGCAAATAGGGCAGACCTCTCTTCTGTGTCAAGCAGAGAGAGGGCACTGTCCAGTTCAACTCATGTTGGGAAGGAATTCCTCCCTGGCAGGGTGGGCAGGCCCTGGCACAGCTGGGGCTGCCCCTGGATCCCTGGAATGCCCAAGGCCAGGCTGGGCAGGGCTGGGAGCACCTGGGACAGTGTAAGGAGTTCCTGCCATGGCAGGGGTGGAAATGGATATTTAAGATCTCTTCCAACCCAAACCATTTTGGGATTCCATATTAACAAAAGCAAGCCACCACTCCAGGAGATCATTTTCTAACTCGTTCATAGCTTTGGGGCAAAACCTTTTGGACTTGTGATTCTGACTCAAAAACTCATGAAATTGCATGGAAGTAGAGATCAGAAATGCTGGAATTAACTTGCCTGAAATAAGTTTGGAAGCTGAGAGTCTTTCCCACAGAACAGCAAGTTCTAGATGTGTACAAGTGGTACTTGATCCACTTCAGGGATTTTCTGTTGTTTTGGTGGAAAGTAGAAAAAGGTAATTTAAAAGGCTCAGTATATTGCTTTCAGGTTGTTGACTTGGGGCTAAGATGACATTTGAGTCACAGAACTATAACTCTTTTTATCTCCAGCTGGTTTTTCTGTCCCCGTTGTGTAAATCTCCTGCTCCCTGGCAGAGCAGCAGCACATTTTTCCTGCTGTAATCCCCAGAGTGCTGAGGGGCAGGGTTTTGGGTGAAGCCTGGCCCTCTGTCTTGGTCACTGTGTGCAAGGCTGAGCCTTGGAGCTGGGCTGGAGCCTGCAGGTGTGATTCATCTGCAGCAGCTGCTGGTTTGGCTCTGTGGCCATCAGTGTCCCTTGTCCTGGGGGCAGCTGAGCCAGAGGGGCACATCCAGGCAGTGCTTCCAGCCCTGGGGGCTCCTCAAGTCATGCCTGCACAAAAGGAAATTGTTGGATGTTTTTTACCTGTGGCTGCCTGTGGAATTGAGGTTTTGGAGCTGAGCTGAGCTGAGCTGAGCTGAGCTGAGCTTGGGGATGGTGACACACTGTGCTGAGGGACACAGGGCTGCTGCCTCTCCCAGAGCCAGCCCTGCTGGGTGCTCATGGCTCAGGGACTGCACCCCTTGCGTTGCAGCAGTTTTTAATCTTTCCATTGTTGTTCTGCCTTGTAACCAATCCTTTTGTGTGTAGAGGGAGCTCAATCTGTGCCACACGTGCAGGAGCATTCTGCTTCTCTTCCTGATTTTAAACAGCAGCCCAAATTCTGCTTTATTGCCTATCTTTATGTAAATCAGTCAGATTTGTGAGCATAACTTAAAGCAGAATTTGACCTACTTTTAATTCTCTTCTGCAGTTAATATTTTGAATTCCTAAGAATAAATGCAGAGGGATGTGTAGGCTCTGCTTCCTAAAGACAGGCCCAAAGAAGAAAGTTAATTTCTAAAATTGGAGTCAGCTATTACCATTCTGTGCTGGGGTATTTTGATTTGTATATTATTGCATATAGTTCTTTTTTATGAGCTGGAAATTCCTCCTCTCTGGCTGGTTTCTATCCAGGCAAGTCTTTTTTCTTTGTCTCTCCATGGGCTGTTCTCTGAAGCCTTGCTTGGCTTTTTGCAGGCTGCAGTTTCAGATAACACAATAACCGTGTTCCAACGTATTAAACTTTTAACATCCTCAAGATTCAATTAATCTTATCTTTACAACTCCCAATTACAGGCACTAATTAAGTGAAGGTTGCATTGTAGACTGGGGATATTACATTAATCATCAGCAGCCTTGTAGCCATAAATTAGTTCTTTCCCAATCCTTCAGCATTTTTCCCAGAAGGAATGGAATGTCTCATTTCCCTGTTTTAAGGGACATTAATCCCACAAAGGAGCTTTGGATCGGGATTAGTTTTATCACATTTATGTAAGTGATGAATGGTCTTTGTAAAATAAAAGCCACTAGCTTTGTCCCAGACAAATGAAATTGAATTGTTTGATAATTATGCAATTTAAGGCACTGTCAAACTTTGGTCAGGGAATGTTGGGAGTCCATTGCTGCATTTATTATTTCACAAGATTAGGTGCTGCATAGTGTTTTACCTTAAATTTCTCTCAAGCCACCAGTTGAAATCAGCTTGGTGCCTAAACCCTGCAGGGCCCCGGGTGGGCTTTGTGTGCTGCCATCCCCCTGCCAGGCCAGCCCAGCTGTGTCTGATTTCCTGGCACAGGCTGGGCCTCGAGCTGCTTCTCCCAGCCCTGGTTTGACACTGGAAAATGCAGAAAGCCCCAAACCCAGGTGCATTCTGAGCCCCCAGCCCAGGAGGGGCAGTGCTGGGCACCTGTTGCTGAGTCCCCTCCTGCAGTTTCCTGATCCCAGCGAGGGATAATGAGAAGGATGGGTTTGACACCTTTATTGGAAATAGCAAAAATCATGCATTTTTTATTATTCTCTTTGAAGAGAAGTTATAGCTGGCAATAAATGCCATTCCCACAAATGTAAATTCTCAGAATTCTCTGTCACAAAAAGCAGGGAGAGCCATATTTAATTTGCTGCAGAATGTAACCAGCCATTTACAGATTTCCATTGGCAATATTATTGTGTGTCAGCATGTTAAACACGTTGAAATGTGTCCTGGTGTTCAGTTCCCTTCTCATAACCTGAGCACATAAATCTCTGTCACCTGGGCTTTGCTCCTGAGAATGTTGGGAACCTCAAAGCACGAAGAGAACTCACAGCTTTGGGGAAGAAAAAGCCATTTGAAACTTCCCTGGTGTTTGTAGGGGCTGGGCACACCCAGCCCTGGGACAGTTGATGGTTTTTCCAGAATTTCATTCAATAATTTGCACTCCAAAAAAGTTCCAGTCCAATTCTTTTGCACTTTACTGCGCCCAAATCTAAGAGAACTGTCTTAAGGAAGTGTAGAAGTTGTTCCCTGCACCCTTTAATGATGTTTTCATCAGCAGACCCTGCATTTTCAGAGTCACCTCATCAAGAAAATTATTGAATACTTGAATTCCATTATTTCACATCAGGCAATAAAATCCATCAGGGGCATGAGGACTGAGCCATGGCTGCTTGGGCTGTGCTGAAGAATATTTACTTTTTTGAATAAAATGAAAGCTATTTGCACAGAAAAAGGTTTATTCTTTCCCAAAGCTCACAGACCCTCCTTCACACCTTTTCAGCCCATCTGTTTCTTGCTTATTAATATTTAGCACAATTTTATTTTGCAGATTTTTTCCCCATGGAGAGCACACCTGCTGTTCCCTGCACTCAGTTATTTCTGGGGTTTCCAGTGCTGCATCATCACTTTGTCTTCTCCATTTTCCTTCTACCTTGTGAGATCTTGTGATGCTGTTTGAGAAGATGCCAGACAAACACACACTTCATGTAGCATGTCTGAGGGCTTTTATGAAATGCTGTTTTTCCCATGGATTGTGTGTTACTGATGCCTCTCAGACACACAGAATTTTGGTTTTATTGCCAGCCATTGTGTGCTGTGCTGAGGGTTATTGCCCCATTTCTGCCTAGCCTTTTCCTCTGCCTGTTTTTACATTAGAGATGCATTGGTTTCATCACCTCTAATGATGTTTTGGTTTCTGTCTGTTCTGTTCCCTCCTCCCAGGTATGCCATCCCCCCGGAGCACGGCAAGAGGCTGGAGCGCCTGGCAAAAGGTGAGCCCTGCCTTTGGGCTGGGCTCAGCAAGGACTGGCACTGACTGAGCCTGCTGGGGACTGCAGGGGCTGCTTCAGGAACCTGCTGAGCTGGGGGAGCAGCTTCAGAGCCAGAGAACCTGTCAGGGAAATTTAATTTTCCTTCCAACTCTTCCCTCCAAGCCTCGGTCTCCTGGCACGGCCTGACCTGAACTAAACTAAACCTGACCTGATCTAAACTAAAATTCCATAAAAACCTTTGGATTTTGAGACATTGAGGCCAAACCCTCCCATGTCTGGGCAGTGGGTTTAATCCTCAAGGGTTTGGGTTGGAAAGGGCCCTAAAAATCCTTTCATTGCCCCCTGCCATGGGCAGAGCCTCCTTCCACTGGAGCAGGAATGCTGCAGGGATGGGGCAGCCCAGCCTGTTCCAGTGCCTCACCACACCACAACAGGCATTTTCTGGCTGATCCTGAACCTAAATTTCCCCTCTTCCAGTTTGTGCCCATTGCTCCTTCACCCTATAAATACATTCTGGTATTTGTGGTTTTCCTTTTATTTTAGCCTCATCCTCCTGTATTTCTCAGTGCCACAAAGTTCATATTAAAAAGAAAGAAAAAATGAAAGGGAGGGAAAAAGAAAAGGAAAATGGAAGTGGGGGAAGGGAGAGTTACTTTGAGCTGTGGCAAACTCCCACCTCTCAAGCTTCAGGGAAGATGTCTGGCTGCAGAAGTGGATATGTTTTAATTTGTTGGTGGTGTTTCTATTTTTGTTCACTTGCAAATGTTCAAGGAGCTGCCCAGCTAAAAAAAGCTGCTGGCCCAGAATAATTAACTCCAAATCTCTGTGGTTCATCTCCAGCGAGGCAAGTGGGGTGGTTTAAATCTGGTGGTGAAGGTAGGAGCAGGCAGGGAAATCTGGAAGATTCTACTCTGATGCAAAAGAAAAGTTCTCATGCTGAATTCCCAGAAAAAAGACAAATTCCTGTGGTGCCCTTTCCTGCTGAGCACACTCCAGGGTGTCCAGGGGAGCAGCTGATTTACCAGTGTGGGGTAAATGCAGAATAACTGGGATGAGTGTCCTGGGGCTTGGTGCTGTTCTCCTGGGCACTGAGCTCCCTGATCCCTAATTACAAATAACACTGGAAGTGGCTGCTCAAAAATGTTGCATTTCAAAGCTACAGCTCAGTAATTTGCCAGGTTTTAATAGATGAAAAAAGTAATTTTTATAAGAAGTCAATCAATCAGATGACTTGTGTTCTGCAGACTCTGAAACACCACTCCAAGTCTGACAGCAGCAATAATAAGTTTCTTGCTGTTTGTAACTAATTTTTACGGATGATCAATTTTGAGGCACGGAGATGGTTTGTGCTGTAAAACCAGGAGCAAATTATCAATGATCTGGTCTTTATTTGAGTTTCCTGTCTCTGGAAGCTGGGTGGGTGATGATTTAACTCTGCAAAGAGCTGAAATTGCTGCCTGGCCGTTCCCCTGTCCTGTGCATCAGTGGGGAGAAGTTTACTATGGAGAAATGAGTGTGCAATTAATATGGAAAATGAATAGCTGAGCTGTAAATGGGCTCACTGGGAGAGCCATGGAGCCCATGGAGGGAATGTTAATGTGTTGCCATGTTATTGGTGCTAATCACTTAAAATGTGCTTCTTTATTAGTGGCTTTAATGAGAGCCACTTAAACTGTGCATTAAAAAGAGGAACTGCAGAGAGGGACGACAGACTGGGTAGCAGACAGTCATAATTTGAATTGAGATGCTTTTAGTACAAAAAATATAAGTAAACCTGGAATCCAGTAATCCTTTTGACTTTCTGAAACCCCTTCCATTATGTCTCATCAATTAGTTTTGGTTCCAGAGCCTGGGTTATTTGTTTTCCTAAACTGTGATGGGTTTGAGTCCCTACAAACACACAGTTTGTTATGGAATCAGCCACTGGGAGGGCAGGACATGAACTTGAGGAAAATTGGGTTCCATTAGCTGAGCTGCCATCGAGGGGTTTGGGCAGTGTTTACTAATTAATTATTTGTGATTAGTTTTCATAACTCAGTGGGAGAATTTGACACTTAGGGGTGTTGAGGTGCTGGCTGGGTCAGGTCCTGCTGCCTCTGCCATTGTGGGTGACCCCTGTGACCACGTTCCTCGTGCTTTGCCTGGGATGGAGCCCTTTCCTTTCCCTGAATGTTACCACTGTTCCCTTTGGGTAGTGGTTTGTGGGCAGGTTGATGTGCAGTCCAGCAGACTGCACTGTTTTCCCAAGGACAGCCCTGTAGTGATGCTCCTCCTTTGGATGTCTCCACAGGATTCTTCCCAGGAAGCTCTCAGGGATGTGATGCTTTCCTCCGTCACAAGATGACCCTCATTTCTCCCTCCATCCTGAAGAAATATGGGATTCCCTTTGACAGGGTAGGTCCCTGCAGGCTGTCCCTGCCCAGCTCCTCTCTCCAGCAGAGCCACCCAGGGCGCTGGCTTCACTTCCAAGGGCGTTGTTGTGCTGAGTGCAGCCTGGGGTTCAGACCAGCCCTGCTGCAAAAAGGAGAGCTTGGGCTTTGTCTGAGGCACTGAAGAGAAGAGAAGCTGTCCCTGAAGAGACTCTGGCAGTCAGGGAGCCTCTCAGGTAGAGAGGGACGAGCTGATAAGGATGGTCTGGCTCATCAAGGGGCAGCAAAACCCCACTGGTGATTCAGAACACTCCTTTATTTTCTTGTGGATCCAGTGTGACCCAAAGTGGAGCTGGCTGTGCTGCTTCCCTGTTGTGTAAGTGTTCGTGCTGCTCTAAGCCTGGAAGGATCCCTGCAGCTCTTAAGCCCTGATTTGAAAAGAGGGGTCATGTTTATTTGGCATGATCATTTTAATGTGCTTATTCTTAAAGTCTTGTGGCAAGAAGTAAATCTCCTCAGCCAGGGGTGGTTACAGGGATTTGTATCTGTGCAGAATCACTCAAACTGCTGCTGCTGCTGCTGCTGCTGCTGCTGGGTGTTTCCAGCACATGGAGCCAGAGCTGCCTGTGCATCTGGGAAGTGTCAAAGAGGCCTGCTCCAAACTGGTTTCATGGAATCATGGAGTGGGAAGGGACTTTAAATCCCAAACATGGGCAGGGACACCTTCCACTGTCCCAACTCCAAGCCCTGTCCTGAAACAGTGGCTGTTGGAGGAGGATCACTGTTATTCACAAACAGGGAACAAGTGCCATTTTCCCTGAGGAACAGAGATAGG
The DNA here is from genome assembly GCA_034509185.1 of Euphonia xanthogaster. NCBI lineage: Eukaryota > Metazoa > Chordata > Aves > Passeriformes > Fringillidae > Euphonia > Euphonia xanthogaster. The sequence continues at coordinate 470,903 of JAYDZK010000114.1, read as the reverse complement.
ATCCCTTCATCCAAATCCTTGGCAGATTTCAATGAAGTTGAAATAGGCAGCATTTATAAATCTCTATAATGCTGTTCTGGAAAAAAAGAAACAGATCAATACTAGGGCTTTTTAATAATTAAAAATGTGTATTTCTGTAATCTCCTATTGATTTCTCCATTTATTCCTCAAGAGCTTGCAGAAGTCAGTAAATTTGGGGCTTTCTTCATGACTGGCAGTTTGTGCTGGCTTTCCTTCAATAGTTATTACTTTTCTGCATGGCCCATCCATCATCTGGAGTGTTTTCTAATTTATTGTGGGATAATGTTGACAGCAGTGCCATGGATGATGTGGGCTTGCAATGGAGACACCAGGGTGTGCATTCACTGCCAGGAACATCATCTGTCCATCCCCTGGAGCCAGCAGGGTGGCCCTGCTGGGGTTGTGGAGGGGATGGATGCAGGGTGCTCCAGGGGCTGCCCGCAGGCTGGACTTCAGCACCTCCTCCTGAAATCCTGCTGGAGCTTCTTGTGTACCACAGCAGCTTTTATTCCCTCTTTCTTGAATTATTCTTCTAATGTTAATGACATCTGCAAGTTCAGATGTTGGCCCAGCCTAGGGAGAAGTGTTTGAACTTCTGTGTGTTTACATTTTGCATTTGGCCCCATCCTTGCAGTCCCCTGGAGTCCCTGTGGGCTCAGAGCTGCTGGGCTGTGGCTGTGGGAAGGAATCCAAGCAGAATTCTTGGCCTGTGACAGCTGGGAGAGCTCTGTCAGCACTGCTGGTTGGAAAGACAGGGAAGGTCAAGCTCTGCCTCTTCCACACCCCATGGAGGGGAGGTGCTGCATTGATCTTTTGGAATGTTGCAGCCTGAGACCCCTTTGTAACTGGAGCCTGCAGGTGTGAAATAGTTCAGCCTAGGTGACCCCTTCCATCCACTGTTCTGAGTTTTTCCCTTAAGAGAAATCCTTGAGTATTCCTGCAATTCACCAGGAGTGTTCCAGGCCAGCCAGGAGCTGCCAGTGCTGCTCTGCCCACCCTCCAGGGGGAAGAGATTTCATCAGTGGGGTTTTTAATGGCTCTGTGTTCTCAAGCTGCTGCATGAAGTGACCTGGGGGGTGCCCCCTCCTTTCTCCTTTGGTTTGCAGATCACCCAGGAAGCCGGGGAGTTCATGATCACCTTTCCCTATGGGTACCACGCTGGCTTCAATCACGGCTTCAACTGCGCCGAGTCCACCAACTTCGCCACCCTGCGCTGGATCGACTACGGCAAGATGGCAACACAGGTGGGCAGCTGGCAGGGGCTGGGGCTGCTCCTGGCACACACAGCCGTGCCACCTGCCTGCCCTGGTTCCTGGGGAGGGCACAGGAAGCGCCTCTGCTTTGGGATGTGCTCTCTCGCTGTCCCACGCTGCCGGTTTTGCCTCTCGATAATTTGTTCTCACAGAATTCCAGAATCACTGGGTTGGAAGAGACCCTAAAGATTGCCCAGTCCAACCCAGCCCCAGCACCTCATGAGCCCTGGCCCCCAGTGCCACACCCAGGCTTTGTTAAACACACCCAGGGATGGGGACTCCACCACCTCCCTGGGCAGAACATTCCAGAACTTTATCACCTTTCTGTGAAAAACTTTCCCAATATCCAGCCTGTATTTCCCTTGGCACAGCTCAAGGCTGTGTCCTCTGGTTCTGTCAGTTCCTGGGGAAAGAGCCCAGCCCCAGCTGGGCACAGGCACCTTCCAGGAGCTGTGCAGAGCGATGGGGGCACCCTGAGCCTCCTTTTCTCCAGGCTGAGCACCCCCAGCTCCATTTTATTCTGAGGGTGTAGGAGTGGCTTTCTCAAGTGTTGCATTCAGGTTCTGAGCAGGTTGTTTTGGGATTGGTAAGGTGGAATTAGTTTTCTGGTGCATCCAAACTGTGTTTCACAGTGAATAAGGTGACTGATGTGACTGAGCACAACTCATTAGGTACACACTGGAGGGGAAGGAATAAGCTGGAAATACTTTGAAGCTTTAATAACACTATGGTAATAACACTGAAAATACCTGAATTCCTCTAATCTGTGCACTCAGTTAGGTTTGGAGAGTTATGTTTGTGTGCTGATTTCTCATTAGGGCAGGTTCCTGGTGTACTTTGCTTTGTGACAGCTCTCCTGGTTTGGAGTCTGCAGAATAACTGAGCAGCAAAGCCCAGATTCTATCTGGGAAGTTTTGCCACGGGCAGGGACACCTCCCACTATCCCAGGTTGCTCCAAGCCCTGTCCAGCCTGGCCTTGGACACTTCCAGGGATGGGTCAGACATTTGGATTTGTTCTGGAGTTAAAGGGATGGTAAGAAAAACCTTAAACTGTAAGAGACCTCAAATCAGTGTCAGGTGTGTGAAACTCAAAACTAGCCAAGCAGTCTTGGTTTAAAAATGTAAAAAATGATTGTCTGCTGTGACCTTGTAAAGCAGGTTTGTGTGTAGTGAGTGGTCATGGTATTACATCCCAGAAAATGGGGTTTATCATGGAAATTCAGACAGACCCTAACGACAACAGAGCCAGCAGGCACCACTCGAATATTAAAAGCAATTTTGGGTTCAGCCATGTGTTCACAAACAAGTGACATTTGGGAAGTGCAGTTTTAGATGGAGCCTCCATGCTTCCATTGTTAGGCAGCGTGGCGTGAAATTACTGAACAAGCAGCAGCAGGGCAGGAGCAGATCTGGGGATGCAGAGTGGAAGTGGGGAAGGAGATGCCCAATTGATTCCCATTGCACTCCGTGGCACTTGTCTGCTCTGAGCCTCCTGGTTAACACTGCTCCAGACCAGTGTTAATTAACCTGGGTGCCTGCCTGGGGGTCCCAGCTGAGGGGGGCAAAGCTTTGTTTAAATCTCATTTGAGGTTGAGCAGGGACCTCAGGAATGATCAGCTGAGGGTGTGTGCTGGAGCTGCCTGCACCTCCGTGGGGAGAGAATTCCTGGAGAGACATCAGGAGGAAATTCCTCCCTGGCAGGGAGGGCAGGCCCTGGCACAGGGTGCCCAGAGCAGCTGGGGCTGCCCCTGGGTCCCTGGCAGTGCCCAGGGCCAGGCTGGACATTCCAGGGCAGTGGGAGGAGTCCCTGCCACGGCAGGGGTGGGATGAGATGGGATTTAAGGTCCCTCCCACCCCACACCATTCCTGAGGATGTGATTTTTAGTTAACTGCTACAGCTTTCCTCTCTTTCAGAAATGGCTTCGTTGATTTGTATGCTCCCAGGCACAATTAGATTGTCCTTGCTCACATGCAGGCAGGTTTGGGTTTTTTTTCTTGCCATTTACTCATTTATAGAAGTTCTTGGGAAGTCTGAGCTGGGCAAAGCTCTGCAGGCATCTGCTGCTCCTGCAGTGCCCCAGGTGGTGATTCCCCCCTTTCCTTGGGCTGCCAGCACAGCTCTCTTGTCCTGCCTGCACTCAGGAGAATGGGCACAAGGCAAGGTTCATAATTAGCCAGTTGTAATGTTCTCCTGGACATTTTCCTGGGGAGGAGATTTGGGTTGTGCTCTGCTGAGAGCTGTGTGGCAGTGGTGCAGTGCAGGGGAGGAAGGTGATGGTTCACCTGGAGAGCAGAGCTGTGCTAATTGCCTGCCAGATGGGTGCAATGTTCTGCATCCCACAGAGAACCTGTAAAAAATACAGAATAACCAGCCTGGAGTGTAAAGATCAGCTGCTGAGACACTGGCCCTGCTCTAATTGTAGAACAAGTGTCAGGATTAGCAAAAAAAAAAAAAAAATAGCAATGGCTGCAGAGTAGTGTGGGAAACTCACAGTGGGTAAATCCACTTGTATCTGCAAATGAGTAACCAGGATGGGCAGATCTCAGAAATTCCAGTGGAAATTGGTTTGGTGAATACCAAGTGAATAATCTGAGCTGCCCTGTTTGGTCCAAAGCCTTTTGAGAAGGTGGAGTCTTTCTCTCCGTGGGTTTTTAGTTAGACCAGGTGCTTTTGGCCCTTGGGTCTGCTTTCCTGATCCTCCTGCTAATTACTCTTCCAGCCCCAGTGTTGAGTGTGGCTTGTGACAGACAAATTCCACAAATTGTCTCCTGTGATGTGCAGAAGCCCTCAGGACTGGTTCTGTGCTCTCAGCCAGTGTCAGGTGCAGGGAAGGCTCTGGATCCTGCTCAGCCCTGAGGGTCCCCCAGGCAGCAGCAATAGCAGCTCTTGGCTGTTGTGCCTTGGATTGCTGATGGAAATGTCTCCATCTGGCCTGGAGGAGCCTGCTGCTGCAGCTGGGACCCTCCAGCCAAGGTGACTCTGAGGCCAAGCTCAGCTTTGCTGATCCTGGGGCAGAGCTGAGCAGCAGAGCCTTGATGGGGATGGGAGAGCCCAGTGATCCTGGGGCTGCCAGGGCTGGTCCCGTGTGCTGCCAGCAGCCCTTCCCAGGGCCCTGCTGGGGCTTCAGCCCATTCCAGACCCCCCAGAGCTCTGGCAGGGAATGCTCCTGGGAGCTGCAGTTCTGTTTGGATGAGGTGTCACTGTCACAGTGCAGCAAAGAGGAGAAGGGAGCTCACAGGGGTTTTCACAGCCTTGGGATCCTGGCACAATGTTTCAGAGTCAGCTGTAATCCAAATATTTGCTTTGGACTTCAGCATTCCTGATTCAGCTGAGGAGGGATGGGTTTATTTGTATTTACTACAGTTAATGTTTGCCTGCATGGGCAGAGCTTAGGAATTAGGGAGAAATATTTCCCTTTGTTCTCTGGACTTCCTCAGTCATTTGTCTTCTGTTTGTCATATTTTTTTTTTTCTGTTTGGTTGTTGAAAAAAGCTGCTGAGTGAAAGGCAGGAAATTATAATTTTCATTCCTTACCCTGTTTTTTATGAAATTTCTTTTTATTTTGCACCATGAGGCTGCAGTTCCTGCCTGGCTTTTTGTCACCACCAGAGGATTTTACCAGCTGTGTCTCTGCCCAAACTGCCCTTTTAAAGCAGGGGCTCCAGGGAAGTGCCCTCCCTGCAGGCACAGTGGCCTGTGAGGCTCCTGCTGTTCAGAGACCCTGTCAGAGTTTTAGCAGAAATTCAAATCCCAGCTCAGCTTTTCTGTTTCTTTGGCAAACTGGACTGAAAATAAGTGGATGGGAGTGGAACAATCTCTGCACTCTCCTTTTAATTAAGTGCAGCCACTCCTGGAGAAGGTCTGGGTTCCTGCTGGCTGCCACTTTCACACCTTCCTTTATCTCCTGTTTACTCCAGAAAAGCTGCTGGAATTCTCTCTCTCAACATAAAACAGGGTCAGGCTGCCCCTCCTGCCCAGGTCCTGCATTCTGGGCTCTGAAATAAACAAATAAAATAAATAAAATAAACCTCATCCCAGGATCCTGTGCATGGCTTGCTGCTTCTAAACCTTCTGCTCCCTCTTTTTTTCTGTACTCTATATATAATATAGAAATAATCTCAAATTTGCACTTGGAATATCTGTGATTTAATGTTGTCTAGAATATAATTTTCCAGCTAAAATTGAAGCTTACTTCTTACTATTCACATTTTAGTAATTTTTTTCCCTTCAATATGTCTTTATTTCCCAAGAAAATAAAACTTGTGAGGTTTTTGCAGAAACCTGTTTGATAATACTGCAAAATTGGTCCCCAAAATAAGGCAAATCAGAACTGTATTTTTGCATTACTTTGTGTCTGTGCCTCAACTGACTCTAATTAGACCTTTTAAGCTTAGAACACATAAAAAAATCTATTATGAAATAGCATTTCCATAGTTTATTTTTGTCAGACATTCAAAATTGCTCTTTTACTCTAATTAGACCTTTTAAGCTTAGAATACATTAAAGAAATCTATTATGGAATAACATTTCCATGGTTTATTTCCATCAGACAGATTCAAAATTGCTCTTGTACAAATTCTTCCACCTTTCTTCATACTTATTTTCTTGTACTATTTGTAAACACCCCTAATGCTCTTGATTGTGTTCAAGGAAAAGGAACTTTTACAGCTTTTTTTGTGCTGAGGTGGAAAGGGGATGGTTATTTTCTGGAATCTGTCTGGAAGCTTTGTTCTATCAGCTCTTTTCTGAGCTTCTCTCCTGCAGTTCTGGCTGGGAGGTTCTGGGCACGATTTTTTTTAAATGAAAAACCAAAGTGGGGTTCTGTGAGCAGAATCAATCCTGGGTTTGCTGGGATTTCCAGGTTCCAGTGCTGGGGGGTGGCAGTGTCCCTGGGGGGGCTCAGTGCCACCAGGTCCCTCTGGGTGTTGGCACGGGCTCCTTCTTGATTTATTTTGGTTTTTGTGCCATCCTGGGCTGGGACAGGTCCCAGAGCATTTCTGTCCCCCCCAAATGCAGTGTGTGAAGGGAGGGGGTGGCTGTGCCCCCAGCCCAGGGTGCTCAGGGGGCTTTGGGGCAGGCAGGGGGGCAGGCAGGGGTGCTCAGGGGGCTTTGGGCAGGCAGGGGGTGCTCAGGGGGCTTTGGGCAGGCAGGGGTGCTCAGGGGGCTTTGGGGCAGCCCGGGGGTGCTCAGGGGGCTTTGGGCAGCCC